>SJYX01017931.1:0-24907 GCA_006410675.1 Oreotragus oreotragus
AGGCTCCAGGTTGCTCTGCAGGGGAACTGTCTAAAGTGGGCCCTGGGTTGCGTGCACTTCCCAGATCTACGCCACTCAGGTTCAGGTTGTCGGGTATTCCACAATGGCACAGACTTCGTTGGGCCTGCGTTTTGTGCCCTTTCCAGGTCTGAGCAGTTCAGGGGACCAGATGCTTGGCGAGCGCACTCTCCCCAGGTGGGGCGGTGTGTCTTATCACCTCCCCCATCCCAGCCGCTCAGTTTCCTGGGTGTGCAGTGGGAGCATTGTCTCAGTGTCCCATGTGTCTCCTCTGGGGAGCTGATCTCTGGCTGCGACCCTCCTGGCAGATGTCAACCTTCCAGGATCCCAGGAAGACTTGTTTAGCAACTGGGGGCCTGCTCACAGTTTGGTGGAGGATGCCGTCTCTTGGGCCAAGATTGCCCCTCACCGGCTCTGGCTGTTGCCCTCCTGCCTCTCTGCCTCTGGTGGGGGATGGGCCAGTCTGCAGCTGGCTAGCTCTCCTCTGGTATTTGCTCAGTCCTTTGTTCTGTGAGCGGGCCGGCATTGCCTTAGATTAGAGCTTTTCGCAGGGAAGTTCTCTCTCTCTCTCTCTCTCTCTCTTTTTTTCTCTCTGGCTATCCCACAGTTNCAGTCTGCAGCTGGCTAGCTCTCCTCTGGTATTTGCTCAGTCCTTTGTTCTGTGAGCGGGCCGGCATTGCCTTAGATTAGAGCTTTTCGCAGGGAAGTTCTCTCTCTCTCTCTCTCTCTCTCTTTTTTTCTCTCTGGCTATCCCACAGTTTGAGTTGCTATCTCACGTTAGATCCCTCAGATTGTCCTCAGGGCATTCAGGCCCAATCCTCACCCTAAACAATGCAGCCCATGCCTCCCTGTTCAGCCCCCCGCTTGCTGGTGGCAGACGTGAGCGTCTGGGCTACATCTCCGCTGGGAGTTGTGGTTGGGTGCGTAGTCATTAGGTTTTATTTATTTATTTTTTCCTAGCCTCTGAGATTCCAAAACTCCCCACAGACCTGCTGGTGAGAGGGTGTCCTGGTGTTTGGAAACTTTTCCTCTTCCACGACTCCCTCCCTGGGATGGGTCTCCATCCCTACCTCTTTTGTCTCTCTTTTTATCTTTTATATTTTGTCCTACCTACTTTTGGAGACAATGGACTGCCTTTCTGGGTGACTGGTGTCCTCCGCCAGTGTTCAGAAGTTGTTTTGTGGAATTTTCTCAGTGTCCAAATGATCTTTTGATGAATTTGTGGGGGAGAAAGTGGTCTCTATGTCCTGTTCCTGTGCCATCTTCTCCCTATCCTCTTTTTTTTTTTTAAAGAGTTTTCTGGGGGGATGTGGACCATTTTTAATATCTTTATTGATTTTTTTTTTTTTTTTTACAATATTGCCCGTTTTATGTTTGTTCGTTTGTCTGTGAGGCATGTAGGATCTGGTGGGCTACTGTCTATGGGGTCGCACAGAGTCGGACACGACTGAAGTGACTTAGCAGCAGCAGCAGCAAATGTATATTACATTTAAAATATATAGAGAAAATAAAATTATCAGTATTTCTGAGAAAAGTAAAATTTATTCTGTGTAAGATATGTCCTCTGTTGTATGGAAGGGTGTGTCATTTAAATTGAGGATAGAAGACTCGTGGAGGTCTTAAAAGTGCAACATTGATTTAAATGTTTATTAACTCTAAATATATGGGCTTACTCATATGTTACACTGATTGGTTCAGAAAATCCAAGTGATTAAGTGTTTAAATTCAGATGTACTGACAGACATAGATTTGAACCCCCAAGCTACTTTTTACTAGTTATTGACTTCCAGCAAGTTACTTGATCTTTCTTAGCTTCAATTATTATAAAGATTAAATGAGATAATGCATTAAAATACTTTTGTGAGTGCTTGGTACTCAATAAGTACTCCAGAAGTTTGTTTAAGTATTATAATTTGTCTGCATGAGTAGGCAGGTGGATTTCATACCCGAGATGATAAAGGAAGGGCTTAGTGACATCAACTTTATTTTCTTTTTAAAATTTTTATTGCAGTATAGTTGATTTACAATGTTGTGTGAGTTTCAGGTGTACAACAAAGTAAATCAGTTATACATATACATATACCCACTCTTTTTTAGATTCTTTCCCAGTTAAGCCATTACAGAGTATTAAGTAGAGTTTCCTGTGCTGTAGAGTAGGTCTTTATTAGATATCTGTTTTATATATAATAGTGTGTATATGTCAATCCCAATCTCCCAGTTTAGTTCATTTGTACCCTTCTTTTAGACTTCACATATAAGCAATATCATATTTGTTTTTCTCTGTCTGACTTACTTCACTCAGTATGGCAGTCTCTCAGTTCATACATGTCACTGCAAAGGGCATTATTTTGTTCTTTTTTATGGTTGAGTAATATTCCACTGTATACATGTACCACATCTTCTTTACTCTTCTTCTGTTGATGGACTTTTAGGTTGCTTCCATGTCCTGGCTATTGTAAACAGTGCTGCAGTTAACAGTGGGGTGCACATATCTTTTAGAATTATGTTTTTTCTCTGGATATATACCAAGGAGTGAGTTTTCTGGGCCATATAGTAGCTCTGTGTTTAGGTTTTTTAAGGAACCTCCATATTACTCTCCATAGTGGCTGTACCCGTTTACATTCACACCAAGGTGTAGGAGGAGGGTTTTCTTTTCTCCATATCTTCTCTGGCATTTATCATTTGTAGATTTTTTTTTTCTTTTTGATGATGGCCATTCTGACCAGTGTGAGGTGATACCTCATGGTAGGTTTGATATGTATTTCTGGAATAATTAGTGACATTGAGCATCTTTTTATGTGTTTTCTAACCATCTATACAGATGTATTCTTTGGAGAAACATCTATGTAGGTATTCTGCCCATTTTTTGATTGAGTTTTTTGTGTTTTGATATTATGTTACATGAACTGCTTGTATATTTTGAAGATTAGTCCCTCGTTGATTGCCTAGTTTGCAAATATTTTCTCTCATTCTAAGGACTGTCTTTTCCTTTTGCTTATGGTTTCCTTTGCTGTGCAAAAGGTTTTAAGTTTAATTAGGTCCCATTTTTTATTTTTGTTTTTACTTTCATTACTCTAGGAGGGGGATTGAAAACAATCTTGCTGTGATTTATGTCAAAGAGTGCTCTATGTTTTCCTCTAAGAGTTTTATAGTATCTGGCATTACATTTAGGTATTTAATCTATTTTGAGTTTATTTTTATGTATGGTGTTAGGGAGTGTTCTAATTTCATTCATTTACATATAGCTGTCCAGTTTTCCCAGCACCGTTTATTAATATTACTCTAGGAGGGGGATTGAAAACAATCTTGCTGTGATTTATGTCAAAGAGTGCTCTATGTTTTCCTCTAAGAGTTTTATAGTATCTGGCATTACATTTAGGTATTTAATCTATTTTGAGTTTATTTTTATGTATGGTGTTAGGGAGTGTTCTAATTTCATTCATTTACATATAGCTGTCCAGTTTTCCCAGCACCGTTTATTAAAGAGACTGCCTTTTCTCTATTATATATTCTTGCCTCCTTTGTCATAGATTAGGTGATAATAGGTACATGCTTTATCTTTCTTTCCTGGCCCATTGATTTAATTTTTTGCTTTTGTGCCAGTGTCATACTGTTTTTTTTTAAACAATTTTTAAGCTTCAGTAAGTTTACAATTTTTATTTTTGTCATGCCACATGGCATACAGGAAGGATTGAACCTGTTCCCCCTGCAGTGGAAGTGTGGAATCTTAACCACTGGACCGTCAAGGAAATCCCCAGTACCATACAAGTCCCCAGTACCATACATGTCCCCGGTGCCATACTGTTTTGGTTACTGTAGCTTTGTAGTATAGTCTGAAGTCAGGGAGCCTGATTCTTCTAGCTACTTTTTTTTTCCCCCATCAAGATTGTTTTGGCTGTTTGTGGTCTTTTGTGTTTCCACACAAATTGAAAATTTTTTTGCTCTAATTCTGTGCAAAATGCCATTGGTCATTTTATAGGGATTGTATTGAGTCTATAGATTGCTTTGGATAGCATGGTCATTTTTACAGCATTGATTCTTCCAATCCAAAAACATGGTATATCTTTCATCTGTTTGTGTCATCTTTTATTTCTTTCACCAGTTCAGTTCAGTTCAGTCACTCAGTCGTGTCTGACTGTTTGCGACCCCATGAATTGGAGCACGCCAGGCCTCCCTGTCCATCACCAACTCCCGGAGGTCACCCAAACTCATATCCATCGAGTCGGTGATGCCATCCAGCTATCTCATCATCTGTCGTCCCCTTCTCCTCCTGCCCCCAATCCCTCCCAGCATCAGAGTCTTTTCCAATGAGTCAACTCTTCTCATGTGGTGGCCAAAGTATTGGAGTTTCTGCTTTAGCATCAGTTCTTCCAAAGAATACCCAGGACTGATCTCCTTTAGAATGGACTGATTGGATCTCCTTGCAGTCCAAGGGATTCTCAAGAGTCTTCTCCAACACCACAGTTCAAAAGCATCAGTTCTTTGGCACTCAGCCTTCTTCACAGTCCAACTCTCACATCCATACATGACCACAGGAAAAACCATAGCCTTGACTAGACGGACCTTTGTTGGCAAAGTAATGTCTCTGCTTTTGAATATGCTATCTAGGTTGGTCATAACTTCCCTTCCAAGGAGTAAGCGTCTTTTAAGTTCATGCCTGCAGTCACCATCTGCAGTGACTTTGGAGCCCCTCAGAATAAAGTCTGACACTGTTTCCACTGTTTCCCCATCTGTTTCCCATGAAGCGATGGAACTGGATGTCATGATCTTCATTTTCTGAATGTTGAGCTTGAAGCCAACTTTTTCACTCTCCTCTTTCACTTTCCTCAACAGGCTTTTTAGTTCCTCTTCACTTTCTGCCATAACGGTGGTGTCATTTGCATATCTGAGGTTATTGATATTTCTCCCGGCAGTCTTGATTCCAGCTTGTGCTTCTTCCAGCTCAGCGTTTCTCATGATGTGCTCTGCATAGAAGTTAAATAAGCAGGGTGAAAATATACAGCCTTGACGTACTCCTTTTCCTATTTGGAACCAGTCTGTTGTTTCATGTCCAGTTCTAACTGTTGCTTCTTGACCTGCATATAGGTTCCTCAAGAGACAGGTCAGATGGTATGGTATTCCTATCTTCCACAGTTTATTGTGATCCACACAGTCAAAGGCTTTGGCATAGTCAATAAAGCAGAAATAGATGTTTTTCTGGAACTCTCTTGCTTTTTCGATGATTCAGTGGATGTTGGCAATTTGATCTCTGGTTCCTCTGCCTTTTCTAAAACCAGCTTGAACATCTGGAAGTTCACGGTTCATGTATTGCTGAAGCCTGGCTTGGAGAATTTTGAGCATTACTTTACTAGCGTGTGAGATTAGTTTCACTAAAATTTTAAAGAACTAAAGAAGTTTCAGTATTTAAACATTAAAACATACATACGTTTAGCCTAGAGGAACAGAGTGAAGCTAGCTTTGGCAACCTCTCCTAAAAGAATGGTGCTCAGGATCTATTTGCTGTTCCGTGAAGTAATGCTTATCAGATTTGAAATATGAATTTTAATCACNTGCTCAGCTTTCTTCACAGTCCAACTCTCACATCCATACATGACCACTGGAAAAACCATAGCCTTGACTAGACGGACCTTTGTTGGCAAAGTAATGTCTCTGCTTTTGAATATGCTATCTAGGTTGGTCATAACTTCCCTTCCAAGGAGTAAGCGTCTTTTAAGTTCATGCCTGCAGTCACCATCTGCAGTGACTTTGGAGCCCCTCAGAATAAAGTCTGACACTGTTTCCACTGTTTCCCCATCTGTTTCCCATGAAGCGATGGAACTGGATGTCATGATCTTCATTTTCTGAATGTTGAGCTTGAAGCCAACTTTTTCACTCTCCTCTTTCACTTTCCTCAACAGGCTTTTTAGTTCCTCTTCACTTTCTGCCATAACGGTGGTGTCATTTGCATATCTGAGGTTATTGATATTTCTCCCGGCAGTCTTGATTCCAGCTTGTGCTTCTTCCAGCTCAGCGTTTCTCATGATGTGCTCTGCATAGAAGTTAAATAAGCAGGGTGAAAATATACAGCCTTGACGTACTCCTTTTCCTATTTGGAACCAGTCTGTTGTTTCATGTCCAGTTCTAACTGTTGCTTCTTGACCTGCATATAGGTTCCTCAAGAGACAGGTCAGATGGTATGGTATTCCTATCTTCCACAGTTTATTGTGATCCACACAGTCAAAGGCTTTGGCATAGTCAATAAAGCAGAAATAGATGTTTTTCTGGAACTCTCTTGCTTTTTCGATGATTCAGTGGATGTTGGCAATTTGATCTCTGGTTCCTCTGCCTTTTCTAAAACCAGCTTGAACATCTGGAAGTTCACGGTTCATGTATTGCTGAAGCCTGGCTTGGAGAATTTTGAGCATTACTTTACTAGCGTGTGAGATTAGTTTCACTAAAATTTTAAAGAACTAAAGAAGTTTCAGTATTTAAACATTAAAACATACATACGTTTAGCCTAGAGGAACAGAGTGAAGCTAGCTTTGGCAACCTCTCCTAAAAGAATGGTGCTCAGGATCTATTTGCTGTTCCGTGAAGTAATGCTTATCAGATTTGAAATATGAATTTTAATCACTTGGGGAACCTGTTAAAATGTAGATTCTAATTTGGTAGGTCAGATTGGAGCCTGAGATTCTACATTTCTAACTGCTCCCAGTTTAGGCTAATGCAGCTAGATCTGTGGACCACATTATGAATAGCAAGGCCTTAAAGCAGAAGTATGATCTGCCCAGATATTCAGTGAGCTATTAAAACACATTTTGCCTTTCATTTACATTTTTATGGGAATTGATTGTATGTAATATCTTAGAGGCAGATTATTTATATTAAATATAAATATAAAATATAAATGAGGGAAAGACCCATTTACAGTTTTTAGCTTCATTAAGGATAGATTAAGAAGCATATTTAAATTAGTATTAGAGGTTTAGTTTAGCCGTTAAATATTTTTCTGATATTATTAAGCATTTCATTTTTATATGTACCCTACAAATTACTACAATATCTCTATAAATTGGGTTACTGTTCTTATTTCACATATAAAGAAATTGAGATTTAGGAAAGTTAAACATTTTTCTTAAGGCTTCTTAGTATTTAAATAGTAAAGCTGAGATGAATGTAAGTCTGACCTTGAAGCCCATTTGTTTGGCACTTTAGTAAGCTGCCTTCCTAAGATTGTTTTCCTGGGAAATGGGACTTAAATAAATGTTTAAACAGGTCTTATGAACACCTGTAAAGTAGTTTATATGTTTATCTCTCTAGGAAAATTAAGGTAGTTTAGCTTTGTGAGTCTTTACAAAGTTTTGTGAGGCTCACAGAAGTGATGAAAGGGGTATGTGAAAATTCACACACACACATTTTCCTTAAGTGAGATGCAGTATTGTAAGGAGATATTCCCTCATCTGTAAACCTTAGATGATTTCCAAGATTCCTTCAAGCCCAAATATCCTATAATGTAGGTGACATTTTTGTTTTTTTAAAATGGATTAAGCTAGATATGGGAATATAAAACATTTTCACCAGCAGATGGCACTCCAACATTTCTACAGCAAGCAAGCCTTAGCGGTTCCCAAAGTAGAAACTACACAAAACTGGGCTTCCCTTGTGGCTGAGCTAGTGAGTCCACCCGCAATGCAGGAGACATGGGTTTGATCCCTGGGTTGGGAAGATCCCCTAGAGAAGGGAAAGGCTATCCACTCCAGTGCTCTGGCCTAGAGAATTCCATGGACTAGTTCATGGGGGGTCACAAAGAGTTGGACACGACTGAGTGACTTCCACTTTCACACAAAACTAGAAACAGATAAATAAGAAAGAAGAAAACAAAAAAAAAGTCCAAGCATCCAGTTCATTAAAGTGTGATATATTTCAGTCATCATTTTGATGGAAAATTACATGTACACTAAGTAATAGACCCCTTGTTGTTGTTTAGTCCCTTAGTAGTGTCTGACTCTTTTGGAACCCCATGGACTGTAGCCTCCTAGGCTCCTTTGTCCATGACATTTTCCAGGCAAGAATACTGGAGTGGTTTGTCATTTCCTTCTCAAGGGGATCTTCCCCACCCAGGAATTGAACCTGTGTCTCCTGTGTTAGCAGGCAGGTTCTCTACTAGTGAGCCACTGGGAAAGCCCAATAGGCCCCTGTATAAACACACAATAATATTAAGTCATAATCTTTACAGTACTCCATAGCACTTTCACCAAAGTCTATTTACAGCACTTACCAAATGGATTTTTGTTAACGTGTTCATTTTCCTAACTGGCCTGTGAGGTTTCCAAAGGGATAGATATTCTTTGCCTCCTAAGGTGGAGAGGCAGACAACACTAGTCTACCCTGTAGTCAGCACACTCAGTAAATATTTCTGCCTTTCACTTTCCAGAAAATGGATTAAGTATTGCCTTGAATGCAGGAGAATGTTTATGAGCATTGGTCCCTTTAAAGCCTTTTGTTTAATTTTTTTATTTCAGTGATTACCTTATAGGCATCAACTCTAATGTGTTTGGTGTATGTCCTTTGATATTTTTTATCATTATAAAATATATGGTTTCATGTGTGTGTATTTTATTTGCACTAATGGTTATAATGCTATAGCTATGCTTTTGTTTTTTTGTTTCTCATGTATCATTCTATTTAAAGTCTATCCATGTTGTATGTACATTTAGTTTGTTGCTTCTAACTGCTGCCTTCCTCATTTTACCTGTTCATTTCTCTGTGCTGAACATCTAGGTGCCTAATTCTTAGTATTAAAATCAATTCTTTACTGCCTATCTTCATTCAGGTCCTTTGATGAGCCTTTTGTGAGTTGTTTGGGAATTTATTCCTAGAGTGGGATTGCTAGGTTGTAGGGAATACACATATGTAATTTCACTAAATATTGCTAGATCACTTTCCAGAATGGCTTGACCAATTTATACTCCCATCAGCGTGCAAGAAATTTCCTATCTCCCCACATCCAGAGTTAGTTATCCAGTATTCAAATTTTGCCAATCCAGATGGTGTAAAGTGAAAACATTTCTTGAATGAAGGAATAATCGGTTGAGAATCCACTAGGATATATGATATGTACTTGCATAATTTTCCCTCTTTGAGGATGATCCCTCACTATTTGAACTTTTGTTGTCTAAACGTAGGAACAGAATAGATTAAAAAAATTTTTTTGAATTATCCCTTAGTATTTGAACACTTGCTCCTCATTATCTGAAATCTAGAAATCAAATAGATTCAAATAATATATCCTTTGTCATCTAAATTTTCTTCCTGAAACTAGAAACCAAATAAAGTTGTATAGCAAGGGATCCAGAATATGCTGAGGCCCCATTCCAAATCAGTTACCAGCATATCTGGGGGCGGGCCCAGGCACGATTATTTTTTAAAAAGCTCCTCAGGTGATTTTTAAAAATTTATTTTATTTTTTGTCGTGCTGAGTCTTTGTTGCTTTGTGTGGGCTTTCTCTAGTTGTGGTGGGTGGGATTCTCTTGTTGTGGAGCTCGGGGACTCTAGGTGGGTGGGCTCAGTAGTTGACGCTCTCAGCTTCAGTAGTTGTGGCACACAGACTCAGTTGCTCTGTGCATGTGGAATCTTTCCAGACTAGGGATCAAACCCGTGTCCCCTGCATTGGCAGGCAGATTCCTGTCCACTGCACCACCAGGGAAGTTCTCCTTAGGTGATTTTAATATGTGGCTGAGGCTAAGAATCACTGCCCTAAACTCTCAAATTGATTTTATATATTCCTGAAAGGGAAAGACATTTTAAAAATATTTATTTTTATTTGTTTATTGATTTGGCATGCAGGGTGTTTGTTGTGGCATGCAGGATCTTTTTTTTTTTTTTTTAGTTATGGCATGTAAACTCTTAGTTGCAGCATGTGGGATCTAGTTCCCTGACAAGGGATGGAATCTGGAACCCCTGCATTGGGAGCATGGAATCTTAGCTACTGGACCACCAGGGAAGTCCCAGAAAAATATTTTTAATTTTTTAAACACAGTATTGTGATGGCTAGGCTTCAGAAGATCAAAAAAGAAAGTTAAAGTGTCTGATGGAAATGAAACATACTTTCTAAAAGTCATGTCATGTTAATATCTCTAGGTGACCAAAAGGAATAGAAGAATTGGGAAATTTGTTGAGTGTTAAGGCAGGTACAGTATAGCACAACTGGCATTGAATGAGGAAGAACTTGTATCTGCTTATGTGGGGACAAAACTACTCCAAAGAATTAGGGATCTAGATGTTAGTTTAGGCAGAGGCAAAATACTCAGTTGAGTAAGTATGTATGGATAGAGTGTGTCAGCTGCTTTTTATTATTGAGGAGTGAACTGAACCTGTGGTAGTCTTTCTGTTGTCAATATTTATATAACTCCCATAATTATGAACTAAGCACATTAGGGTATTTAAAAAGGTCAAAGTATGCCATTAGCCTAGGGAGCAAAAGAAAATATAATCACAGCTATTCATTTATGTGACACAATTGTGTACCAGGCCACTGTTTTATTACAGGCTCGACTTCTCATTGTTGAGGCTGAAATAGGAGGTAATTGAAATAAATATATATGATATACATATTTCACTTTCTTAGAAATTATCTTTAACATTATTAGAATTATCTCACTCAGAAAGTGATATAGTGGAAGCTATATAATATAAACACCTTATAGTTATTTGAAGGTATGTATAAACAACATAATGAAGTTATAAAACATGTGAAAGGCGATTTGAATTTTTGTCCTGGGACATTATATGTAAAAGTTCTCAGGTATTTTCAATAACAAACACACTGAAAGTGTAGTCTAGTTTTCATTCAGCAGAGCTGGTTTTAGTCTCAGGTCCTTCAAGAAATGGCATTTTGAATTCTTTTCCTCTTGATTTTCTTACCTGAATTATGAGGAGACAGCTTGTCCAATCTAAGCTATGAGCATAAAATGGGACAGTATATAAATAAGTTATTATATTATTTTCAAACCTTAGATTTCAGGTCGTGTCCGACTCTTTGCTACTCCATGGACTGTAGCCCACCAGACTCCTCTGTCCATGGGANTTTGAATTCTTTTCCTCTTGATTTTCTTACCTGAATTATGAGGAGACAGCTTGTCCAATCTAAGCTATGAGCATAAAATGGGACAGTATATAAATAAGTTATTATATTATTTTCAAACCTTAGATTTCAGGTCGTGTCCGACTCTTTGCTACTCCATGGACTGTAGCCCACCAGACTCCTCTGTCCATGGGATTCCCAGGTAAGAATACTGGAGTGGGTTGCCATTCCCTTCTCCAGGGGATCTTCCTGAACCAGGGATCAAATCCTGGTCTCCTGCATTGCAGGCAGATTCTTTATGGTCTGAGCCACTAGGGAAGCTCTTATTATACTATTTTGAAACCTTAGATTTCAGGTGAAGGTGTATAAATTTCTTATATTATTCATGCAAATTACATTTATTTCTAATATGAAATCCCATCTCATTGATAGCTGAATAGTAACTGTGTGCCAGGAACTAATACCTCATTTAATTCTCACAGTGCACATGGAGGGAAGTATATTTGTGCATATTTTATAGATGGGGAAATTGGGGCTCAGCAGGAATGAAGGACTAATTCACCAAAGGTTCACATGAGCAGGCAGTAAACTGTGAACTGTGTTTTAGTCAGTCATTTGAGCTGTAGAGCCCATACAATTTCCAGTGTCACATGTTGCTTTTCAGGACTTACCTGAATGTATAAAAGGCAGACAGGACATCTCTTCAGTGAGTGTGACTTAGGACATTAATAATTTTAACATATTTTTCTGTTACTTTTTTTTAACCTTTGAAGAAGGCACCCCACTCTAGTACTCCTGCCTGGAAACTCCCATGGATGGAGGAGCCTGGTAGGCTGCAGTCCGCGGGGTCGCTAAGAGTTGGACACGACTGAGCGACTTCACTTTCACTTTTCACTTGCATGCATTGGAGAAGGAAATGGCTACCCACTCCAGTGTTCTTGCCTGGAGAATCCCAGGGATGGAGGAGCCTGGTGGGCTGCCGTCTATGGGGTCGCACAGAGTCGGACACGACTGAAGTGACTTAGCAGCAGAAGCAATTCCTCAAATCTCTGACATCCGTACCTCCAAAAATGTTAAAGGATTTCAAACTGAACTCATTAATCAGTTAACTATATCTATTATGGTTATGATCTTCCTCACATAAGTTTATTGGTTGATGGTAACAATGAAAAAAAAAAATCTAGTTAGAGTTTCTTATATAATGAGGTGGAACAATCAGTTACAAATTCTTTTTCCCTTTAACTTTCCATATGGAGAAACTGTTGCTATCCCTTTCTCCTCTAGGCAGGACAGAGAGCACAGTCTTTCTTATCCCCCAAAACTGTCCATTTTCCACTCCTGTCTTCCCCTCTCCCAGTGGAGAACTGAAGAAGGCATGTAAAACCTATTTAACTTTTCATCATTTATCAAATGCTAATCATAGGCAAAAGAGCTGGCAGGGTTAAAATATGTGGAACGTACTCATTTCATTACTCCATTTATTGACATATTAGATAGAGTTGACTTTTCCCCCAGGTTTATCACTAAGTTATTTATATATAGCTTAATTCTTGCTCCAGCTGTCAATTAAGGGAATATATTTGTGGCAAGTGTGGGGGAAAGAATAAGAAATAACAAGAAACAAGTAGCACAACGGTATAATATTTTAGGATTTATAAAGCACTTTTTCCATACATCATTTTATTAATTTCTTATTTAAAGATATTAATTTTACAGAGTCAGCAGCTGTGATTTGTTGTTGTTTAGTCACTAAGTTGTATTTGACTCTTTGTAACCCCATGGACTGTAGCACGCCAGGCTTCCCTGTCCTTCCCTGTCTCCCAGAGTTTGCTCAAATTCATGTCCATTGAGCTGGTGATGCTATCTAATCATCTCATCCTCTGCTACCCCCTTTTCCTTTTGCCCTCAAATGCAAAAGCATTTATGTCTGGACTTCTCTGGTGGCTCAGATGGTAAAGAATCCACCTGCAATGCAGGAGACCTGGGTTTAATCTCTGGGTCAGGAAGATCCCCTGGAGAAGGGAATGGCTACCCACTCCACTATTCTTGCCTGGAGAATTCCATGGCNAAAGCATTTATGTCTGGACTTCTCTGGTGGCTCAGATGGTAAAGAATCCACCTGCAATGCAGGAGACCTGGGTTTAATCTCTGGGTCAGGAAGATCCCCTGGAGAAGGGAATGGCTACCCACTCCACTATTCTTGCCTGGAGAATTCCATGGCCAGAGGAGTCTGGCATGCCTGTATAGCTATGACTTAGAACAGTTTTTAAAAAGTACCCAAGGTAACAAAGCTAGAATATGTAGAATATGTAAATACAGGACTTAAACTCAGGTCTTCCAACTCCTGTTTCAGGGGTTTTCCCATGAAAAGTTGGGACAAGTTGACCAGTTGTTTGAGGGAATAAGTACTTTAGCCTTAGAGAGTGGTGGTTAACACAGACATATGCTTTGCAGTCCGTGTGCCCTGGGTTTCAATCCTTGCTGACACTTATTAACTGTGTTCAGTTCAGTTGCTCAGCAGCACACCAGGCTTTCTTGTCCATCACCTAAAGTTGGGACAAGTTGACCAGTTGTTTGAGGGAATAAGTACTTTAGCCTTAGAGAGTGGTGGTTAACACAGACATATGCTTTGCAGTCCGTGTGCCCTGGGTTTCAATCCTTGCTGACACTTATTAACTGTGTTCAGTTCAGTTGCTCAGCAGCACACCAGGCTTCCTTGTCCATCACCAACTCCAGGAGTTTGCTCAAACTCATGTCCATTGAGTCGGTGATGCCATCCAACCATCTCATCCTCTGTCGTCCCCTTCTCCTCCTGCCTTCAATCTTTCCCAGCATCAGGGTCTTTTCTAATGAGTTAGTTCTTTGCAGCAGGTGGCCAAAGTATTGGAGCTTCAGGTTCAGCATCAATCCTTCCAATGAATATTCAGGACTGCTTTCCTTTAGGATTGACTGGTTTGATCTCCTTGCAGTCCGAGGGACTCTCAAGAGTCTTTTCCAACACAACAGTTCAACAGTGTCAGTTCTTCTGCACTCAGCTTCATTTATGGTCCAGCTCTCACATCCTACATGACTACTGGAAAAACCATAGCTTCGACTAGGCGGACCTTTGTCAACAAAGTAATGTCTCTGCTTTTTAATATGCTGTCTAGGTTTGTCATAGCTTTTCTTCCAAGGAGCAAGTGTCTTTTAATTTCAGGGCTGCAGTCACCACCTGCAGTGATTTTGGAGCCCAAGAAAATAAAGTCTCTCACTGTCTCCATTGTTTCCCCATCTATTTGCCATGAAGTGATGGGAACACCTATTAGCTGTGTATTTGTTGCTTAACAAGTCTGAGTCTCCATTTTCTTATATGTAAACTAGGTGTAATAATGAATTGTATTTACCTCTCAGAGTTATTCAAGGTCAGTGAGATTTTCCTGAGTATCATGCCTGGACCATAAGATCTCAATAAATAGTAGTCATCATGGACAAATACCTAGGCAGCAATGACGCAGTGGACTGGCTGGTGCAGCTTCATGCTTCCTGTCCCATTCTGGTGGAAGGATTTTTTTTTTTTTTTTCTAGCTATTGGACATTTAGGAATAGTTCTCTCAGAAGGGGAAAGCAGGCATTGAAATGACAATGATTTTCAATGTTTAATAGAAGGAAAGGGAGTCAATGAGTTTGTGACAAGCTAAAAATGAGGAAAAAGCATAGGAGACTGGAAAGAAATTATTATAGTCACGACGACATCATTAAAAAGTATCCTGACTGTATGTTACAAAGTAGAATTTGGCCATAAACACAGGATATATCATTAGTTCCAGTCACCAGTCATAGTGCCCATGTTGGTCACTGGCATATTTCCACTGCTCTGAGATGAAATAATAAAATATTATAGTGATTTTTCATGAAGCTAGATTTATTCAGTTTACACACTTGCTGTTTATTTTGACATATCATTTCAGTTCTTTTTTGGCTGTTAATGTCCTTTTCTTTTGGGAAAAAATAGTAATAAGTAGTTGATAGATTTAAGGTTCTTACTAGACAAAATAAAAATTTGGCAAATATGTCGGTTCTTCCACAGTAATACTTATTTGAAATCCTAATGTTTAGAAATCACTGGACCAGTTAATCTTCAAGATTTCTTACATTTGTATGGAAACTTAGACTCCCAGAAAGCAAAAGAATTTATCTATAAGGACCAAGGACTATTCAGTAACACCAGGCAGAGCATTTCCCAGGAGAGATTTCAATGCATCTAGTTCCCAGTAATTCATATTTTATACAGAGCCCCAATTCTTATCCCCTTGGAAATTACAATCTAAGGCAGAAGAGAGATAGATTGTTATCACCTGGCACACAGAAGATAGGACAGAAACATCAATATACACATTAACAATGAGCTACTTACAGAATATAATTAGGGTTAGATGAGAGGTAAGATAAAAACTGTGATATGGGGAGGGAGGTCCTATTTGGAAAGAGTAGCCCTGTGGAGAGTTATACCCAAACTAGACCAAAGGACTAAGCAAGTCATCTCAGAGTCAGTCAGGACTATCTGGGACTCCTTAAATGTTATTGAATCACTTTATTTGCCTAGATGTCCTCAGGCTGGACATGGCTAGAGTTTCAGTGGCCAGACTAGAGAGATGGTTTTCCTCAGAAAGTAAGAAAAAAAATCACTGTTTTGTTGGGTTTGATTTTTATACTACATAGAGGTTCTGGTGAAGACACTGAATACTGGTTAAAGTAATTAACTAGGCCACCAAGAAATTACTGAATGGTTGGGTTACTAACAAAAACTGTGGATAAAATTCATAATTAAGCAGATCCTCTTTATAACTAAGTTCATTCTTAGTCACAAGAATAGTTATTTTTGAAAGGTATATTAATTATATGGTGAGTGATTTCTTTATTTCATTCATGTGGTCTTCCTCTGGTCCCAATTAATGTAGCTTCTGAAAGTACATTCACTTGTAATCCAGGAGGTGTTTAAAGCTGACTAACTTGCTAAAAATATATAATTGGAAAATCTGACTACTTGCTAAAAATATATAATTAGTTTTAATTTTAAGTATAAGCAATGAACTAATGGCTTCTGAATTTGGAAGATAAGTATTTCCTAAAGGAGATGGCCAGAAAAATGCTAATAACTGGGAAAAGAAATTACTGAAAAAGAAACCTCAAAGTTTACTGTGACAAATAAAACTATGCATTTATTTTCACATTCTTCTTGAGAGCAGCCTGTGATTTTAGTGTGCTGAGCAGGATTTGATTTACCATTAATTTAACTCACAGGCATTTATTGAATGCCTACTAAGTGCCTAGTTCTGGAGATACAAAGGTAAGTAAAAACCTTTGTTCACCAGGCTGTTCCCATCTCTAGGAGTTTCTCAGTGCACATTTAAAAATTACAATAATTTCTATTGAAACTCGCACTATACCACACACCCTTACACAGAAGCACACACATATTTCCAAGGATCTAGATGTGTTAGACATTTTTAGGAACTGTGGGAAGCGGGTCTTAGGGCCAGAGATCACCTCTAATCCTTCAGTATATTAACATCTTGGTTTTAAATATCATCTTTAAATATGCTTTCTTTCCCCCCCTACTTTGGTCTCATTTATGTAGACCTCCTAAAAGGTCTTCATGGCACTTCCCAGTCTAACCCACCTAAGGTCTATTTCCTGGTTGATTAGTTTGGTAGAAGCTCTTCAGGGAACTTCAGCTGAGGGGAAGGAGGGAGAGTTAGGTTGCCATTTTACCGTTTTTTGGTGGCTGTGATGCTGCCCTTGGCTCATGAACCCTTGGGGAAAACCTTGGCTCTGCATTTTAAGAGTTTTGCATGTTTGATATCAGTAGGCCCTGGGAGGCTCATGCAGTCCCCACACCACATAAATAAAAAAAAAATCTAGTTAGAGTTTCTTATATAATGAGGTGGAACAATCAGTTACAAATTCTTTTTCCCTTTAACTTTCCATATGGAGAAACTGTTGCTATCCCTTTCTCCTCTAGGCAGGACAGAGAGCACAGTCTTTCTTATCCCCCAAAACTGTCCATTTTCCACTCCTGTCTTCCCCTCTCCCAGTGGAGAACTGAAGAAGGCATGTAAAACCTATTTAACTTTTCATCATTTATCAAATGCTAATCATAGGCAAAAGAGCTGGCAGGGTTAAAATATGTGGAACGTACTCATTTCATTACTCCATTTATTGACATATTAGATAGAGTTGACTTTTCCCCCAGGTTTATCACTAAGTTATTTATATATAGCTTAATTCTTGCTCCAGCTGTCAATTAAGGGAATATATTTGTGGCAAGTGTGGGGGAAAGAATAAGAAATAACAAGAAACAAGTAGCACAACGGTATAATATTTTAGGATTTATAAAGCACTTTTTCCATACATCATTTTATTAATTTCTTATTTAAAGATATTAATTTTACAGAGTCAGCAGCTGTGATTTGTTGTTGTTTAGTCACTAAGTTGTATTTGACTCTTTGTAACCCCATGGACTGTAGCACGCCAGGCTTCCCTGTCCTTCCCTGTCTCCCAGAGTTTGCTCAAATTCATGTCCATTGAGCTGGTGATGCTATCTAATCATCTCATCCTCTGCTACCCCCTTTTCCTTTTGCCCTCAAATGCAAAAGCATTTATGTCTGGACTTCTCTGGTGGCTCAGATGGTAAAGAATCCACCTGCAATGCAGGAGACCTGGGTTTAATCTCTGGGTCAGGAAGATCCCCTGGAGAAGGGAATGGCTACCCACTCCACTATTCTTGCCTGGAGAATTCCATGGCCAGAGGAGTCTGGCATGCCTGTATAGCTATGACTTAGAACAGTTTTTAAAAAGTACCCAAGGTAACAAAGCTAGAATATGTAGAATATGTAAATACAGGACTTAAACTCAGGTCTTCCAACTCCTGTTTCAGGGGTTTTCCCATGAAAAGTTGGGACAAGTTGACCAGTTGTTTGAGGGAATAAGTACTTTAGCCTTAGAGAGTGGTGGTTAACACAGACATATGCTTTGCAGTCCGTGTGCCCTGGGTTTCAATCCTTGCTGACACTTATTAACTGTGTTCAGTTCAGTTGCTCAGCAGCACACCAGGCTTCCTTGTCCATCACCAACTCCAGGAGTTTGCTCAAACTCATGTCCATTGAGTCGGTGATGCCATCCAACCATCTCATCCTCTGTCGTCCCCTTCTCCTCCTGCCTTCAATCTTTCCCAGCATCAGGGTCTTTTCTAATGAGTTAGTTCTTTGCAGCAGGTGGCCAAAGTATTGGAGCTTCAGGTTCAGCATCAATCCTTCCAATGAATATTCAGGACTGCTTTCCTTTAGGATTGACTGGTTTGATCTCCTTGCAGTCCGAGGGACTCTCAAGAGTCTTTTCCAACACAACAGTTCAACAGTGTCAGTTCTTCTGCACTCAGCTTCATTTATGGTCCAGCTCTCACATCCTACATGACTACTGGAAAAACCATAGCTTCGACTAGGCGGACCTTTGTCAACAAAGTAATGTCTCTGCTTTTTAATATGCTGTCTAGGTTTGTCATAGCTTTTCTTCCAAGGAGCAAGTGTCTTTTAATTTCAGGGCTGCAGTCACCACCTGCAGTGATTTTGGAGCCCAAGAAAATAAAGTCTCTCACTGTCTCCATTGTTTCCCCATCTATTTGCCATGAAGTGATGGGAACACCTATTAGCTGTGTATTTGTTGCTTAACAAGTCTGAGTCTCCATTTTCTTATATGTAAACTAGGTGTAATAATGAATTGTATCTACCTCTCAGAGTTATTCAAGGTCAGTGAGATTTTCCTGAGTATCATGCCTGGACCATAAGATCTCAATAAATAGTAGTCATCATGGACAAATACCTAGGCAGCAATGACGCAGTGGACTGGCTGGTGCAGCTTCATGCTTCCTGTCCCATTCTGGTGGAAGGATTTTTTTTTTTTTTTTCTAGCTATTGGACATTTAGGAATAGTTCTCTCAGAAGGGGAAAGCAGGCATTGAAATGACAATGATTTTCAATGTTTAATAGAAGGAAAGGGAGTCAATGAGTTTGTGACAAGCTAAAAATGAGGAAAAAGCATAGGAGACTGGAAAGAAATTATTATAGTCACGACGACATCATTAAAAAGTATCCTGACTGTATGTTACAAAGTAGAATTTGGCCATAAACACAGGATATATCATTAGTTCCAGTCACCAGTCATAGTGCCCATGTTGGTCACTGGCATATTTCCACTGCTCTGAGATGAAATAATAAAATATTATAGTGATTTTTCATGAAGCTAGATTTATTCAGTTTACACACTTGCTGTTTATTTTGACATATCATTTCAGTTCTTTTTTGGCTGTTAATGTCCTTTTCTTTTGGGAAAAAATAGTAATAAGTAGTTGATAGATTTAAGGTTCTTACTAGACAAAATAAAAATTTGGCAAATATGTCGGTTCTTCCACAGTAATACTTATTTGAAATCCTAATGTTTAGAAATCACTGGACCAGTTAATCTTCAAGATTTCTTACATTTGTATGGAAACTTAGACTCCCAGAAAGCAAAATAATTTATCTATAAGGACCAAGGACTATTCAGTAACACCAGGCAGAGCATTTCCCAGGAGAGATTTCAATGCATCTAGTTCCCAGTAATTCATATTTTATACAGAGCCCCAATTCTTATCCCCTTGGAAATTACAATCTAAGGCAGAAGAGAGATAGATTGTTATCACCTGGCACACAGAAGATAGGACAGAAACATCAATATACACATTAACAATGAGCTACTTACAGAATATAATTAGGGTTAGATGAGAGGTAAGATAAAAACTGTGATATGGGGAGGGAGGTCCTATTTGGAAAGAGTAGCCCTGTGGAGAGTTATACCCAAACTAGACCAAAGGACTAAGCAAGTCATCTCAGAGTCAGTCAGGACTATCTGGGACTCCTTAAATGTTATTGAATCACTTTATTTGCCTAGATGTCCTCAGGCTGGACATGGCTAGAGTTTCAGTGGCCAGACTAGAGAGATGGTTTTCCTCAGAAAGTAAGAAAAAAAATCACTGTTTTGTTGGGTTTGATTTTTATACTACATAGAGGTTCTGGTGAAGACACTGAATACTGGTTAAAGTAATTAACTAGGCCACCAAGAAATTACTGAATGGTTGGGTTACTAACAAAAACTGTGGATAAAATTCATAATTAAGCAGATCCTCTTTATAACTAAGTTCATTCTTAGTCACAAGAATAGTTATTTTTGAAAGGTATATTAATTATATGGTGAGTGATTTCTTTATTTATTTCATTCATGTGGTCTTCCTCTGGTACCAATTAATGTAGCTTCTGAAAGTACATTCACTTGTAATCCAGGAGGTGTTTAAAGCTGACTAACTTGCTAAAAATATATAATTGGAAAATCTGACTACTTGCTAAAAATATATAATTAGTTTTAATTTTAAGTATAAGCAATGAACTAATGGCTTCTGAATTTGGAAGATAAGTATTTCCTAAAGGAGATGGCCAGAAAAATGCTAATAACTGGGAAAAGAAATTACTGAAAAAGAAACCTCAAAGTTTACTGTGACAAATAAAACTATGCATTTATTTTCACATTCTTCTTGAGAGCAGCCTGTGATTTTAGTGTGCTGAGCAGGATTTGATTTACCATTAATTTAACTCACAGGCATTTATTGAATGCCTACTAAGTGCCTAGTTCTGGAGATACAAAGGTAAGTAAAAACCTTTGTTCACCAGGCTGTTCCCATCTCTAGGAGTTTCTCAGTGCACATTTAAAAATTACAATAATTTCTATTGAAACTCGCACTATACCACACACCCTTACACAGAAGCACACACATATTTCCAAGGATCTAGATGTGTTAGACATTTTTAGGAACTGTGGGAAGCGGGTCTTAGGGCCAGAGATCACCTCTAATCCTTCAGTATATTAACATCTTGGTTTTAAATATCATCTTTAAATATGCTTTCTTTCCCCCCCTACTTTGGTCTCATTTATGTAGACCTCCTAAAAGGTCTTCATGGCACTTCCCAGTCTAACCCACCTAAGGTCTATTTCCTGGTTGATTAGTTTGGTAGAAGCTCTTCAGGGAACTTCAGCTGAGGGGAAGGAGGGAGAGTTAGGTTGCCATTTTACCGTTTTTTGGTGGCTGTGATGCTGCCCTTGGCTCATGAACCCTTGGGGAAAACCTTGGCTCTGCATTTTAAGAGTTTTGCATGTTTGATATCAGTAGGCCCTGGGAGGCTCATGCAGTCCCCACACCACATAAATTCTCTCCATCTGCAAAGTAGAAGCCCCATTTTATTCCTGAAAGAAGCTGAAAGGTGGAACCTGAGTGTATGACTGCAGCAAACCAGGTCTGGCCTCTCTCTCTCACTTTAACTGGGGACCTAGGGCTCAACCTAGCACCCTGGCAGGTGCTGTGGGTTGGGGATCCATGAACCAGGGCGGGTGGTGCACCCCGCAGCTCTTGGCTGTTCTGGAGCATCCAAGAACTAAGTGTGAGAAGATTCTGGCTTTGGCTCCCGACTGAGTTTGGAAACCTAATTGTGTTACTGTTCTGTTCTGGCACCAGAAAGGTGTAATTCTGGCTGGGAGGAGGGATGAGCCCAAGGTTGATAGAGAGGTGGGGCTGAGGGGGTGGCTCTGCTGCTGCAGTGGAGTAGTCAACCAGTGGCTCAGATGGGCGTAAGGCCTCCCAGACTAGGCAAGCACAGACAGGGTTGCTTTGACTTGGCCTAAGTCGGTATATAATGAATCCCCCAAGACATTTTGGCCTCAGCTGCAGGCAGATGGGAACCATGGGCAGCCTTTTACCCATACGGGCAGATAAACCTTTTGATCTGGTCACTCTGTGTGTTCCTTCTGGCTAATCTTTCTTTGCCCCATCGAGGTCAGAGGCGGCTTCTGTGTGTCCTGTGTGTCTGCCCAGCGCGTCGCAGAGGTCCATACTTGGATCCATGGAATCTCCCTTTGCTCTCTGTGCTTTGGCAGGAATCACAGTCGCCACTGCAGGACCCCTCTGCAACTTAAGCAGCCTTGCTCTCGCTGCTTTACCCCAAAGAGAAGGGCCTGGAGCAGTCGAAATGCCTGACGCTGTCAGGGCAAACAGGCGAGCGACTGGTGCAGCCCCAACTCCATGGCGCAGGGGCTTTCGCGTCGGGGTCGCAGCTAGAATCGCCCTTCCCAGAGCCTTACTGGGAGGGAAGTAAAAACAAGACGTCCCGCCCGTACCCCAAATGTTACAACGGTATAGTTTCGATCCCTCCCTCCGCTTCCCGAGCCTAGAGGGTTAAATCAGGAGGGTACAACACCACCCCTTCCTCTTACTTCCCGCTTCCCCCCCCTCCACCCCCTTACCTTTAAAAAGTTAAAAAATGTCTGCAGTCGAAATCTCTTAAAGGGGCGGTGCTGGTGAACGAGTACTCTTGGCACGAGTCTCTGAGAAGGCTGGCTAGGGGCGTGAGTTCGCTCCACCAGCACCAAAACACTGAAGAAAAAAAAAAGAAAAGAAAAGAAAAAAGGGAGCGAGAGCTCAAGAGAGGGGGGGGGAAGGAAGGGAAAAAAAAGGGGGGGGAGGCAGACAGACACACACTTTAGATAAGGACAATTAGTTACCAGCGAGACCCTGTAGGAAGAGAGGTTTAAATCAGAGGGATTTAATGAGGGTGCTCTGTGCCTTCCCTGAAGCCATGCCCTCCAGCAACTCCCGCCCCCCCGCGTGCCTAGCCCCGGTGGCTCTCTTCTTGGCTCTGTTGCTCCATCGCTCCCTTTCCTCCCAAGCTGGAGACAGGAGACCCTTGCCTGTAGACAGAGCTCCAGGTATGAAGGAAAAGACCCTGATTCTACTTGATGTGAGCACCAAGAACCCAGTCAGGACAGTCAATGAGAACTTCCTCTCTCTGCAGCTGGATCCGTCCATCATTCATGATGGCTGGCTCGATTTCTTAAGGTAAGGCAGGGGCTTCGATGGATCTTTTTTTTTTTTTTTTAAAGTAGCAACCCCCACCCCTTCCTATCCCCTCATTCCAAAGGGGGAAGAAGAAGAAGAAGAAGAAAATACACCAGGCGGATCTCTCAAAGAGAAGAAAGGTTTTCCTCCTCCAGGAATATTTGCTGTGAGGCTGTAACTGGTGATTGAGAAAAGCAATGTTTTCTATTAAGATGCACATGTTTGCAATGCAGAAGGCATTTCAGAAACTTATCAGTTATGACTGAAAAAATGTTGTGCTTACATATATCCACAATTAGCCTCCCGGACTCCTTCTGAAGAGGAACAAGAGATTCAGGGCAATTACAAAAGCGAAAAAAAGGTCTCGAGCAACAAAGACCCGAGAGGAATGGGTGTGTGTGAGAGAGTGCGTGTCTGCGTGTGTCTGTGAATGTTTAAGCGGGATTCGCACGAAAGTGGAGTTTTCCACGGAAAGATCGTTTCGTCAGTTCTCTCCCACTTCCAGACAGAGAATCAATCTAGGCAGAGGCTTGAGCGGTGGGCAAATTGGTTCGGATTTTTAATTTTATATCCTCTGCTATCCTCTCCAAACTTAAGGACGTTGAAAGATACTTTTTAATAGACCGAATGGTCCCCCAGTCCCTCCTCCTTAAATCTGCGGTAACTGCATAGCTTAGTTTTTCTTGAAAGAAAGAAAGAACCCTCGCTGCGGTCATAGCGTATATAAGGAGAGCGGAAAGGGTCCTAGAAATACTCTAGGGATGTTTCGGAGGTCTGAATCTCGCACCGGTGGATTAGGAAGCCGGGAGATTTATAATTGTGGATTCTACATTACTCTAGGGCTTGGCCTCTTAATTGGGGCGCACCCTCTCCCCGGTTATTACTGTTCAGCAGTTAGGCAACCACGATCCTTTCACAACAGGGAGAGAGTTGCTTTGTAAAAATAAATAAAAAATAAATTGTCTACAATGTCGAATACAAATGTTGAGTTTCAAAAAATTCCCTCCAAATTGGAGCTAAGCTGTGGGCTCCCTCGAAGAGCTCCGAGCGCTCTCAGTCTCACTTCTCTGCCCTGAGGCCGCGTCCGCCGTGCGTCTTTCGTGAGTATCTTTCACTCTCCGCGAAATTCGAGTTTGCTTCTAGTGTGTGCCCGCCCCTCAGTTCTCCGGGTCTCCCCTGACCTCGGCCGGGCGGGAGGACGCTGCAGGTAGCGGGAAGCGCACTTTGGGGCGTTTCTTCCACGTGGAGCGAGCGTTGCGGGAAGGCTGAGTGCTTGCTGCTGCGGCTGCCGAGGCCGTTTCGGTTCCTCCGGCGCCTCGGCTGGGCGGGCGGGAACAGCTCTGCGCGGCCCGGATTCCTCTTCGGAAGCTCTTCCTGCAGCAGCGCGCGTCTTTGAGCTCGTCCGGGGAGGCGGGGGTGGGGAGAGGTCGGGAGAAGGGGGGCGACTACACTCCCTACTTGCATCGCGGTTCTTCAGCTGCGCGGACTCCTTTGGAGTTCTTTTGCTTCTTATCTTAAAAACAACAACAAAACCTTTACTGTTCTCGCTAAATGCTTGCCGCAGAAAAGATTGTGGAAGGCGGCTTTTCGGGAAAGAAGCCGTGGCGGGGCGTATTTGCATTGGCTGTGCAGGCTTCCGGCTGGACCGTTGTTGGAAACGCCGGTTCGGCGGGGCCGGACTTGAGCGGCGGTCTCCTCTGCCAGCCGTGGGCCCACACGACGCCCGATTGCGCCCGCCTGGTAACGCAGTCCTGGAGTCCACGGTCAGGGGATCCTTCTCCCTACTGAGACTTCTCTGGGCGGCCACAGCTTTTGTCAGAAACTCTGAAACCGGAGTCTCCGTTGTCCCCCCCCACCCCCCCCACCCCGCTTTC
>SJYX01017931.1:25074-38702 GCA_006410675.1 Oreotragus oreotragus
TCTTCAAGACACTCTTTAGTACCATTTGGATTTGGATTTTCAGAACCTGAACCAGAAAAGCGTTAAAAATAACTTAGAAATCCGAAACTCAATAGCTGATGCCCTTAGCATTAAGCGCATCCTCATTGCTAGTTCACTGCGCCTTCCCTAATTAGCGTTTGGCTTCTAAAAAACCTATTTATGGAAATCATGAACCTAAATAGCTGTAAATGCCATTGTTCTGATGCTCTTCAGAGTCTGCTACGACGCGCACGTTCCACATTTCGGCAAACTTCACTTTCCTCAGTGCTTCCAAATTATCCCAAGTGGGAATGGAAAATGATGGAGCCCAACTGGGGGGTGGAGAGAAGGTCGTTACCTTTCCTGAGATCTGGCTGAATTATTTCAGGGACCGAAGAGACATTGCTTTTACTGTGCAAGGCGGGTGTGGGGAGTGTTCTCAGAAAGACAAAGATTTGGGAGATGCATGCAGTTGTTATAAGATACTGGAAAAGGAAAATCAACTGGCGTTGGGGAAAAAAAAAAAAGAAACTTGATGTCAGGTGCCTGGTCTGAGAGAAAGAAGGCGGGTTTCACCTTCTGCAAAGAGGTTGCGGTTGCCCCTGGGGCAGAGCAGGCAGATTCCCTCTTTCAGCCTAGAAGTTTGGCAAAAGTCGAAGCCCGAGGTCCCTGCGCTGCGCGGCTCCTTTCGGAGCGCTTTCCCGGCAGGGGCAGAAGCCCAGCAACTGCGCCTTAGTTCCGTATTCTCAGCAGAAGCGTACCCCCATCTATGCACACACTGTTAACAAACAGTCTAACTCTTTGTAAATACTGCCTTCGGTGAGCACCGTCGGGGTGCCTGAGGGAGGGGGCCGCGACCAGCTGGGCGCAGGAGGCTCAGCGCCGGGTCCCTCGGCCCAAAGCTGGGCGGGCTAGGGTGCCAGGCGAAACTCTACAGAGAGTGGAAAGAGGGGCTTGCTGGTGCCCTGCGGCCTCTCGCTTGTCCCCCGTATCCTTTCCTTTCTCCTTCTCTACCCCTGCAGCTCCAAGCGTCTGGTGACCCTGGCCCGGGGACTTTCTCCCGCCTTTCTGCGCTTCGGGGGCAAAAGGACCGACTTCCTGCAGTTCCAGAACCTGAGGAACCCGGCAAAAAGCCGTGGGGGTCCCGGCCCGGATTACTATCTCAAAAACTATGAGGATGGTGAGAAACTTGGTTCCCACTTTTGTTGGGTGGGTAAAGTTTGGGGAGTGCGGGGGAGTAATCTGTGTACGTGTGTGTGTGTGTGTGTGAGGGGGCATGCAGATTTGGAGGAGGACCAGGTTGGAGCTCACCTGAGAAACTGGTAGCTGTAGGCGAGGGGACACAGGAGTGTGGGAGTTCCGAAGTGATTAGGTAAAGGAGGCTCCTCAGGTTTTCCTTGTCCAGGTTCCTGGCTTTTCTTGGGTGGATGAGTCTCAGACAGAGGCCCAGAACTAGTAGCCAAAACTTCTGGCTGACTAGTCCTGAGGGGAGAAGGTTCAAGGAATTTCTTGAGAAAATTCTTTCAGGTTCGTAGGCTGTTAAAGGGTCAGGGTCACGTTTCCTTCCTGAAATTATAGGAAAAGTTGCCTTTTGTTTTTCTTATTCCTTGTTTTCCTGAGATGAGGCTACCGGTCTTCAGCCGTTTTTGAAATCCCCTGAATTTTTCTGGAACAATCCCTTTTAGATTGGTCCCTTGTTGGAAAGGTTTGAAAACCTTTGCAGTGAGTTCTCCTTTAGACTGCCTAATCTCAGAGTCACACTTTCCCACCCCCTAAATTTCAAAATGGGATTATAACTGCCAGCTTTTCCTGCCAGGATCAGAGTTGAGTGTTGGAAGGGCTTTGAAAACTCTGAATCCTATTCTAACATGAGAGGCCGATCTTTTTTTTTTTTATATATATACGAACAGTCTCATTTTTACTAGGGAAAAGTGAAAATGGTATTTAAAAAAATTGTTTGGAGGGTTTGGTTTTAATATCAATGAACTTTCTGTGTGGGTAAAATAGGCAAGATGGCAATTGTTGGGTCTTCAGCCACTAAGGTTGTTTAGATTGCATAGAAGAAGCATTAGTGTCCATTCCTGGAGGGCTATCTCTGCCCTGCTGTCCCTTTTCATAAGTGAGCTACAGTTTTATTTTTAAAGGGCGCAGGGACATGTTCTCAGAGCTCCCTGGATTTTGTTACATCTTGTCCTTATAAATCAGCAAAACGAGGAAAAGCCTGTTGTATTTTCTGGGGCTTTCACTGAACAGGAATTTTGGAGAGTTGGGATCTATTTCAAGGTTGGCTGAGAAACATTTTTTTTTTTTTTAAGTGTCAGATGAGAAAGAGGGCAAGGCTGAGGCTTCTTGAGTTTGAATCCTGAATCAGACTTAACTCTTTTACAACATTTTCCAAGTGTGTAGGTATTTAAGGCTACGTCTTTTCAAAGGTAAATGTCATTGCTATGAAAATGTGGATTGCAGGTAGACTTTGCTGTCACTCAGCATAAAAGGCTGAAAGCTAAAAGATAGTCCTGAGCAGCAGCTCTGATGGTAATTTGACCCAGTGCTTTTTAGCTCCCAGAGTCACTGTCAGCTTTGTGTTCAGGTACAAGAAGGGAGGATATTAATGGTTTTCCTGATGAAACTGCTCTTCTTTTGAGTCCATTTGAACTACTTTCTCTTTAGTTTGTGAAAAAACTTGTAAGAGTCCCAGGAACCACTGTGGGGGAGGGGGAAAACCATTATAAGTTTAGGAATTAGCCTTTTTCTCCAAAATTTGTACCTAGGATTGTATTACCTATTCACTGATAACTGGAGATCTGCTTAAAATGAAGGTTACTTTGTTTGCGTTTGTGAAAGGAGAAAGTGGGCATCATGGGGAGAAAGGAAATTGGTAGAAGGCCGTGTCCCATAAAACTTCATAGAATTAGGGAAAAATCAGAAATGGAAAAGATCTAAGAGGTCATTTTCATTCCTCCCACCACGTCAGGGGCCACTACAGTATCATTCCATATGGAATCCTTTTCTTGTCTTGTCCAACATGGTATTAGATATCTCTAGGAATGTAGTTTTCACCACTCCTGTGGGAGAAAGTTCTTTTGTCCCACAGGTTTTTGTCGGTAAATTTCTCCTGAATTTTCCCTTTATATTCTCCAAATATGTGAATATTCCTTTTTGCACTGTTTTAGACATTTATCTTCAAAATAATTTCTTTGTTGTGAGTGTTAGCTTCAAAAAAAGGTTTCCTCTTAGCTGTTTTTTTATCTAGACTACCTGGATTTAATTCTTTTAAAACTTTCTTTAAAGTCAGTCCTTCCAGACACTAATCTGTTTTATTGCTCCTAGCTGAGCTCCTTTTGATTTATGTCTCCCTGGTAATAAGATGCTCTGAACTATATCAGTATTTGAGGCCTTTGCGCAGCTAAAGAGAGCAGGAATGCCCTGTTTCTGTCCTTTGATGCTCACATATCCTTAAATCATCCATATTGTCTTTGTTGTTACATGTTGTGTTGCAGAATTAAAGGCAAAAATGGTTTTGGTATAGGCTCAGCAATTTTGCAGATATTATACTTCAGTCATCACTTTTCATCCAGTGATAACTATCATCATAATGAGCTTCATAAAATAATTAAGTTTTCTCAGTAAATGGCTGTATAATAGGGCCATTTGTGCATAAGTACCTAATTTTTTTTTTTTAAAGAGATGTATTGGCTTAAACATAGTATAGAATAATGACATACATTTTGAATAATTAGATATAGCTACTGGCACATGATGAAACTGAGTGACATAGGGAGGAGAATATGGAATTTGGATTCAGAAAACCTGTATTTCAGGCCTAACTCTATCACTTATGAATATGTGGCCCTGGGCTTACTACTTCTGTATAATATATGGATAATGATAATACCTGCTGTGCATTGCTTCTGTGAGGGTTCTGAGAGGTAATGTGTATAAAATATTTTGTCAACTGCAAAGGCTAAATATGAAGGCTAAATATTCCTCCTTTTATTAAAGGCAGCTTCAGAAAATTTATAATATATATTTAATATTTTAAAGTGGAATTAAGAAGTAAATAAAATGCAGTAGACCAAAGTTTATACACAAGAAAGGGGATAGAATTAGGGAATTGTTTGAGAGGATTAAGAAAATCTAGGGAGAATTCTCTTTAAGAAGTGGAGGTGGAGAACATAAGAGTGACTATTTTTTTGTGTGTGGTAATGAGAGAAGAGACTAATATTTAGTTTTGTTATATACTAACATTTAAATGAACTGATACCCAGTTTGAGTAATGTACACTTTTCTGGTTAATGCATTCGTATTGCTACCTTGATGTGATTTTTTTGTTTCTGTGGTTTTTCCCTGAACTAACTGAGCAATTAGCAAGTCATGTGGCTTGTATTTTCTGAATACTTTTAAAGCATTTTAAGGCAGCTACATTTCCTCTTTCTAAAGTCACTGTTTATATATAACTTTGGGAACTTCTCTAGTTAGTCCTTTGATATAATTATCTATTCCACTTTAGCTTAGGCAACTTGAATTTCGTATAAATGATGGAGGAAATGAAAATAGGAAATAGGATTATTCTTCATACTTTGGGGTCTTACCCTTTGCCTAACTTCCTCTTGGTTCTATGTGATGTTATGCTGTTCTTGCTCCTAACAAAGAAATCATAGGTTAATCTTTTGTTATTTTGCTACAGTCTCTTCCTCTTTGTTATATATTCGGTGTGCTTTATTTGTATGCCTGTCCCTTTACTGCCATAATCATATCTTTAATCAAGATATATACCATTTATTGTGCACATCAAAAGCCAGTTTAATATTTTTAAAATATCACGTTCATCATATCACTCTTTTGCTGGAAATCTTTTGATTATTTCTGGATTGCTTACAGGAAATGTTCAAACTCCTCAACTTGCCATTCAAAACCTTTTTAAAATCTCTTATCTTTTGTACTCTTTATGTTTTCATATACCTTTTATTGCAGCTTTGCTTGATTTTCACTGTTTGCTTAAAACATCTCAACCCCTTGTGTTCAGCCATTCTGTCTGTGCTTTAAATGCCTTTTTCTTGGCTTTGTTAAAATCTTACTACCCACTTTACCCAATTCTGCAAGTGCCCCTTTTTTCCACAAGCCTTTCCTGAACAGGTCGTTTCTTAGTTATCTTTTCTTTCTTTGGACGGTTGCAGCTTTCTTTCTTTTGGCCCCTTCTGTCCTTTACTTTTTAATAGAATGTAAATTATTAATAGGAAGGGACCATATCTAATTGTTGTATATCCCAAAATGTCTAGCATTCTGTCTGAGACAGAGTAGAACTTCAACAAATATTTTTGGATGCCTACTAGGTTAAAAGCATGTTAAAGGCACTGGAAAAATGGAGGTTGCCAATGAAGAAATGTGTAAGCACATACATAAAGATTCTATTCATTTTTTACCTTCAATGCATTTTCCCATGAAGTCCATTCTTAATATTTATTTTAATGACATACTTCATTATTTTAACTGTGTTCTCTTTATCTTTGGTAGTCTAAGTGCCTTGGTTTAATACTGTGTGTTAAATCAACTTTACCACCTGATTTAAAGCCTTGCACTAGACTCACACTCTTTTAAATCATATCTGTTTCTTCTTTGCCTTTACTTTAGTTTTGCTTGGTTGACCTTTCGTAGTTGCTACATCTAATTTTCCAACTCATAGTTTAATAGTACCTTTTCACAAATTTAAATGTGGTTTTCAATTGTCATTTCCTGAAAATTTTTGCTTCTGAGAGCTTCTGAAATCCTAGATAATGAATGTGGAGTACACTTTGCAAACTCTAAGGCACTATACAACTGATATCATTGTTCTCCTTTCTCCAGGAAGTTTCCCTAGTCTTAGTAGAGGTGAGATAGTCAATTCTTTGTCTTTCTATTTTCAGTCCATTCATCAGGACATATGACGTAAGAACAGCACAACTGCCAAAATACATGCCTTGAACATGTACACTTTGCACTGTCTCACTTTATTTTACATAAATGTTTCTTGAAATTCAATAATGTTTAACAAGTCTTTACTGGTTACCTGATCTGTGTTTAATTTGATGCTGGACAAAATGGCAGATTATCAAACAAATAAAAGATACAGTACCATATCAACATTAGAGCACAACTGTAATTATTGCTATAGGCAAGATCCACTAATCAGTATTAAAATAAGTAGGTGTAGTTTAAAGCAAAATGGGATATTTGCATAGCATCAAACATTTCTCTCATAGTATTAATTAATTATTGTGGTGGTTTTAGCATATGGCCACCAATTCTTTGATACATTTAGGATGTGGAGCTTCTGTTCTCTGCTTGAGTGTGGGCTGTATTTAACAACTTGTTTCTAAAGAAGAGAGTCTGTAAGGGGGAAAATAGTAACTTTACAGTGGAGGAGCTGTCAGATATCATTTCAATGAAGTGATCAAGGTTAACATCAGCAGATAAGTCATGTTGATATCATGTATTCCCTGATATCATGTGATGAGAGGACACTTTACCTTTGTGATATTCTTGCCTCAAATCCATAACTCTCTGTAAATATGAGAAAACACTAGTCAAATTGAAGGATAGCCTACAAAATACTTGACCTTTCCCCTTCAAAAGACATTGTCCCAGCTATCAATGATCTAATAGCTTGTTAGTGAGATAACATTTATAATGATAAAACTGAAGAGTAACACAAAGATAAGATAGAATATAGAAGTGCTAAGTGGAACAAAATAGTTTGCCAGAGTGTGACAGGGAAAATAGAGATGAGTATTGGCCGGACTTACGTGGGCGTTAGGATGGGCCTTGTGAAATATAGAGATGAGGAGAGAAGACATTACATTCAAAGGAAAGAGCATGAGGCAAAGCCAAATTATGTGTTTGGACAGTATTACCCTATTTACCACCCTGCCTAAGTAGAAGGTACATATTAGAAATTATATTAGTTCATATTGCTAAAAGCATAACATTTCTTTTTATCAAAGCCTATTTGTGTACTTTTGTTAATTCAGAAATTTAAGTTATGAAAAGCACATATTAGAAAATATTCTAAGAAAAGCTCATTTTTTTTCAAATGTCTAGTTTGGATTTAAAGAAATTCTAGTGTAATGTATTTTTGTTAGCTTCAAAGTATGTAATTACAAAAGAAGAAAGTACATGTGGAAGAGTAAAGTTTGGTTGGGTAAATCCAGATCAGATGATGGGAATGTTGAATTTTAAGCATAGTAAAATGGATTTGTCCCTATAGGAAAACAGAGGCTATTATAAATATTTTTACTCTATTGGAGAAGGGAAGGACATGTTTTCAACATGGACAGTGACCCTTGCCCTTCCCCATTCTTTTCTAAATCATTGCACACATTCATATACTTTAGCTAAAGTGTGTTCACTTGATGAGGTTTGAGTTATGAAGTATGTTTGAAGGACAGATAATTTAAAACTAAATTATTAATTTGGTTCTTATAGGGTATATAAAGTAAAGGTTTTAGGGTTTGCTTGATAATTTTTATCACTCTTCTTTTTAAAAACAGGCTACTATTTCATGTTTATTCACTCATGAATTTACTCATTGAATAGGAAGCTAGTTCCAGGCTTGTTTGGTGCTGAGGCTGAGAAGATGAATGAGGCCCAGGTACAGCTGTCAAATTATATACTCCTGACCTCTTATCACTTCAGAGCATTAGCCAAAAATAGTTTCTAAAGATTTTTTAGGCCAAGAAAAGCCTCCATTCCAAGGTCAGCATTTAGCATTTCATGATTTGTCTGCCAGCAACTTTAGAAGGATTTGACACAATTTAGTATTGTATTAAAGGGTGTCAGAAATTATCTGAAGTTTTATGTGTATTTTATTCTGCCTTTTGGAAACAAAGTGGATGTGTTTTCTGTAATTTTTGAAATTTGGTACCCAGGTCCGGAGTGCTAGTTGCAGCTCACTATATATACCCCTGTGAATTTGAATGTGGTATCTTACAAAGATAGTTATCATGCCATTTGGTCACAGTTTAGTAATCGTGGATCTATCTAAGGCTGGAAGTGGTAGAGAAGAGATATGAAAACTCTGATCTACTGCTTGTAGAGTTGACTTAATTTCAGTGAATCAGAAAATAGACGTTTAAATCACAACCACATTTTGCATAATTTATCACCTGATAATTGGGTATAAAGGTAATCCACAAATTGTTGTGTGTTCCTGTTGTGTTGCTGTTGCCAATACCAGATATCACTGTTTCTCTTGCTATATTTATTTACATCCTGTCTTCTGTTCTCCCAAGGACTCCTGGTGGCATGGGTACCTAATGGAAGAAAAGAAATTTCTTTCAAAATTCCGTGGGCCTCTTCAGCCTGCCAGTCACATGGTCTGGGTTTGTAGAGGCAGGAGCCTCTTCTGAGAATCCTTCATCAAAGTGGATTAGATGTTAAGACTCACAACGTCTGTGCTTCTTAGTACCTTATCAAATTTTCAGCTGTCTCAGTCTGTGAGCAATGGATTGGAACTCTGAACAGTGTGTGTGTATATATGAGACAGAAAGAGATAAAAAATAGAGAGATAGAGAGTATGAATACATAAGCATGAAAGAATTTTTTTTTTGTGTGTGTGTGTGTGTGTTTTATTTTTTTTTCACTTGTCCATGGATAGTGATGTAGACAAGTAAATACACATTTGTGGACTAGTAGCTAGTACTGTGGAGGTTCCCTGATGGCTCAGACAGTAGAGAATCTGTCTGCAGTGAGGGAGACCTGGGTTTGATCCCTGGGTTGGGAAGATCCCCTAGAGAAGAAAATGGCAACCCACTCCAGTATCTTGCCTGGAGATTCCATGGACAGAGGATGCTGACAGGCTATAGTCCACGGAGTCACAAAGAGCTGGACATAACTGGGTGGCTAACACAGCTAGTGCTGTTGAAGGTGTAGATATCTCGTTGGACTCCTTTGCCTTTTGGTTTCATAATCAGTTCTCTTCACTTTAGTACAGTGGAAGACTATAATTTTGCTTAATTCAATACATGTTTTTTGATTATAAATCATATCCCAAGCTTAGTGCTAGATACTGTGGCTACCCAAGAGGAATAGAATATGAACCATACTCTTAAAGTCCTTTGGTCTTACATATTCAATAGAATTTTTCAATGGTTTTGAGTATCATGTTTCTATTTTTTTAATATAAATTTATTTATTTTAATTGGAGGTTAATTACTTTACAATATTGTATTGGTTTTGCCATACATCAACATGAATCCACCACAGGTATACACGTGCTGTTTCTATATTAATCAGACTAATCTTTGTCAAGTCTTTCCACTTTGCTCATCCTATACCCTCTACCTTGAACACTGATTTTCTGTCTTGAGTTAAAATTTTTACTTGTCTTTCAAAGCTCTTCCCAAATTCCCTTTTTCATTAAGGTTTCTGCTGGGCCAGTCCTTATTAATCCTCCCTCATTCTCTAAATTTTTCTGAAATTCTTCTCTGACTACTTGATCTAATTTAGTCCAAGTGCCCCAGAATTTATGTTTGATTGACTTAAGCAGACATCATTTTTGCCTCTAGGAATTTAAAATTAAAACACACTGTGATTGATATACACATAAAAATCCATATAGAGATAACTATCATCATATTGCATGGAACAGACACACGAAGTAAAACAAAGTATTTATATTATTTACAAACCTTAATGTATGTGTTTTGCTTTTTGTGTAGTGAAGAATGAAGAATGAAAAATATAAACTGCATATTTAGAAAAGATGGGGTACATATCTGTATCTGTATGTTTGAACTGAGGGATTTGGAAATTGAACCAGTACCTTATTTTTGACTTGCCCTGGAAAGGTAAAAACACCTTGAAAGATGGAAGATGAGATTGGAAAGCTGGGAAAAGTTGAATTGCTCAGATTTGGGTTATTATTTTAGAAATACTATGGAAGGATGGATAGTCCCCTGTAGCTTAAAATAATAATAGTAATATTATTTAACATTGTTGGGTGCCTCTTATGTGTTAAGTACTATTTTAAGGAATTTACAGAGATTAATATTTAATCTTATCAGCCCTATGAAGAAAGTAGTATTTTTCCTACTTGATAAATGGGGAAACTGAGGCGCAGATTGGTTCAGTTCAGTTCAGTCGCTCAGTCGTGCCCGACCTCTTTGCGACCCCGTGAACTGCAGCACGCCAGGCTTCCCTGTCCATCACCAAATCCTGGAGTTCACCCAAATTCATGTCCATCGAGTTGGTGATGCCATCCAGCCATCTCATCCTCTGTCGTCCCCTTCTCCTCCTGCCCCCAGTCCCTCCCAGCATCAGGGTCTTTTCCAATGAGTCAGCTCTTCGCATGAGGTGGCTAAAGTATTGGAGTTTCAGCTTTAGCATCAGTCCTTCCAAAGAGCACCCAGGACCGATCTCCTTTAGATTGGTTAACTTGCCAAAATCACCCAGGTAAAGAGTTGTAGAGTGGGGACTCAGTGACATCATTTGTTAAACCTGAAGGCTTAAGCAGAGCCTGTGTTAATGAACCTGTTTTTCTACTAATTAAATGGGTCATTGTGTAAGTTGTTAACTTTCCTGAAGTCTTCGTTATCCATAAAATGAAGAAAATGGATCCCAGTGTCTGCTTAGGGTATCTAATTCTAAGATTCTGTGAGTTAGAGATCTCCTCACATACAAGGTGTGTGGGAAAAAATAGCAGTGGGAACAGGATATGATATATTCAAAGGTTAAAGGATGTGGAACAAGCTGTAAGGGCTATCGGAGTTCAGAGAAGGAGGTTAAATGAGAGCTGGAGTGGTCAGGACAGGTGCCTAGGAGGAGAGATCTTGATCTGGCCTTAAGGGTAAATAATAATGTTAATAATAGCATTTTGTTTTGAGTTCTGTTTTACATATATTACCTCATTTAATTCTTAAATCAATCTGTTGACAAACGTGTGTGTGCTCAAATGTGTATATGTGTGTACGAAGAAATGGGGACTCAGAAAAGACACGTCACGTGCTGAAAGTCATAAGATGAGTAGTTAGTGCAACTAGGATTAGAACCCAGTCCTGTTTTCTCTACACCATGCTTAGATAAGAGAGATCCAGTCTTTGATTCATTCACTAATTCGTTTATTTGTCCATTCATCTATCAGGTGCTCAGAAGCCCTATACCAAGTATCGTGGAACGTTAAAAAAGAAATGTGTATCCATAGACCCTCCCATGAGGGTATTCAAAGGTCTGGTGGGTTAGGACACAAAATATGTGTTAGGAAAAACAAAAGAATAATCGCAGAGAGACATATGAGCAATTAAAAGAGATGGTTGTCACCTTCTATAATGTGTTTACTTGTGTGCTGGGGTCTAGTTTAGTCTCAGGTTCTTTTTGAACTGTTCTTCATTGACAAACTTCTGGATAGGCTGCAGGATGTCATTTTTTGTAGATTTCACATCTGAATCTCAGAATCCCTTGAGATTGTAATCCAAACCCAGAGTGAGGTTAGAACTAGTTCAGAGAATGACACAGAGGAGACTTTTCTAGAGTGCTGTGTGGATGCCGGTATCACTGAGACTTCTTCTTTTTTTTTTTTTTTTTTCACTGAGACTTCTGACAAATAAATTAGAAGCCTTTAAGTTCAGGCATTCATTAGGAATTACAGTGTACCCAGTGAGAGGAATTCATTTACCATAGAGGAGGCCCATACTGAGTAAGCAGAGAAGCTGAAAATAGAATATGAGCTTTTGTGATGGTCACTAAACCATGCACATTTAACAAAATGTTTGTGATCACTATTGAGATAAATCTTTATGTGTCTCTCAGTACCCTAATGGGCTTCCCAGTTGGTGCTGGTGGTAAAGAACCTGCCTGCCATTGCAGGAGATATAAGAGATGTGGGCTTAATTCCTAGGTTGGGAAGATTCCCTGGAGGAGGGCATAGCACTCTAGTATTCTTGCCTGGAGAATCCCATGGACAAGGGAGCTTGGTGGGGTACAGTTGATAAGGTCGCAAAGAGTTGAACACGACTGAAGCTATTTAACATGCATATGCACAGTGCCCTAATAATATATATACTCTTCATCCAAATGTTTATTTCTTTGCTGCTGCTGCTGCTGCTAAGTCACTTCGGTCGTGTCCGACTCTGTGCGACCCCGTAGATGGCAGCCCGTCCCTGGGATTCTCCAGGCAAGAACATTGGAGTGTGTTGCCATTTCCTTCTCCAGTGCATGAAAATGAAAACTGAACGTGAAGTCACTCAGTCGTGTCCGACTCTTAGCGATCCCATGGACTGCAACCTACAAGGCTCCTCCATCCATGGGATTTGCCAGGCAGGAGTACTGGAGTGGGTTGCCATTGCCTTCTCCTATTTCTTTGCAGTTGTTGGAAAAAAAACAGATTGTGGACTTACTGGCCATTATGAATCCTCTAGGAAGAGTAGACTCAGGTTAAATTCACTGAGTTGTAGATTCAAAAGAAACTGCAGTTCAGGTTTAGCCAAGTTATAACCCACAGGTGAAACTAAACATGTAACCTGAAACCATTAGAAAAATAAATGCTATTGTTTCATAGAACATTTGTAGAAGCAAATGAATGGTACTCCAGCCCAAAGGTCAGAATTTTCAACAACTTGCTGTAGACACTTATTAAATGTCTTCACTAGGGGTTTTTGTGTAGTGGATGACTGAGGTCTTTTGTTTCTTCTATTTTCCTTGTGGCAATAAAGTTGAAATTTAGAAAGCATTCAAAATGAAATTTCTCATAGAAGTTATAACCACAGGTTTTAAGTTTTCATCACCTAAATGTGGAACAGAACGATTGACAATTTGCGGGGGAGGGAAAGAGAGATTTGAGGACACATGTGGTGTGCATCAAGAATCAGTGTAAATCAGGAAGGTGTGGTAAGGGGGATTTCCTGTGTTATAGACCTGCTGAAATAATGTTCCCCCACCTGCCATCAGTACATTCCAAGTTAAGGTGCTGGCCTTTGCTGACACCTTGCAGGGATGGTGTGCCCCTTACCTGACATGTTGTAGTTTCCTTGAAGCTTCAATCAACAGTTGGCTGCTAGGAGAGGTCATCCTAGGGATAATGTGTTACTTTGTGTCCTTTCTTTTGTACCTGATGAGTTTGGCTGGTACGTACCTGTGGGGCCAGACTAATATTTTTTTTCTTTTTTTATCCTTGCTGTAGGACAGTTCATTTCCACGTTTCCAGTCTGATAATAATAACTGCCAATTATTGAGCACTTATACATCCCAAGTACTAGTCCAAAAGCTCTTCAAATGTGATCAGATTTTTTGTTTGTTACAACCCCTATCCTATTTGATAGAAGCTTAGAGAAGTTACTCAGTAGTTCTGAATTACAGCTGCATTCCCCTAGTTAGTTCAGTTCAGTTCAGTCGCTCAGTCGTGTCCGACTCTTTGCAACCCCATGAATTGCAGCATGCCAGGCCTCCCTGTCCATTACCAACTCCCGGAGTTCACTCAGACTCATGTCCATTGAGTCCGTGATGCCATCCAGCCATCTCATCCTCTGTCGTCCCCTTCTTCTCCTGCCCCCAATCCCTCCCAGCATCAGAGTCTTTTCCAATGAGTCAACTCTTCGCATGAGGTGGCCAAAGTACTGGAGTTTCAGCTTTAGCATCATTCCTTCCAAAGAAATCCCAGG
>SJYX01017931.1:62177-89855 GCA_006410675.1 Oreotragus oreotragus
CTCAAACTACCACACAAAGGCTTTGGCCTAGTCAATAAAGCAGAAGTAGATGTTTTTCTGGAATTCTCTTGCTTTTTCTATAATCCAGTGGATGTTGGCAATTTGATCTTTGGTTCCTCTACCTTTTCTAAATCCAGCTTGAACATCTGAAAGTTCACGGTTAACGTACTATTGAGGCCTGGCTTTGGAGAATTTTGAGTATTACTTTGCTAGCATATGAGATGAGTGCAATTGTGTGGTAGTTTGAGCATTCTTTGGCATTGCCTTTCTTTGGGATTGGAAAGGAAATTGACCTTTTCCAGTCCTGTGGCCACTGCTGAGTTTTCCAAATTTGCTGGCGTATTGAGTGCCATACTTTCACAGCCTCATCTTTTAGGATTTGAAATAGCTCAACTGGAATTCCATCACCTCCACTAGCTTTGTTCATAGTGATGCTTTCTAAGGCCCACTTAACTTTGCATTCCAGGATGTCTGGCTCTAGGTGAGTGATCACACTATCATGATTATCTGGGTCGTGAAGATCTGTTTTTGTATAGTTCTTCTGTGTATTATTGTCACCTCTTCTTAATATCTTCTGCTTCTGTTAGGTCTGTACCATTTGTTTCCTTTATTCTGCCCATCTTTGCATGAAATATTCCCTTGGTGTTTCTCATTTTCTGACGCCTAAAGAACAACAAATTCTAGTGAATGTAGAGTGATAACTCGTTTTCATTTCCCCAATGACTAATGATATTGAACATTGTCTTCTATAGTTATTTGCCTTATATATTTTCTTTGGTGAAATTTCTGTTCTGGTGTTTTGTTTTTAAGTGGATTGTTTTTCTTGTTGCTAAGTTGTGAGAATTTTAATATATTCTGGATACAAATCCTTTGTCAGCCATTTGTTTTGTAATTATTTCCCCCCAAACAAATTCTAGTGAATGTAGAGTGATAACTCGTTTTCATTTCCCCAATGACTAATGATATTGAACATTGTCTTCTATAGTTATTTGCCTTATATATTTTCTTTGGTGAAATTTCTGTTCTGGTGTTTTGTTTTTAAGTGGATTGTTTTTCTTGTTGCTAAGTTGTGAGAATTTTAATATATTCTGGATACAAATCCTTTGTCAGCCATTTGTTTTGTAATTATTTCCCCCCGTATATAGTTTCTCTTTTCATTTTCTTAAAATGTACCTTTTGAAGTGTAAAAGTGTTGGTTAAGGTGGGTGGTCAAAGAGTAAAAAAAAAAAATCAGTAAAAAAAAGTTGTACATTCTTTAATTGGATGAATTCAGGTATACATCACTACAGTTCCACTTTTGCCTTGAGGACAAAAGGAAGCTCACAGCTAAATTCACTGCTAAATCATACTAAGCCATCATTTCCTTAAGTTTCTGGGATGATCCATGTGTCTTGTGAGGGCAAAGGATGATTTTGTTTTTGTATGTGTTTTCAGCATGCCTGATACTGTACCTGGTAATAGTAGTAACATTTATTGAATACTTACTACATGATAGGCAGTGTGCTAAGCATTAAAAAAGTTTTTTAAAAAAAAAAAATCAGTAAAAAAAAGTTGTACATTCTTTAATTGGATGAATTCAGGTATACATCACTACAGTTCCACTTTTGCCTTGAGGATAAAAGGAAGCTCACAGCTAAATTCACTGCTAAATCATACTAAGCCATCATTTCCTTAAGTTTCTGGGATGATCCATGTGTCTTGTGAGGGCAAAGGATGATTTTGTTTTTGTATGTGTTTTCAGCATGCCTGATACTGTACCTGGTAATAGTAGTAACATTTATTGAATACTTACTACATGATAGGCAGTGTGCTAAGCATTAAAAAAGTTTTTTGATAAAGTCCAACTTATTTAAAAGTTAATATGTGCCTTTTGTGTTTTGCTGCTGCTGCTGCTGCTAAGTCGCGTCAGTCGTGTCCAAACTCTGTGTGACCCCATAGACCACAGCTCACCAGGCTCCCCCATCCCTGGGATTCTCCAGGCAAGAACACTGGAGTGGATTGCCATTTCCTTCTCCACTTTTGTGTTCTAGGATTTTCAAAATGCATTTTAAATGATCAGAATCTACTTTGAATTTATATTACACAGTTACATGCATGATATAAGTACCATATTTTCCTTCCCATCCCTCATGCCATTGATATAATAATTTCTTTCTTTTAAAAAAATTTTTATTTATTTATTTTTAAAAATTTATTTATTTTTATTTTACTTTATAATACTGTATTGGTTTTGCCATACGTTGACATGAATACACCACGGGTGTACATGAGTTCCCAATCCTGAACCCCCCTCCCACCTCTCTCCCCATATCATCTCTCTGGGTCATCCTAGTGCACCAGCCTGAAGCATCCTGTATCCAGTATCGAACCTAGACTGGCAATTTGTTTCTTACATGATAGTATACATGTTTCAATGCCATTCTCCCAAATCATCTCACCCTCATTTCATTTTAACATATGCCATGCTTGAAATCTGTTATTCTTAGGTTTACTTGAACTATTCAGGTATCTCTTAGAGTAACTAAAATAAGAAAACCAATTTTTGTTAACCTTCACTTATTTCTTTTCTGACACTCATCAACTGTTTTTTACTTCCACTTTCTTTTTTTCCCTTCTGCCTGAATACTTTTCTTTAACATTTCTTGAAGAGTAGGTATACTGTCAGTGATTTTGAGAAAATAATTTCTCCTTTACCTTTGAAGGATATTTTTGCATAGTGCAAAATTCTGGGTTGACCTTTTTTTTTTCTTTTAACACTTTAAAGACTTCATTACATTTTCTTCCATGGTTTCTGTTGAGAAGTTTGCTATAATTCTTGTTCTTTCTTTTTTATTTTTGGCCATGCTGCTGGCCATGTGCAGAATCTTAGTTCCCAGATCAGGAATCAAGTCATGCCCCTTGCAGTAGAAGTGAGGAGTCTTTAACCATTGTATAGAGAAGTCCCTGTAATTCTTTCTTTTTTTTTTACATCTTTCAAAAAAAATTAAATTTATTTATTTTACTTGGAGGCTAATTACTTTACAATATTGTATTGGTTTTGCCATACATCAACATGAATCCACCACGGGTATACACTTGTAATTCTTGTTACTCCCCTATAAGCAGTGTATCTTTTGTTATCCCTAAATGCTTTTTAGGTTTTCTCTTTGTCTTTGGTTTTTAGCATTTTGACCTTGATATGCCTAGGTATGTGTGTATACATTTTTGATTATTGTTATTTATCCTGTTTTTAAATCACAAATAACATCTTTTGTTTGTCACCATTAAAAGTCTGCATTTTAAACAGATTCTTGAACTGCTGGCTCATATCCATCAGCTCATTCGACTTTAGCACCTGTCTCATCCCCAGTAGCTTTTCCAGAACTACTAATTTCACCATTAGCTCAATGAGTTTTCCCAATTTAAACTTGAACTTCTTTAGCATTTCTACTTTTCTAATGAAGACCTCACAGAACACATAAAGAGATTGGCAAACCTTTTCTATGTCTTTTCCAGTGGTGTCTGGAATCAATTTATTGACCACCTTTTCCAAGTCACTTGTCTGCACCTCTTGGGTAATGATTTCCATCATCTTCTTGTGGATCTGGTGCACCTGCTGGTGCTGGGCCTAAGTCTTTTGAGTCCGTTGATGTGATTTTCTGTGTAAAACTCACACAGAATAGATGAGTCAAGTAACCATTGGTAGTCTTGACATTAATTTGAGCTTCAATCATGGTCTGCCATTTTTTAACTATGGAGCACATTTTGTCACAGTTAAGATCCATGCCATGTAAATTAGTCAGGCGGTTTTTGCCCTGAACATCCACAATAATTAACTTGAATTTCCTAAATGCGATTTCATCATTTTGCAGATCAGCAAGAGTCACTTCAAAAACACAACCCTTGAGGCCATCAGATGAGATTTTGGTGCCTTGAGTTCTCGTGACCACTGTTTTCCCAATATTTCTTATATTGAACTTAGCTAGTGCTTTCAGATCATACTAGTCTTTCTTAGAAAATGGGTCAACCACTTTCTTCATGGCTGCCTTTTTGCCTCCTTTTATAGGGCACTTATTCTTATTGACCACCATGGTGCTGCTCAGAGAGCCAAAAGGGCTATTTATCCTATTAGGTGCCATCTGAGTTTGTTGGATCTAGGCCTTGGTTTGTTGTTTGTTGTCTGTCATTAATTTTGGAATATTGTCAGTCATTATTCTTTAGCCCTCTTGTTCTTTTTTTTTTTTGCCTTCTAGGATTCTAGTTTTGTGTGTAATATACCATTTCAGAGTGTTCCTCTGCCCTTAGCTTCTGTGTTCTTTTTTTGTTGTTGGTCTTTTTTTTCCCCCTTCTCTGTGTATTTCATTCTGGTAATCTGTATTGACTTGTCTTTTGCTGGTTTGCATCGTTTCTGACACAAAGTCTCCTCTACCTTATGTGTCTTTTTGCTCTGTCTACTTTTAAGATTTTCCTTTAATCTCTGCTTTTCAGCAATTTGATTGTGATACACTTTGTTGTGTTATTCTTGTTTCTTCTTTTTATGTTTCTATGGGTTTATAGTTTTCATTTAATTTAGAAGTTTGGACCATTATATTTTCCTTCTCCCATCCTGTTTTGGCACCAATTACTCATATAGTAAGATGCTTAATATTGTATGATGGCTCTGTGATGCTTCATTAAATTTTCTTGAGTCTTTTTTCTCCTTATATATGTCATTTTATGCCATTAATTTTTTGCAGTGTCTTNATTTAATTTAGAAGTTTGGACCATTATATTTTCCTTCTCCCATCCTGTTTTGGCACCAATTACTCATATAGTAAGATGCTTAATATTGTATGATGGCTATGTGATGCTTCATTAAATTTTCTTGAGTCTTTTTTCTCCTTATAGATGTCATTTTATGCCATTAATTTTTTGTAGTGTCTTAAATTCAGTATACTTTTCATTTCAGTTACTATTTTTTATTTCTAGAAATTGTTTGTTTCTTTTTATATGTTTTATATTTCTCATTTTCACTCCTTTGCTTTCTTTTGTCTTCTTAAATATATAGATAATATTTTAAAATAATTTTTTCATGTCTTTGGCTACTGCTTTAATCATCTGTGTCATTTCTGTCTGTTTCTGTTTATTGATTTTTCTGCTGCTTATGGGTCGTCTTTTTTTGTTTCTTTGTGTGCTAGTAGTTTTAAACTGGATATCAGACATTTTAAATTTTATGTTGTTGGATGCTGGATAGTTTGATATTCCTTTAAATATTATTTGTCTTTTTGAGAGGTGAAGTTAAGGTCTTTGGGATCAGCTTGATTTTTTTCAAGTTTTCTTTTAAGTTTTGTTAGAATCAGTTCAGTTCAGTTCAGTTGCTCAGTCGTGTCCGACTCTTTGTGACCCATGAACTGCAGCATGCCAGGCCTCCCTGTCTATCACCAACTCCTAGAGTTCACCCAAACTCTTGTCCATCGAGTCGGTGATGCCATCCAGCCATCTCATCCTCTGTCGTCTCCTTCTCTTCCTGCCCCCAATCCCTCCCAGCATCAGAGTCTTTCCCAGTGAGTCAACTCTTTGCATGAGGTGGCCAAAGTATTGGGAGTTTCAGCTTTAGCATCATTCCTTCCAAAGAACAAACAGGACTGATCTCCTTTAGAATGGACTGGTTGGATCTCCTTGCAGTCCAAGGGACTCTCAAGAGTCTTCTCCANGTTCCTCCCAGAGGGTGAGGAGCCGGCAGGGTGAGGCGAAGGTCTCCGGTGAAATAAGTTTTTAGCTTAGAGCTGGCTCCCAGGCATCTCCTCCCACGGTCCTTCCAGCAGTCTACCTTATCTCTTAAGGAAAATTTTGAACTATTTTTTATTCTTTTCTGAGCTAGTCTCCCATATTCATTTGGCCATCAGATATCATAAGTGTTTACCTTAGGTCTTTAACACAGGTATGCATGCATGCATGTGTGCTAAGTCACTTCAGTTGTGGCCGACTCTTTGTGACTCTATGGATTGTAGCCCGCCAGGCTCCTCTGTCCTTGGGATTTTCCAGGCAAGAATACCGGAGTGGGTTGCCATGTCCTCCGCCAGGGGATCTTCTGGACCCAGGGATCGAACCTGAGTCTCCTGCATTGGCAGACAGGTTCTTTTACCACTAGCGCCACCTGGGAAGCCCCTAACATAGTTGTAGAAGTCTTTAACTGTGAAATCATCTTTCTTGCTACTGTGCTGCCAGCCCTTACCTTTCCCTTGGAATACTGTGACATATTAATAGACTCTGCTCCCCAGCTCTCCTAATACATTTTTCATACTACTATCAGAATTATTTTTGTGAATAGTCTTCAATAGGCAAGTCACTTATCTGAATTACAACCCCTGACATCTCTTCAGTGCTTGGAAGATAAAACTAGAACCTTAAGGGTACTCAAGTCCTAGTATTCTAGGTATGATATATGGAAAAAGGAGAATAATCCAAAGAGGAAGGAGAATTAGCAAAGGTATGAAGATATATATATATGTCCTGGGATTCTCTATCAGATAGACTTCTATTTTTCCTTCAGTCAATACTTGGCTAAGAAGTCAACCCCTTTATCACACATTCCTGAATTCATCCTTTTCCTTTATTTTGCAGATTGTAAGTGCGTATTACATTGTTTCAGAGTTACTTCTGTTCTTACTTGTGTGCATAGTAGTAGGCTGTGAGTTCCATGAGGGTAGGGACAAACATTTATTCATCTTTGAATTCCTATTGTTTAATATAGTGTGTTGAGCCCTATATCCAGGCCAGAATATTGGAGTGGGCAGCTGTTTTCCTTCCCCAGGGGATCTTCCCAACCGAGGGATCAAACCCAGGTCTTCTGCATTGCAGGAAGATTCTTTACCATCTGAGCCACCGGGGAAGCCCTGAGTACATTGTAGGAGCTGATATGTTTGTGTGAATTGATCATCAGTATAGATAACAAACACTCTTGAAAGTCTGGTCAATTCCAGGACTCCAGTTCTGTAGGTCCCCTGAGGCTGCCACTAGGAGGCTCCAAAGCCATCCACATGAAGAAATTTGGTTTGCTTCCAAGTTAGACAAGGAGCTGATGATGCTTGATAAATCCTTATCAAAAGTTCAGGTGTCTAAACCTTTATTTTGATTTCTTTAGAATTCTGTTTTGTTTTCTGGTTGACTTTGACCTTTAGTAGCTTTGGACTACGCATTACTCTTTGGAGAACTTTAAACCTAAATGATGTAAGTCAAGGATATAAATATTCTAGTCCTAGTTAGTCTACCCATACCATGGGGGATGTCAACTTTCAAAGAAGCTAAGTTAGTTTCTCCAGGCACAAAATGAAGACAAATGCTACTGACTCTATTCCAGTGCCTGAATATTTCTTCACTTCATCAAAACTATGCAGTAAGTATAATTGTTGGTACCTGTCCTTACCTATCATTTTAAATACCAGATTCCAACAGAAATAGCCATCTAAGATTATTACTGCTCAGTCAACAATTATGCCAGACTATTGGCTCTAGTTGGTGTCGTTACTGCTATTTTGGGGCAGTAAATTCCAAATCATTTCTTAGCAGGTTCTCTTTAGAAACTTCTTGATATTGGGATCATCTTAGAGCTTCTGAGTGGATTTTATTGTCTGGGTATGAGGAAGAGAGGAGCTATTTGTGTAGTTATTAATAACACTGATCATTTCACATACCTCTCCCTTTACTTTCCACATCTAACACCTGTCTTTTCTTCATGCCTGAGTCCATCTTCTATGAGAGTTTTTCCAGGATGTAACGTTCTCTTTTCCCCGCCCTGAATTTAGACTAACTAAATCTTAGAGTTGGAAGAACTTTAGTTCATGTAGTCCCATATTCTACCCAAAGTGTGACATATCAAGTGAAGGTAAAAACAGCCCCAGATTTGTTGAGTAAATCAGCAAAGCCTTGGTTTTGGCCAAGGCTGATTATGTCGCTTTTCTTGTCCAAGCCCAGTCCTTTTCTGAGAACTACTACTTTTACTTTTAGCTTCAAGCTGTGTGTATCACTGCTAATAGCTGTTTATTATTACATAGTCCTTCCATGAGGCTTAGTTGCCATGAGGCAACTTATTTAGCACTTTTGTGAGGAATCAATCAGGTCAAACAAAATAACTCTATAGATGGAATTTTAGCAATTGCAGATGAATGAAAAGTAGATGTTCTATATTCTTATACTTTGTATAGATTAGTATTAGATCCAGTTCTGCAAGATTCTCACTTGAAAATAGACTTCAGGTTGATTGGGTGTAAGCCCTGTTTTGTACAGATGAAAAATCAGGGCTGTGCTCAATTCTGTGAGGCTGTCCTTAGAAATATTTAGCAAATGAATGATTTATACTGAGTTATTGTGGGAAGTCTCTGGTTCTGGGTTCAGCCTTTAGCCCAATTGTATTGCATGTTTTCATGAACATTCTTGGGATAAAACCATGGTGTCTTCATCTGGGAATGATGTAAAGTTAGAGAAATACTGCACACCACAGAGTAGGAAGACAGCTGGAGCAGAGCCTTATATATTCATGGACATCTGCCAAGTATCCATATATATTTGCATACATTTAGTAGAAGTGGATAAAAATACTTGCTGAGGCAGATTCTTCCAGAGTGTCATTTATTCTGTTAGGTGTCCCAGTGGGAAGAGTACCAGCAGTTAGGAGGCCTGTGTTCTAATCATTGCTTGGTACAAACTGCTGTGCAGTCAAAACGTTGGGGAAATCACTTCGTTCCTGACCCCATTCTCTTATCTGTGAAGTCTGAGGATATTCTACTCTCTACCCATCCCTGTAGAGCAGAGGTCAGCAAAGTACAGCCTGCAGGCCAAATCTTGCAACCACCTGTTTTCGTCAAGTTGTATTGGAGTACAGCCATGCTCATTTATTTATGTATTGTCTATGGCTGCTTTTGCATTACATTAGCTGACTTGAATAGTTGCAACAGAGGCTGTGTGGCCCACAAAACCTAAAATATTGGCTGTCTGGCTCTTTATAGAAAAAGACTGCCAACCCCTGACTCTAGAGCACATTTGAAAAAATTGGTGAGGGAAGAGGGGTGGTTCAGGAATCAAGACTAGGGATGCTATTGGTATCTAGTTGGTTGAGGCTAAGAATGTCAAATGTTCTGTGAGGCATGACATAATGAAGAACTGTCTTACATGAAATTCTACTAGTCCCTCCTAGGGATTTCCTTCCTATTTTTAATTCCAAGGAGAACCACTTTTGAAAGCTGTGTCAACTCTTTTAGGCCAACTAAGATAGCAGTTTCCCAAGTTAAGTGGGTAGGTTAGGAATTTTTTTTTAACAACTTCCCATAACTTGAAAAACAATATACACCAAGAATCTAAGTCAGTTATTATGCTTAATATTATGGTAAAATGTTAGAATCATTTCCTTAAAATCAGGAAGAAGACAACAGTGCCCGTAGGTCACCACTGTACTGGAGGTTCTAGCCAGCAGAATAATGTCAAGAACTTTGAAGGATCTGAAATTTTACCCTTCTTGTAAGATAACACGATAACTTGCCAGTTTCACGAATGTTGACAGAAGATATGAGACTCCTGTGTCAGACAAAAAGGAGTTTATTTTTTATAGCAATAGCAGTGGCCAGAATATCAGCAAATTTTTGTGTTGTTTTTCTGAGTCCAAATTTCCATAGAAAAACAGAAGGACTGCTAGTTGTTACTTGAACATGCAATGCGTTATATAACAAGAGGGTAACCCTAGATTAGGCTTCCCAAGTGGAGCTGTGGTAAATAATCGACCTGCCAGTGCAAGAGATGCAAGAGATTCAGATTTGATCCCTGGGTTGAGAAGATCCCCTGGAGGAGGAAATGGCATCCTAATCTAGTTTTCTTGCCTGGAAAGTTCCATGGACAGAGGAGCCTGGCGGGTAACAGTCCATGGGGTCATTAAAAAGTTAGACATGACTGAGCATGCACACACAGCCATGAGATTAGGGAACCTGAATCATTCATAGTGAGGAGTAAACAGGCATGCTCTTTATTTAGAGGGGAATATTATCTTTATTGCATTGGACATTTAAGCATGCCTGCCCTTTGCTCTGAAGTGAGGCACTGTCTCTTTCTTGTAAGACTGTTAAATATACAAATACCTTTGAAAAGATAACGTGGAACAAAGGCAGCCAGTGTCTCTGGTTGTAAGGTAAGCAAGTTCTGTGTCTTTCAACAAATAGGAAAAGTAGGTATAATATGCAAGAAGAAGGAATAAACAACCTTATTTTTATTAGCAGGTATGTAATTGCTTACCTAGTGAATTTATAAACTTCTAGTCACAAATGGCTAGAAATAATGAGAGTTCATTGAGATTGCTGAATTCATGCTCCAAATAGCAAAACCATGTGCATTTTTATAAACTAGGGACAGAAGTTAGACTATATTATAAAATGATACTATTTATAAAATCAAAAGCTATACTATCTTTGAATAGATCTAAGAAATATTTTGCCAAATTTAAAGAGTATATTGTAAAATTTTATTGAAAAATGGAAGAGAAGATTACGTGGAGATACAAAATGTCATGGGTAGAAAGACTGAATATCTTTAGTTTATAAATTTAATGCAATTTAAACTCCTACAAGCTTTGTGTGTGTGTTTGTGTGGGTGTGTATGGTGAGTGTATAACCTACTTAACAGATTGATCATCTCACAATATGTAGAGAAAGCATTTGATAAAATTTAACTTTCATTCATGATATAGGCTCTTAGTAAACTAGGAAGAATAAGGAACTTCCCTAACCTGAAAAAAAGTATCTAAAAAATGCTATGGTAATATTAATAATGAAAGACTGAATATTATTCATCTGAGATTAAGAAGGAGGCAAGATGGTCACTTTCACCACTCCTGTTCAGCTTCATACTTGCACATAGTGCATTACGGCAAGACAGTGAAAAAGCATACAGTTGGGAAAGGAAGACAGCTATCTCTATGTGCAGATAACATGATAATTTTACCTTAGGAAATCTCAGTGAATCTATTAAAAATTTCCCAGAACTAATAATAAGTTTACCAAGGCTGCAGGAAAGGTAGACATAAAACTGTCTCTATTTGCAGATAACATGATGTTGGAAAAAACCCAAAGAATCCATAAAAAGTTCCTAGAACTAACAGTGAGTTTACCAAGGCTATAGGATAGCATGTTAATGTACAGAAGTGAATTATGTTTCTATAAAATGAACATTAGAATCTGAGATTTCAAAAAAGGACATATGTAATAGTGCCAAAAGGTATAAATCTAACAAAATGTATATATATGCTGAAAACTGTAAAACAGAGTTGGAAGAAGTCAAATATATGAAGAGAGAGAGAGATAATGTGTTCATGGATTAGAGGACTCAATATTGGTAAGACATCAATTCTCTCTAATATGTAATCAATATATGTAACTCAATCCCTATCAAAATCAAATAAAACTCTTCTATAGGTGTGTGTGAATATATGTGTGTGTGTGTGTGTGTGTGTGTGTGTGTATGTATGGGTGCTTAGTCACTTCAGTAGTGTTCAGCTCTTTACTACTCTATGGACTGTAGCACACCAGGCACCTCTGTCCATGGGATTCTCCAGGCAAGAATACTGGAGTGGTTTGCCATGCCCTCCTCCAGGGAATCTTCCCAACCCAGGGATCNAAAGTGAAAAGTGAAAGTGAAGTTGCTCCGTCGTGTCCAACTCTTAGCGACCCCATGGACTGCAGCCCACCAGGCTCCTCCATCCATGGAATTTTCCAGGCAACAACATTAGGTTTAAGTCTGGCTTTTTAAGAAATCGCTAAAGTGTTTTCTGAAGTAGCTGTACCATTTTACATTCCCACCAGCAATGTATAAAGGCTCGTGTTTTTCTACATCCTTGTTAACACTTGGTATTGTCAGTCTTTTGTATCACAGGGGTAGCACTTTATTGTGATTTTAGTTTACATTTTCCTAATGACTACTGATGTACAACTTTTCATATGTCCTGTGCTTATCCTTAAAGGCCCAGGGAGGCACGAGGCTTCTGAGCCGAGTGTGGAGAGGCCCTTGACATCTTGGTCTCATCCTCAACGCTGGGGCCCTGGGAGCATGGGAATTTCTCAGATTTGCTTTAGTCTCTAGCTACAGTAAGCCAGAGGGCTTCCCTGAGATGTGTATAAGAGACAGGTGAAACAGAATAGAGAGCTTAAAACTAAATGCACACGTGTTGTGAACTTATATTTAACAAGCATGTGAAGGCAGTTGTCCCAGTGCCATTTGTTTTGGAAGGAACAATTGGAAGGAAGTTCTGTGAAAAGATGAACCTTAATACATACCTCATACTTTATATAAAAATTAACTCAAAATTGATCATATACTTAAATATAAAGCACAAAACCTACACAACTTCTAGAATAAAAAGTAGGAGAAATGTGTGTGGCTTTGGAATTAGTGAAAACTTTAAAAATAACTATCAAAAGTATGATCCATAAAATAAAAAATTGATTTATTAGACTATAAAAATTAAAAATTTGCTCTGTGAAATACCCTGTAAAGAGAAGTGAAGCCACAGATTGGAAGCAAATATTTTTAAAAATCACAAATTTGTTAAGAGATTTATATCCAGAACTCACAAAGAACTTTTAAAATTAAAGAAGGCTAGAAGCTGAATTAAACCAATACAATATTGTAAAGTAAAAAAATAAACAAAGATAAACAACAAGGAAAAAAAATTCTAAAAACAAACAAACAAAATGAACAAAAGATATGATCAGATACCTCACCAGAGAAAATATTTAGATGGAAAATAAGTATATAAAATATGTTCCACATCATTATCATTAGGGAGTGGAAATGAAAATTAAAGCCACAATGAGATCCTGCTACAAATCTATTAGAATGTCTTATCAAACAAAACTGGCAATGCCAAGTGCTGTTGAGGATGTGGAACAGTAAGAACTCTCCTACATTATTGGTGAGAATGCAAAGTATACACCCACTCTGGAAAAAATTTGGTAGTTTCCTATAAAGTTAAACATCCATTTATCATGTGACAATCTAGTCTTGCTCTTAAAAACTGACTCTAGTCAGTTAAAAATTTGTATCTACAGAAAAAGCTGTATTGTAGATGAATGGGTCAATAAACAGTGGTACATCCATTCAGTGGAATAGTGTTCAGCAATATAGAATAATGAACTATTGTTTCACAGCAACATGGATGAATCCTAAATGCATTTACCTAAGTGAATGAAGACATATCCCAAAGACTATTGTATGACTCCATTAATAGAACATTCTGAAAACAACAACAACAACAACAACAACAAAAACTGTATGGCCAAAAACCCAAAATCAAAAAACAACAAATCAGTCTGCTAAAGGGTGAAAATGGAGAAAGGGACTGATAATGAAGGAGTGGCATGAGGGCGCTTCCTGGGTAATCAGACTGGTTTATGTAGCAGTGTGCTAGTGGATACTTGATTATATGTGCAACTATCAAAACTCATAGAAATGTTACACCGCAAAGAATGAATTTTACTGTCCTCAAATTTTAAAAAATCAACCAGGATGATGGAAAACTAAAAATGGAATTTACAAATTAATCTTACCTCTATTACAATAAACGACACAACTACACAAAATGCTTGAAGAAGACAGGATTATTAATAAGAAACTTTATTTTGACTGAATTCTGCAAGGCTAATGAAAAAAGTACTGAACAAAATCACTGAACTGTAGTTGATAAATTTGTTTCTTGAAGCAGTGCGTGTGTGCTAAGTCGCTTCAGTAGTGTTCAACTCTTTGCGATCCTATGGACTGTAGCCCGCCAGGCTCCTCTGTCCATGGGATTCTCCAGGCAAGAATACTGGAGTGAGTTGCAGTGCCCATCTCCAGGGGACGAACTCTTGTCTGTTGCATTGGTAGGCAGGTTCTTTACCATTAGCATCACTGGGGAAGCCCTCTCATAGGGTTATGGAATAGCAATTCTGAAGCTGTTTTTAATTGCTGTTGAACAGATAAGTAAATATAGTAGATGGAAAGCAGGTTTCTCACTATTAGAGAAAGAAATGACAAGCAAATGGGAATTATAGAATGAATCCTCTGGTATCAGATTGGATTTGGAGGCATCTGTATGAACTAATATATTCTATTCCCCCCTCTCCCTGCTTTTATATACAGGTAGATAGATACAGAAATAAATATGGACATGTGAGCATATATCAGCTGTATATACATATGAATTTCTTATCTCTTACTGAGAAGGACCTAGAAGTAGTGATACCCTAATAGTAGGGAGCACATGTTGTGCCCAGATGTTGATTTTTAAGTCGTTGTTGTTCAGTAGCTCAGTCGTGTCTGAACGAGTCAGCTCTTCGCATCAAGTGGCCAAAGTCCTGGAGCTTCAGCTTCAGCATCAGTCCTTTCAATGAATGTTCAGGATTGATTTCCTTTAGGCTTGACTGGTTTGATCTCCTTGTTGATCAAGGGACTTTCAAGAGTCTTAACCAACAGAACCAGGGCTTTTGGAGAAGAGTATGATTCCAGAACTGGGGCAGGGAAAATACAAGGTGACCCTGGAACATTTGCAGTGTTAAAGTTTATAATAGCCAGGACATGGAAACAACCTAGATGTCCATCAGCGGATGAATGGATAAGAAAGCTGTGGTATATATACACAATGGAGTATTACTCAGCCATTAAAAAGAATACATTTGAATCAGTTCTAATAAGATGGATGAAACTGGAACCAATTATACAGAGTGAAGTAAGCCAGAAAGAAAAACACCAATACAGTATACTAACACATATATATGGAATTTAGAAAGATGGTAATGAGGACCCTGTATGCAAGACAGCAAAAGAGANACCAGGCCTCCTGGTCCATCACCAGCTCCTGGAGTTCACTCAGACTCACGTCCATCAAGTCAGTGATCCATCCAGCCATCTCATCCTCTGTCGTCCCCTTCTCCTCCTGCCCCCAAACCCTCCCAGCATCAGTCTTTTCCAATGAGTCAACTCTTCACATGAGATGGCCAAAGTATTGGGAGTTTTAGCTTTAGCATCATTTCTTCCAAAGAAATCCCAGGGCTAATCTTCAGGATGAACTGATTGATTTTCCTTGCAGTCCAAGGGACTCTCAAGAGTCTTCTCCAACACCACACTTCAAAAGCATCAATTCTTTGGCTCTCAGCTTCCTTCACAATCCAACTCTCACATCCATACATGACCACTGGAAAAACCATAGCTTTGACTAGACAGACCTTTGTTGGCAAAGTAATGTCTCGCTTTTGAATATGTTATCTAGGTTGGTCATAACTTTCCTTCCAAGGAGTAAGCGTCTTTTAATTTCATGGTTGCAATCACCATCTGCAGTGATTTTGGAGCCCCCCAAAATAAAGTCTGACACTGTTTCCCCATCTATTTCCCATGAAGTGATGGGACCAGATGCCATGACCTTAGTTTTCTGAATGTTGAGCTTTAAGCCAACTTTTTCACTCTCCTCTTTCACGTTCCTCAAGAGGCTTTTTAGTTCCTCTTCACTTTCTGCCATAAGGGTGGTGTCATCTGCATATCTGAGGTAGTTGATATTTCTCCTGGCAATCTTGATTCCAGCTTGTGTTTCTTCCAGCCCAGCGTTTCTCATGATGTACTCTGCATAGAAGTTAAACAAGCAGGGTGACAATATACAACCTCGACATACTCCTTTTCCTATTTGGAACCAGTCTGTTGTTCCATGTCCAGTTCTAACTGTTGCTTCCTGACCTGCATATAGGTTTCTCAAGAGGCAGGTCAGGTGACCTGGTATTCCCATCTCTTTCAGCCGTATTAAGATACATATATTGTCTCTGCATAAGTGGGAAGGAGAAACAGAGATAGCAGTTTTCCTTGGAGTGTTTAATATCTCCCTTCTCAAAAAAACTTGTAACAATTTAAAAGGAGAATAAGAATTCCCTGGTAGTCCAGCTGTTGAAAATGAAAGTTGAAAATTAGTAGCACAGTCATGTCTGACTCTTTGCGATCTCTTGGACTGTAGCCTGCCAGGCTCCTCTGTCCATGGAATTCTTCAGGCGAGAGTACTAGAGTGGGTTGCCATTTCTTCCTCCAGGGGATCTTCCTGACCTAGAGATCGAACCCAAGTCTCCTGCATTACAGGCAGATTCTTTACCATTGAGCTACTACAGTGGTTAGGACTCAGTGTTTTCACTTCAGAGGCCCAGGTTTCATCTCTGGTTGGGGAACCAAGACCCTGCAAGCTTTGTGGCCAAAATAAGTAAATAAATAAATAGATAAATGAAAAGAATAGCATAAACTAAATATTCCTTGAACACATTCATTTACTTGCATTATAAACATTGCTTCAGTAAACTAGATCTAATTGGCTGGAGAAAATGTAAAGTACCCTATCATTGTTGTATTAAAGGGTATTTTCCTCACTGCAAAGCACAAATGAAAGTTTTTATACAATAATCTTAACAAATTTCATGAATATCATTCCAAAGTCCATCATCCAATAAGAGAAAAGAATTTCCTTTCTCAAGGTAGTACACAATTCACTCTGGGAGGAGTCGGCAATATCTGGCTCCAAACACTAAGGCACATTTTGGCTTGCACCCCAAAAGGCCATGTCATTCTTAGACAACTTAATCATTGGCTACATAGAGAAAAGCAGCACTCCAATTTTTCTGATCATTTTAATGAGGATCACTGGCTCAATTATATTTGAGCAAGTCAGTTATATTTCAATTCAGTCATTGAAATATAATTGACTGGCTCTTCTCTTATTTTCATAATAGACACTCTTACCTAGACCACATTTATTTAACTATAAGAAATGTCAGGAAGAATTGGAACTTTTCTGAGTGTCCCCATTAAAGCTGAAAATATGCCACCTTGTCTTTTACACGAGCTGCAAACATTTTGCATTGGTCTCATTATGTAATACAATATGCAAATATTCCAGTCTCCCTTCTCACCAGACTGCAAGGCCAGGACAATATGCACACCAAAAATGTTTTGTTTGATCTTTGTTAATTTGATTAATATGTGTCTTGGGGTGTTTCACCTTGGGTTTATCCTGTTTATGTCCAGGTATGAGATACATGGTATTAACTGAATTGAAAAGAAGAGGACAGCTTTAAGACATTTTGACGCCAAAGTGGATAAACTCAGTGACTTGAAGGGAAAGGGAGAGAGAGGAATCCCAAGACGAGTGGGGATCAGAGACTAGAATATTAGGAAAGTATATGGTTGACTAGGTCAGGAAAATTAAAGAAAAAGCCAGTGGTGGGGACGGTGAGGGAGGTAATGAATACTTTGGCTTGTGACTCCAGTCTCTTAGCACAGAGGATCTTCTAGCATCTGTGAATCTTCTCCAAGGGAATAGATAGAATCTTTCTTTTCCTGCTGCTGTTTGTAGAGGCTGGTTTGAAGCCAGGAGGGGAGGAAGTATCTCTAGTCTGTCTCATCCTTGGTGAGTTTGTGTAAAAATAAGCCCCACTTTTTGGTATTGTTTTCTATAAATCTCAAGCTCATGTTTTTTTGCCTTTTTCTTTTTCTTCGAAACTAAGTCCCTTATCTTGAGCATTCCATTTGTGGTCTTCTGTTGGCTATGTCTTAGGCTGGATATGCTTGCGGGACTGAATTGTGACAAAGGTAGACTGATTTTCTTCAGGCCTGCTCCTCATTCTTCTGGATCTGGCACTACCAATAGCAGCATACAAGATTCTATCAAAGTTGTGATATCTAAACTCATGCAATCTACAGAGAAAACTGAATATGGACTATAGAGCAATAGCATTGCAGTCCCAAGGTTTTAAGGTGACTTAAGTTTTGTTTTAATTAAAAAAAAAAAACCCTACATTTCTGGTTATTTTTATTACTTAAAAATTTATAATTGTGATAAAATACACATAATAAAACTTACCATCTTAATCATGTTTAAGTGTTTGATTAAATGGTCTTAAGTACATTCACATTGTTGTGCAACGATCACCACCATTCATCTTCAGAACTCTTTAAAAATCTTGTAAAAATGAAACTCTATAGCCATTGAAAAATAATTTCCCATTCTCCCCTCCTCCCAGTTCNAAAATACACATAATAAAACTTACCATCTTAATCATGTTTAAGTGTTTGATTAAATGGTATTAAGTACATTCACATTGTTGTGCAACGATCACCACCATTCATCTTCAGAACTCTTTAAAAATCTTGTAAAAATGAAACTCTATAGCCATTGAAAAATAATTTCCCATTCTCCCCTCCTCCCAGTTCTCTAGCAACCACCCTATGTACCTCATACAAATAGAATCAGAGTATTTGTCTTTTTATAGCTGGATTATTTCATTTAGCACAATATATTCAAGATTCATCCATGTTGTAGCATGTGTTAGAATTTCCTTCTTCTTGAGACTAAATTTCTGTTGTATAGCTACCACATTTTGTTTACTTATCTGTCAATGGACACTTGAGCAACTTTTACCTTTTGGCTATTGTGAATAATGCTGCTATAAACATGCTAGGGATGGTTTTGTTGGGTTGTACAGTAGGTTTAGGGCTTCCCTCTTGGCTCAGTGGTATGGAATCTGCCTGCAATGCAGAAGTCACAGGAGATACAGGTTCAATCCCTGGGATAGGAAGATCCCCTGGAAGAGGGCATGGCAACTCACTCTAGTGTTCTTGCCTGGAAAATCCCATAGACAAAAGGGTCTGGTGGGCTACAGTCCATAGAGTCACAAAGAGTCGGACATGACTGAAGCAGCTTAGCACACACATTAGGTTTGCTGCTGCTGCTAAGTCGCTTCAGTCGTGTCCGACTCTATGCGACCCCATAGACGGCAGCTCACCAGGCTCTGCTGTCCCTGGGATTCTCCAGGCAAGAATGCTGGAGTGGGTTGCCATTTCTTTCTCCAATGCATGAAAGTGAAAAGTGAAAGTGAAGTTGCTCCGTCGTGTCCAACTCTTAGCGACCCCATGGACTGCAGCCCACCAGGCTCCTCCATCCATGGAATTTTCCAGGCAACAACATTAGGTTTAAGTCTGGCTTTTTAAGAAATCGCTAAAGTGTTTTCTGAAGTAGCTGTACCATTTTACATTCCCACCAGCAATGTATAAAGGCTCGTGTTTTTCTACATCCTTGTTAACACTTGGTATTGTCAGTCCTTTGTATCACAGGGGTAGCACTTTATTGTGATTTTAGTTTACATTTTCCTAATGACTACTGATGTACAACTTTTCATATGTCCTGTGCTTATCCTTAAAGGCCCAGGGAGGCACGAGGCTTCTGAGCCGAGTGTGGAGAGGCCCTTGACATCTTGGTCTCATCCTCAACGCTGGGGCCCTGGGAGCATGGGAATTTCTCAGATTTGCTTTAGTCTCTAGCTACAGTAAGCCAGAGGGCTTCCCTGGTGGCTCAGACAGTAAAGAGTCTGCCTGCGGTGCAGGAGACCAGGGTTCGATTCCTGGGTTGGGAAGATCCCCTGGAGAAGGAAATGGCGACCTACTCCAGTGTTTTTGCCTGGAAAATCCCAAGGGTGGAAGAGTTTGGCAGGCTACAGTCCATGGAGTCACAAAGATTTGGATGGGAGTTCGTGTAAAAAAATAAATAAATACAAAAAAAAAAAAAAAAAAGAAAAAAAAAAAAAGAAAAAAGGATATNAGGGCTTCCCTGGTGGCTCAGACAGTAAAGAGTCTGCCTGCGGTGCAGGAGACCAGGGTTCGATTCCTGGGTTGGGAAGATCCCCTGGAGAAGGAAATGGCGACCTACTCCAGTATTTTTGCCTGGAAAATCCCAAGGGTGGAAGAGTTTGGCAGGCTACAGTCCATGGAGTCACAAAGAGTTGGATATGACTGAGTGACTTCACTTTTCACTTTAATGACTACTGATGTACAACTTTTCATGTACTTACTAGAAATTTGTATATCTTCTTTGATAAAATGCCTCTTCAGATGTTTTGACCATTTAAAATAATATTATTAGTTTTTAAATTAAGTAGTATTAATATATTTTATCATATATATGGTTTTAAAATATTTTCTTTCAGATGTCTTTTAATATTCTTAATTTTAAAAAAATTGAAGTATAGTTGATTTATAGTACATTAATTTTAGATCTGCAAATGGTGATTCAGTTTTTTTATAGATAATACTCAATTCAAAGTTATTGTAAAATATTGGCTATATTCCCTGTTCTGTACAGTGTATACTTGTAGCTTATTTATTATATACTTATTTTGCCTCTCCCTTTCCCCCTCTACCACTGGTAATTACTAGTTTGTTCTCTGTATCTGCCTTTTTCTGTTTTATTTATTCTCTTGTTTCATTTATTAGATTATTCCATATATTTATATGTTTGTCTTTTCCTGACTTATTTCACTAAGAATGAAACCCTCCAGATCCATCCATGTGATTGCAGTATTAATTATTCAGTTGTATAAGCTACTTTGGATATTCACCCTTTATTGGTCACATCATTTACAAATATATTTTCCATTCAGTAGGCTGTGTTTTCATTTTAGCAGTGGTTTTATTTGCTGTGCAAAAGCTTTTAAGTTTAGTTAGGTTCAATTTATTTTTGTCTTTTCATTTTCTTAAAGATTAAAATCTTTTACTTTTGGTCAAGTTCAGTTCATTGTTTTTTTTCCCCATTCTGTATTGTACTTTTGGTGTTATAACTAAGAAATTCTTTACCTAACCTAAGGAAACACACTTTTTCCTATATTTTCTAGAAAATTAATGACTTTAATTCTTATATTTAGACATATCCATTTTGAATTAACTTTTTTTTGTTTGTGGTATGAAATTAAAAACTTCATACCTTCATATAAATAGGGCATAGCAAACCACTCCAGTATTCTTGCCTGGAGAATACCAGGGACAGAGGAGCCTGGCGAGCTTCAGTTCATACTGTTGCAAAGATTTGGACATGACTGAAGTGACATAGCATGCACATGAAGTTAAAAAAGTCTCAAGTTTTGTTTAAACTATTTTGAAATAGTTGTAGACTCATAAAAATTTGTAAAAATGCATAGCTACTACTGCTAAGTCACTTCAGTTGTGTCCAGCTCTGTGCGACCCCATAGACGGCAGCCCAGCAGGCTCCCCCATCCCTGGGATTCTCCAGGCAAGAACACTGGAGTGGGTTGCCATTTCCTTCTCCAATGCATGAAAGTGAAAAGTGAAAGTGAAGTCGCTCAATCATATCCGAATCTTCCTGACCCCATGGACTGCAGCCTACCAGGTTCCTCCATCCATGGGCTTTTCCAGGCAGGAGTACTGGAGTGGGGTGCCATTGCCTTCTCCAAAAATGCATAGTGAAGTTAACTAAACTACAGACTTTATTTGTATTTCACCAAGTTTTACATGTATTTATTTTGTATGTGTATTTAATTTTAATGAAATTTTATTACATACATGAATTTCTGTAAAAAATATAGCAATCAGAATACAGAACTATTGCATTACACAAGAGCAACAACCTCATGCTACTTATTTATAATCTATTCTTTATTGCTATGATTTTGTCATTTTGAAAACATTGTATAAATAGAATCATATAATATATAACCTTTCAAAATTGCTTTTCCTGTCCTGGTTTTGATAATTTTTGTCTTCTTACTTTGTCAGTCTAGCTCAAGGTTTTCCAATTTTGTTTATCTTTTCAGAGAAGCAGTATTTTGTTTCATTGGTTTTCTCTATTGTTTCTCTGTTTTCTGTTTCATAAATTTCTATCAGAATATAAATCAATAGAAATATTTATTATCTTTTTTCTTTGTGTTTAATTTTTAATTCTTCTAGCTTGTAAGTGGGAACTTACATCATTGATTTGAGATTTTTCTTCCTATCTAATAACATAGGTGTGTACAGCTGTAATTTTCTCTTTAATCATTTAAGCTCTGTTCCATAAGTTTTGATATGTTCTGATTCCATTTTCATTCAGTTCAAAATATTTTCTAATTTCCCTTGTGAGTTTTTGACTCATACCTTGATTATAAGTTGCTTATTTGGACTGACTTTGTGGGCTGGCATAGGAATATCCTAATTGTTTCATATATGTTTAGAAAGTATGTGTACTCAGCTTTTGTTTGGTATGTTCTATAAATGTCAGTAGATTAAATTGGTAGATAATATTTTTCATACGTTCGCTACCCTTACTGTTTCTCTGTCTATTTCTATCAAATACTGAGTGGAGTACTGAATCTCCAACTCTTAATTGTTGAATTACTTTTAAAATTTAGCCAGATTTTGCTTCATTGCACTTGTTATGTGTATATACATTTGTGGCTGTTATATCTTCTTGATGTATTGACTCTTTTATCATTATGATCTATCTCTGTTTGTCTCCAGTAATATTTCTTGCCTTAAAAATAATTTTGTCTTGCACAGGAAAGGAAAGCATCAACAAAATGAAAAGGCAACTTACTAAATAGGACAAAATATTTGCAAATATATTTCATAAGGGGTCAATATCCCAAATATATAAAGAACTCTTACAATTCTAGAAAAACAGAAACCCCCAAAATTCTCATTAAAAACGGGCATATGATTTGAGGAGACATTTTTCCAAGGAGGGCCTACAGGTGGCCAGCAGGTACATGAAAAAATCCTCAAAATCACTCAGTTCAGTTCAGTCGCTCAGTATGTCTGACTCTTTGCGACCCCGTGAATTGCAGCACACCAGGCCTCCTGGTCCATCACCAGCTCCTGGAGTTCACTCAGACTCACGTCCATCAAGTCAGTGATCCATCCAGCCATCTCATCCTCTGTCGTCCCCTTCTCCTCCTGCCCCCAAACCCTCCCAGCATCAGTCTTTTCCAATGAGTCAACTCTTCACATGAGATGGCCAAAGTATTGGGAGTTTTAGCTTTAGCATCATTTCTTCCAAAGAAATCCCAGGGCTAATCTTCAGGATGAACTGATTGATTTTCCTTGCAGTCCAAGGGACTCTCAAGAGTCTTCTCCAACACCACACTTCAAAAGCATCAATTCTTTGGCTCTCAGCTTCCTTCACAATCCAACTCTCACATCCATACATGACCACTGGAAAAACCATAGCCTTGACTAGATGGACCTTTGTTGGCAAAGTAATGTCTCTGCTTTTGAATATGCTATCTAGGTTGGTCGTAACTTTTCTTCCAAGGAGTAAGCAACTTTTAATTTCATGGCTGCAATCACCATCTGCAGTGATCTTGGAGCCCCCCAAAATAAAGTCTGACACTGTTTCCCATCTATTTCCCATGAAGTGATGAGACCAGATGCCATGATCTCAGTTTTCTGAATGTTGAGCTTTAAGCCAACTTTTTCACTCTCCTCTTTCACTTTCACCAAGAGGCTTTTTAGTTCCTCTTCACTTTCTGCCATAAGGGTGGTGTCATCTGCATATCTGAGGTGATTGATATTTCTCCCGGCAATCTTGATTCCAGCTTGTGTTTCTTCCAGTCCAGCGTTTCTCATGATGTACTCTGCATATAAGTTAAATAAGCAGGGTGACAATATACAGCCTTGACGTACTCCTTTTCCTATTTGGAACCAGTCTGTTGTTCCATGTCCAGTTCTAACTGTTGCTTCCTGACCTGCATACAGATTTCTCAAGAGGCAGGTCAGGTGGTCTGGTATTCCCATCTCTTTCAGAATTTTCCACAGTTTATTGTGATCCACACAGTCAAAGGCTTTGGCATAGTCAATAAAGCAGAAATAGATGTTTTTCTGGAACTCTCTCGCTTTTTCCATGATCTAGCGGATGCTGGCAGTTTGATCTTTGGTTCCTCTGCCTTTTCTAAAACCAGCTTGAACATCTGGAAGTTCACGGTTCATGTATTGCGGAAGCCTGGCTTGGAGAATCTTGAGCATTACTTTACTAGCATGTGAGATGAGTGCTATTGTGCGGTAGTTTGAGCATTCTTTGGCATTGCCTTTCTTTGGAATTGGAATGAAAATTGACCTTTTCCAGTCCTGTGGCCACTGCTGAGTTTTCCAAATTTGCTGGCATATTGAGTGTAGCACTTTCACAGCATCATCTTTTAGGATTTGAAATAGCTCAACTGGGATTCCATCACTTCCAGTAGCTTTGTTCATAGTGATGTTTTCTAAGGCCCACTTGACTTCACATTCCAGGATGTCTGGCTCTAGGTGAGCGATCACACCATCATCAACATCACTAGGGAAATGCAAATCAAAACCACAGTGAAGTGTCATCTCATACCTGTTAGAATGGTTATAATAAAAAAAAGAATAACACTGTTGATGAGGGTGTGAAGAAAAGGGAACCTCTGCAATTCAGTGGAAATGTAAGTTGGCGCAGCCACCATGAAAAACAGTATGGAGGTTCCTCAAAAAACGAAAACTAGAACTCCCATATGATCCAGCAATTGCACTTCTGATTAGTTTTCCAAACAAAATGAAAATCCTAACTTGAAAGATATATGCACCCCCATGTTATTGCAACACTATTTACAATAGTCAAGAGAGAGAACAACTTATGTGTCCATCAATGGATGAATGGATAAAGAAGTTGTGGTGTATGTATACCATAGAATATTACTCAGCAATAAAAATGAAATTTGCCATTTGTGACAACATGGATGGACATTAGGTTAAGTGAACTAAGTTGGATAAAGACAAATACTGTATGATCTCACTTATATATGGAATCTAAATTTTCAAAAAACAACCGTACTTTTAGATGAAGAGAACAGATTGGTGGTTGCTAAAGCAGAAGGTAGGCAAAATGAGTGAAGGATGCACAAATTTCTAGTTATAAATAAGTCACAAGGATGTAATGTACAGCCTGGTTATTATGATTGATAATACTATATTGCATATTGGAAAGTTGGTAAGAGACTAAATCTTAAAAATTCTCATCATAGGAAAAATTTGTAACTGTATATGGTGACAGATGTTACCCAACCTTACTGTGGTGATCATTTTACCATATGTACAGATTTATAATGTTATATCAGTTATATCTCAACAAAAATTCTGATTACCCAAAGCTTAAGAAAAATAAAACTTAAATAGGTTGTCTTTCTCATTCCATTCTTAGAGAAGATTGGCTAGAAAGACTTACCTATGTGTTAGGTAGTGTGAAAGAAGGGGAAAAACACACTAGGGCAACCCAAAGTCAAAATTAATGACCTTTGTTAACTTGAGCTGTGGATTCTTTGACTAAAAGGAATGATGGAGGAGCAAAGTTTAACAAAGAATTAGATTTAAAGAATGAACAATCAGAGATGAACAGTATAGTTACTGAAATGAAAAAAATATACTAGAAGGAATCAATATCAGAATAAGTGAGGCAGAGTATGAGTAAGTGAACTAGAAGACAGAGTGGTGGAAATCACTGCCACAGAACAGAATAAAGGATGAAAAGAATTGAAAATCTCAGAGACCTCTGTGACAGTATTGAATGGACCAACATTTATAGGGGTCCCAGAAGGAGACCTGCTGGGTATTATAGGGCTTCTGGGTATTATAGGGCTTCCCTGATAGCTCAGTTGGTAAAGAACCCCTCTGCAATGCAGGAAACTCTGGTTCAATTCCTAGGTTGGGAAGATCCCCTGGAGAAGGGAGAGGCTACCCACTCCAGTATTCTTTGGCTTCCCTGGTGGCTCAGCTGGTAAAGAATCCGCCTACAATGTGGGAGACCTGGGTTCAATCCCTGGGTTGGAAGATCCCTGGCTAAGGGAAATCCTCCAGTATTCTGGCCTGGAGAATTCCATGGACTGTATAGTCCATGGTGTCGCAAAGAGTCAGCCATGACTGAGCAATTTTCACTTTCATTTTCAGAAGTAGAAAAGAAAGAGAAAGGACTGAGAAATTTGAATATATAACTGAAAACGTCCCTAACATGATAAAGGAAACACTCAAGTCTAGGAAGCACAGAGAGTCCCATACAAGATGAACCCGAGGAGGAACATGCTGAGACACAAATTAATCAAACTGACAAAAATAAAAGACAAAGAAAAAATACTAAAAACAACAAATAACACACAAAGGAATCTCTATAAGGTTACCAGCTGATTTTTCAGTAGAAATTCTGCAAGCCAGAAGGAAATAACATAGTATATTTCAAGTGATGAAAGGGAAAACCTACAATCAAGAATACTCTACCCAGCAAAAATCTCATTCAGTTTCAATGGAGAAATCAAAAGCTATGGACAAGCAAAGTTAAGAGAATTCAGCACCACCAAACCAGCTTTATAACATATTTTAAAGGAACTTCTCCAGGAAAGAAAAAGAGACCAGCAACTTAAAACAACCTTGTACGTATATAGGCTGCTGTATCAAAACCTCCTAGGAATAGCAAACCCCAAAACTATAATAGATACACCAACTAAAAAGAAAAAGGATCCCCAATACAGCACTAAAGATGGTCATCAAACCACAAGAGAATGAAAGAGGAAGGGAAGAAAAAACACCTACAAAAACAAACCCAAGACACTTAAGAAAATAGCCAATAGGCATATGCTGTCATTGAGTCACTGAGTCCAACTCTTTGTGGCCTCATAGACTGTAGCCTGCCACGTTCCTCTGTCCATGGAATTTTCCAGGCAAGAATACTGGAACGAGTTGCCATTTCCTACTCCAGGGAATCTTTTTGACACAGGAGTTGAACTTATGTCTCTTGTGTCTCCTGCATTGGCAGGTGGATTCTTTACCACTAAACACCACCGAGAAGCCCTATGTAAACCATAGGTAATCAATTAAAATACAATTTGTTGAGTGAGAAAAGCAATAATATTAGAAAATGCAATAGTTCTTTTTTTTTTTTTTGCTACTGAGGAATTAAAAACTCAGTTACTTTATTCCATAAGCTTGAGTCTTGCTGCAGATCTTGTAGATCATCTCTCATTTTTTAAATTTTATTTTTTAAATATAAATTTATTTATTTTAATTGGAGGTTAATTACTTTACAATATTGTATTGATTTTGCCACACATCAACATGAATCTGCCACAAGTATACACATGTTCCCCATCCTGAACCCCCCACCCTCCTCCCTCCCCGTACCATCCCTCTGGGTCGTCTCAGTGCACCAGCCCCAAGCATCCAGTATCATGCATCAAACCTGGACTGGTGATTCATTGCATATATGCACAAAATTAAAAACTGAACTAAATGAAGGTTTGGGGGGCTTTTGTATCTTAATGTGCATGCAATACCTACTTGAGGAGTTTGGTTACATTGGTATCTTGATTTTTGAGACCTGACTTAGAATCTGCAGCTGCTAAATTCAAATGTTAAAAAAAAATATAAACCAAGGAAGGATCTGTTCTCTTAAGAAGTGACTTTGTTCATCTTATGTTGCCATATTCAGTTCGGTTCAGTTCAGTCGCTCAGTTGTGTCCAACTCTTTGCGACCCCATGAATTGCAGCATGCCAGCCCTCCCTGTCCATCACCAACTCCCGGAGTTAACTCAGACTCACGTCCACTGAGCCAGTGATGCCATCCAGCCATCTCATCCTCTGTCATCCCCTTCTCCTCCTGCCCCCAATCCCTCCCAGCATCAGAGTCTTTTACAATGAATCAACTCTTTGCATGAGGTGGCCAAAGTATTAAAGTTTCAGCTTTAGCATCAGTCCTTCCAAAGAACACCCAAGACTGATCTCCTTTAGAATGGACTGGTTGGATCTTCTTGCAGTCCAAGGGACTCTCAAGAGTCTTCTCCAACACCACACTTCAAAAGCATCAATTCTTTGGCTCTCAGCTTCCTTCACAATCCAACTCTCACATCCATACATGACCAC
>SJYX01017931.1:91330-136217 GCA_006410675.1 Oreotragus oreotragus
TTGGAACCAGTCTGTTGTTCCATGTCCAGTTCTAACTGTTGCTTCCTGACCTGCATATAGGTTTCTCAAGAGGCAGGTCAGGTGACCTGGTATTCCCATCTCTTTCAGCCGTATTAAGATACATATATTGTCTCTGCATAAGTGGGAAGGAGAAACAGAGATAGCAGTTTTCCTTGGAGTGTTTAATATCTCCCTTCTCAAAAAAACTTGTAACAATTTAAAAGGAGAATAAGAATTCCCTGGTAGTCCAGCTGTTGAAAATGAAAGTTGAAAATTAGTAGCACAGTCATGTCTGACTCTTTGCGATCTCTTGGACTGTAGCCTGCCAGGCTCCTCTGTCCATGGAATTCTTCAGGCGAGAGTACTAGAGTGGGTTGCCATTTCTTCCTCCAGGGGATCTTCCTGACCTAGAGATCGAACCCAAGTCTCCTGCATTACAGGCAGATTCTTTACCATTGAGCTACTACAGTGGTTAGGACTCAGTGTTTTCACTTCAGAGGCCCAGGTTTCATCTCTGGTTGGGGAACCAAGACCCTGCAAGCTTTGTGGCCAAAATAAGTAAATAAATAAATAGATAAATGAAAAGAATAGCATAAACTAAATATTCCTTGAACACATTCATTTACTTGCATTATAAACATTGCTTCAGTAAACTAGATCTAATTGGCTGGAGAAAATGTAAAGTACCCTATCATTGTTGTATTAAAGGGTATTTTCCTCACCGCAAAGCACAAATGAAAGTTTTTATACAATAATCTTAACAAATTTCATGAATATCATTCCAAAGTCCATCATCCAATAAGAGAAAAGAATTTCCTTTCTCAAGGTAGTACACAATTCACTCTGGGAGGAGTCGGCAATATCTGGCTCCAAACACTAAGGCACATTTTGGCTTGCACCCCAAAAGGCCATGTCATTCTTAGACAACTTAATCATTGGCTACATAGAGAAAAGCAGCACTCCAATTTTTCTGATCATTTTAATGAGGATCACTGGCTCAATTATATTTGAGCAAGTCAGTTATATTTCAATTCAGTCATTGAAATATAATTGACTGGCTCTTCTCTTATTTTCATAATAGACACTCTTACCTAGACCACATTTATTTAACTATAAGAAATGTCAGGAAGAATTGGAACTTTTCTGAGTGTCCCCATTAAAGCTGAAAATATGCCACCTTGTCTTTTACACGAGCTGCAAACATTTTGCATTGGTCTCATTATGTAATACAATATGCAAATATTCCAGTCTCCCTTCTCACCAGACTGCAAGGCCAGGACAATATGCACACCAAAAATGTTTTGTTTGATCTTTGTTAATTTGATTAATATGTGTCTTGGGGTGTTTCACCTTGGGTTTATCCTGTTTGGGACTCTCTGAGTTTCTTGGACTTGAGTGATTATTTCCTTCCCCATTTTAGGGAAGTTTTCAACTATTATCTCCTCAAGTATTTTCTCATGGTCTTTCTTTTTGTCTGCAGACGAATGGATAAGAAAGCTGTGGTACATATACACAATGGAGTATTACTCAGCCATTAAAAAGAATACATTTGAATCAGTTCTAATGAGGTGGATGAAACTGGAGCCTATTATACAGAGTGAAGTAAGCCAGAAAGAAAAACACCAATACAGTATAATAACGCATATATATGGAATTTAGAAAGATGGTAACAATAACTTTGCATGTGAGACAGCAGAAGAGACAGAGATGTATAGAACAGTCTTTTGAACTCTGTGGGAGAGAGCGAGGGTGGGATGATTTGGGAGAATGGCATTGAAACATGTATATTATCATATGTGAAACGAATCACCAGTCCAGGTTTGATGCATGATACAGGATGTTTGGGGCTGGTGCACTGGGATGACCCAGAGGGATGGGATGGGGAGGGAGGTGGGAGGGGAGTTCAGGATGGGGAACACATGTACACCCGTGGTGGATTCATGTCAATGTATGGCAAAACCAATACATTACTGTTAAGTAATTAGCCTCCAATTAAAATAAATAAATTTATATAAAAAAACAAAACCAAAAATGTTTTATCTGTATCTTCTTCTTACATTTTGGTGTTATTTGCTCAATATTTTAGAAAACAGGAAATAGGAATAGTAAGTATGTGTTACTGATTTTACTGAATTTTAGTAAGATTGCAGAGTAGGACTGATATCTTTCTTCTCAATAATTAATCTATTTTTATAAAAGTGAGAATTTTCCTCCACAAACTTACATAATCTAAGGATTAGATAGATGTCATTTGCAAAATAGTATTTATGCTGAGAGGTTGAGCTTGCAAAATTAATTACTGTAATCTTTAAAACTATGTGAATTATATTTTGGAACTTTTATAAACATATCAGTTAAAGCTTAAAGAAACAAAAACTATTTAATAATGTAGAGCTCTAATGTGCACAAGATTTTGTGTGTGCCCTCCAAGAGTGGAGTCTTTGTTTCTGCTAGTCCCATGAAAGTCCTGCTGGCCCTCAAAGTCAGATTCCTTGGGAATTCTTAGTCCCTTTGTTGAATCCTCATGCTGGGAAGCCTAACATGGGATTCAGAACCTTTACAAAACTGGGAGAACTTCTTTGGAATTGTTGTTCTCTGGTTTGTTCATCCAACAAGTATGATTTGATTTAATTGTTATTACACCCCTCCTACCATCTCATTGAATAAATCTCTCTGATAATGTAGAACTTATGTAGAGATATAAACTTAATAGTTAGTCCACCATAGAAATATCGATAATTCATAAACCTCTATAAAGGAAACTAAGCATCTTGCCATCAGAAATGTTTTTCTTAATGTGGAATATTCAGGATAGAGATGTCATTCATCAGATTAAGTAATAACTGATTAGTTCTATTTCAGTTAAGATAAACTTTTACTCATTTTTAAAGTTTTTTAAAATTAATTTTTGTTGGAGTATAGTTGCTTTCCAATGTTGTGTTAGTTGCTGTACAGCAAAGTGAATCAGCTATATATTTATACGTATGTGTGTGTGTGTGTGTGTATGGGCTTCCCTGGTGGCTCAGAGGTTAAAGCGTCTGCCTGGAATGTGGGAGACCCAGGTTCGATCCCTGGGTTGGGAAGATCCCCTGGAAAAGGAAATGGCAACCCACTCCAATACTCTTGCCTGGAGAATCTCATGGAGGGAAGAACCTGGAAGGCTATAGTCCATGGCGTCGCAAAGAGTCGGACACGACTATATACACATGCATATATTCCTTCTGTTTTTGATTTTCTTCCCATTTATATCAACACAGAGTAGAATTCTCTGTGCTGTACAATAGTTTCTCATTAGTTATCTATTTTATACACGGTATTGATAGTGTATATATGTCAGTCCCATTCTTGTAGTTCTTCCCAAGCAGAGAGAAACCCCTTGGTATCTATACATTTGTTCTCTATGTCTGTGTCTCTATTTCTGCTTTGAAATAAGATAATCTATGCCATTTTTTCTAGATTCTATATATATGTATTAATATATTTATTTTTTCCTTTCTGACTTACTTCAGTCTGTATGAGAGTCTCTATGTCCATCCATGTCTCTGCAAATTACCCAGTTTCATTCCTTTTTATGACTGAGTAATATTCCACTATATGTATGTACCACGTCTTTATCCATTCATCTGTGAATGGACATTTAGTTTGCTTTTATGTCCTGGCTATTGTAAGTAGTGCTTCAATGAACATTGAGGTACATTTGTCTCTTCACTGGGTATATGCCCAGTCAAAGGCATATATCTGGGATTGCTGGATCAAATGGTAGTTCTACTTTTAGTTTTTTAAGGAGTTTTCATATTGTTCTCCATAGTGATTGTTTGAATTTACATTTCCACCAACAGTGTCAGAGGGTTCACTTTTTTCCACACCCTCTCCAGCACTTGTTGTTTATGGATTTTTGATGATGGACATTCTGCCAAGTGTGAGGTGATACCTCATTGTAGTTTTGATTTGCATTTCTCTAATAATTAGTGATGTAGAGCTTCTTTTTGTGTGTTTGTTGGCCAAGCATATATCCTCTTTGGAGAAACGTCTATTTAATCTTATACCCATTTTTTGATTGAGGTTTTTTTTTTTTTTTTAAATATTGAGCTGTTTGTATGTTTTGGAGATTAATCCTTTGTCAGTTGCTTTGTTTGCAATTATTTTTACCCAGTCCATAGGTTGTCTTTTCATTTTGTTTATGGTTTCCTTTGCTATGCAACTTTTAAGTTTAGTTAGGTCCCATTTGTTTATTTTTGTTTTTATTTTCCTTACGGCATGTATCAAAAAGATCTTGCTTTGATTTATGCTAAGAATATTCTGCCTATGTTTTTCTCGACGAGTTTTGTAGTGTTTGGCCTTAAATTTAGCTCTCAATCCATTTTGAGTTTATTTTTGTATATGGTATTAGGGGGGCTTCCCAGGGGGCTCAGTGGTAAAGGAGTAGGAAATGGCATCCCACTCCAGTATTCTTGCCTGGAAAATTCCAGGGGCAGAGGAGCCTGGCAGACTATAATCAATGGGGCCACAAAGAGCTGGACACAACTGAGCAACAGAACATGCACACATCTATAATATTAACTCTTTCCTATGCCCATGGCCTTGTACATCTTTGATAAGTATCCTTGCTTTGTGTTTATCTAGTCTTTAATACAATTTAAAGCAGATTAGGGTTGAATAAAGAGTCTACAGAGAGTTTAACCAAGATGGTGGAGTAGGAAAACCTTAAGCTCACCTCCTCTCATGGGCCTACCAACATTACAGCTATTTACAGAGCACCTACTGATGAGAAAGACAAGAATCTAATAGAGAAGACCTTCTACAACTAAAGATATAAAGAAGGAACCACAATAAGATGGGTAGGAAGGGTGGAGCTGTGCTATAGTAGAAACTCATACCCTTGGATGGGTGACCCAAAAAGGGGAAGATAAAATTGCAGTTTCTTTCCAGGGACTCATGGGTTTAAGTCCTACAGCAGGCTCCCCCACTGAGGGTCCTGTACTGGAAAGATGAACCCCTCAGAATGATTGACTTTGAAGGCCAGCAAGGCTTACTTTCAGGAGACCAAGAGGGCTGTGGGAGGTAGAAACTCCCCTCTTAAAGGGCATACAAAATATCCCACACCTTCTGGGACCTAGGGTTGAAATAGTAGTTTGAAAGGAGCCTGGGTTGGAACTAATTCCTCATCTTGGAGAACCTCCTGTAGAGGCAGGAGGTAACTGGAGCTCAACCTGAGACCATAACACTGGCAGAAGCCTTTTGGGGAGCTCATTATACCGTGTGGACACTGATCCTGGCAAGCGCCTATTTGGAATTCTTCCTCTAGCTTATTAGCACCCGGACCTGGTCTCACTTGCAGCCTATTGGTACCCGTACTGAAATGTCTCAGGCCAAGTAACTAGCTGGGCAAGGACACAGTCCCACCCACCAGTGGACAGGCTCCTTTAAGATCCCTGAAGCCCACAGCCACCCTGGGACAAGGCCACCTCCAGAGGGCTGAGGACTGGGCTGCACACACCCCATTACAGGCACTAATCATGGGACACCCAGTGCCCTGCAGCCAGAGACCCTGGCCCATCAGTGGGCCAACATCAGCCCCAGGACAGTTGCAGGCCTTCAGCCTGCTTGGCATGACCCAGACAACCCGCCAGCAGGCTGGCATAAGCTCTGGGATACCTTGGACTCTGCAACCAGCCCCACCTACCAATGGGCCAACACCAACTCCATGACCTCCAGGGCCATGCTCCCGGTATCTTGGACATGGCTCCATCTACCAGTGAGACAACATTAGCTACATAACTCCAACATCCTCAGTCCTGCCCATCAGCGGGCCAACACCAGCTCTAGGAGCCCTGGGCCCAGTAGCCAGAGACCTCAGAACCCAGCTCTGCCTGGCAGTGGACTATCTTTAGATTCAGGACCCAGCTTCACCCACCAATGCGTGAGCATCAGCTCCAGGACTCCCTGGGCCCCAACTGCACTTACCAGTGTGTGGCCACCAGTCCTAGGACCACTGTAACCTTGCAGCCAGCTGTATAGGACCCAGCATGCCCATCAGTTGGTCACCTCCAGCTCTGAGACACCTGAGGCCCCTCAGCCAGCTGTCTTGGTATCTGGCCCCACTCACTAGCAGGCTAATACAAGTTTTGGGATGCCTTGGATCCCTCAGCCAGCTGCATTAGGAGCTGGCTGCTTGCCAGTGGCCCAACACCAATGCCCTGCAGGCAGAGATCCTGGGACCCAGCTCTGCCCACAAATAAGCCACCACTAACCCCTTGATCCCCTGTCCCATGATGCCATCAACCAGCAGGCTGACACCAGCACTGGGATCCTCTGGGCCTCCTGTCTCACTCCCCCATTCCCACCCCGACAACAGGCTAACACCAGCTGTGAGATACCTTGGACTCCTCAGTCAGCCACTTCATGATCCAGCCTCACTTAGCAGGCCAACATGAGCTTTGGGACACCAGTTGTGTCCAAAATGTGCAGCCAGTTGTATCAGGAACCAGCCCCACCTACTGATAGGCTGACACTAGATCCAGGAACCCAGGTCCCACCAACTCCAGAACCTGACTCTGCCCACTAGTGAGCCAGCACTAGCCCCAGGACCCCTCATGACGCCACAGACAGCCACCTTGTGACCCAGCTCCTCAACCAGCAGCCAGCAACCTCCACACAAGGCAGGGCCTGGTAATCAACTGAACCAAGGCCAGCCATGCCTACTAGACCACCCACAGTAGTAGTCCTCCAAAACAAGAGGACCCATGCAACCCACATAGGGGGCCTGCCTAGAGCATATGGTTTGGTGACCATATGGAGAGGAGAGTATGCTTCTTGGATGCATAGTATGTCGCCTACAAAAGGTGACTTCTCCAAGGTCTGGAAATGTAACCAACCTACCAGATGTATAGAAACAAAAACAGCAAATCAGGCAAAATGCAGCAACAGGAACAAGTTTCAGATGCAAGAATGAAATAAGACTCCAGAAGAATTAAGTGGAGATAGGCAATCTACCCAATAAAGAGTTCAAGGTATTGATTATAAAGATGATCAAAGAATTTGGGAGAAGAGTGGATCAAGAGTATGAGAAGTTAGAAATTTTAAACAAAGAGAAAATATAAAGATGAAGACCAAGCAGAGATGAAGATTACATAACAGATAAAAAATACACTCTAAGGGAGACTTCCCTTGTGGCCCAATGGTTAAGAGTCCACCAGCCAGTGCAGGGGACACAGGTCTAATCCCTGGTCCGAGAACGAAAATTCCATATGCCAGGGGCAACTACGCCCTTGTGCCATGATTGCTGAAGCCCATGCATTCCAGAGTCTGCACTCTGCAACTTCTGGGTGCATGCTACAGCTGCTGAAGCCCTCCTGCTCTGGAGGACATGCTCTGCAACAAGAGAAACCATCACAATGAGAAGCCCACACACCCTAATTAGAGAGTAGCCCCTACTCACTGCAACCAGAGAAAGCCTGTGCACCACAACAAAGACCCAGCAGCCAAAAATACATTAAAAAATATACTAGAAAGAATAAACTGTAATTTAAATGATATAGAGGAACAGATTAGTGAGCTGGAAGACAGAATAGTGGAAATCATTGAAACTGAATGAAGAGAAAAAATGAGCACTGTATAAGAGACCTTTGAGACAACATCAGGTATATTAGCATTTGCATTGTAGGGGTCCCAGAAGGAGAAGAGAGAGAGAGAAAATGGCAGAGAGCATATTTGAAGACATAAGAGTGGAAAACTTCCCTAAACTGGGAATAGAAACACATCCAGGTCCAGGAACCACAGAAAATTCCAAACAGGATCAATCCAAAAGGCCCACACCAAGTCACATTGTAACTAAAGTGGCAAAGATTAAAGATAAATAAAGAATATTAAAAGCAAGAAGGGAAAAAGGAATGAGTTACCTATAAAAGAACTCCCATAAGGCTATCAGCAGACTTTTCAGTAGAAACTCTGTAGGTCAGAAGGGAGTGGCATGATATATTTAAAACTATGAGAGAGGAAAACCTACAACTAAGAGTACTCTAGCTGGCAAGGGTTTCATTCATATTTGGAGAGATCAAAAATTTTGCAGACAAGCAGAACCTAAAAGAGTTCAAAACCACAGAATCATCTTTACGAAAATGTTAAAAAGTGGAAAAGAAATGGTGGAAAAGAAATGGTAACTAGAAATGTGAAAATTATGAAAGGAAACAGCTCTCTGGAAAGGCAAATACACAGTAAGGGTAGTAAGTCAATGACATAACAAAGCAAGTGGGAACATTAAAGCACAAAAGTAGTAAAACATCATCCATATCCCTTTGTCAGTAGTTAAGGGAAAAACACAAACATGTGGAAAGTAAGCAATATGCTGCTAGACAACTAATGTATCAGTGAAGAAGCCAAAGAAGAAATAAAAAATATCTGTAGACAAGTGAAAATGAAAACACAATGATCCAAAATTAATGGGATATGGCAAAAGTAGTTCTAAGAAGGGAGTTTATAGTGACTTACGCTTTACCTCAGGAAAGAAGAAAAAATCAAAGAAACAAACTAACCTTACACCTAAAGGAACTAGAAAAAGAAGAACAAACAAAACCCAAATTTGCAAAAGGAAAGAAGTCATAAAGATCAGAGCTGAAATAAATAAAATAGAGATTAACAAAAAATAGAGAAATCAGTGGAACTAAGAGCTGGCTCTTGGAAAAAATAAACAAAATTGATAAACTTTTAACTAGACTCATCAAAAAAAAAGAAAGAAAGAAAAAGAAAGAAGGCCCAAGTCAGTAAAACCAGAAATGAAAAAGAATTTATAGCTGACAGCACAGAAATACAGAGGGTCATAAGAGATTGCTATACACCAATAAAATGTACAACCTAGAAAAAAATGGACAAATTTTTGGAAATATATAATCTCCCAACCAAATCAGGAAAAAAGTACAAATAGACTAATTAACAGTAATGAAATTGAATCAGTAGTAAAAATTCAAGATGCCTTCATAGTTGAATTCTACCAAACATTAATACCTATTCTTTTGAAACTATTCGAAAAAATCTCAGAGAAAGAAACACTTCTGAACTTATTCTGTGAGGTCAGCATCACCCTGATACCAAAACCAGACTGAAAAAATCACACAGAAAATTGCAGCAGTTCTCTATATGAACATAGATGTAAAAATTCTCAGCAAAATACAAGCTAACTGAATCCAACAATGTGTTAAAGAGTCATACACAATGATCAAGTGGAATTTATCCTAGTAATGCAAAGATTTTTCAGTGCTCACAGATCAATCAATATGATACATCACATTAACAAATTGAAGAATAAAGCCACGTGGTCATCTCAGTAGATGTTGAAAATGCTTTTGATAAAGTTCAACATCCAATTAAGATAAAACAATCTCAGGAAAATGGGTATAGAGGAAATGTACCTCAATATAATAAAGGCCATTTATGATAAATGTACAGCTATTAATAACATCATGTTCAATGGTGAAAAGCTGAGTGCATTTCCTCTAAGATGAGGAACAAGACAAGGATGTTTGTTTACTCTCATCACTTCTATTCAACATAGTTTTGAAAGTCCTGGCCACAGAAATCAGAGAAGGAAAAGAAATAAAAGGAATCCAAATTGGAAAGGAAGAAGTAAAACTGTTACTGTTTGCAGATGACATGATATTGTACATAGAAAATCCTAAAAATGCCACCAAAAGACTAATAGAGCTCATCAATGAATTTGGTAAAGCTGCAGGATACAAAATTAACATACATCTATTTGTTGTATCTCTATACAGCAAAAAACTATCTGAAAGAGAAACTAAAGAATCCCGTTTACAGTCACATCAAAAAGAATAAAATATCTAGGAAGAAACCTACCTAAGACCTGTACCAAGAAAACTTTTAAGATACTGGTGTAAAAAATTGAATATAACATAAACAGATGAAAAGATACTCCTTGTTCATGGATTGGAAGAATCAATATTGTTAAAATGATCATACTACCCCAGTCAGTCTGTAGATCAATACAATCCCTCTCAAAATACCAATGGCATTTTTTCCCTCAGAAGTAGAACATTTAATTTTAAAATTTGTATGCAAGCACAAAGGATCTTGAATAGCCAAAACAATCTTGAGAAAGAGGAACAGATCCTGAGGTATTATGCTCCCTGACTTCAGATTGTACTACAGAGCTACAGTGATCAAAACCGAATGGTACTGGCACAAAAACAGACATAGATTAATGAAACAGAAGGGAGAATCCAGAAATTAACCACACGTTTATGGTCAGTTAATCTATGACAGAAGAGATAAGAATGTGCAATGGGGAAACAGTCTCTTCAGTAAGTGGTGCTGGGAAAATTGTATAGCTACATGTAAATAAATTGAACTGGACTACTTTCTCACACAAAAGTAAATTCAAAGTGGTTTAAAGACCTAAATGTAAGAACAGAAAGTATAAAGCACAAATGATGGAAAAATTTTTTTGGATCTCCTAAGATAAAGAGAAATGAAAGCAAAAATAAATGAATTTCAAAACTTTTGAGTGGCCAAGGAAACCATTGCCAAAATGAAGACAATCTACTGAATGGGGAAGAATATTTGTAAATCATAGGACTGATTGCGAGTTGGTCACTGGTGTGATCTATCTATCTATCTTATCTTTATCCTTTCATCTGTTGATGGGTCAGTAGAATATTACTCAGCTGTAAAAAGATGAAATCTTGCCATTTGCAATAATATGGATGGATCTGGAAGGTATTATGCTTGGTGAAATAAATCTGAGAAAGACAAATACTGTGTGTTATCACTTACATATGGTGTAATCTAAAAAATGAAACAGAAGAATGGATATAACAAAACAGAAAAGGCAGATATAGAAAACAAATTAGTGATTATCAGTAGGTAGAGGGAAGGAAGGGAGGGGCAAAATAGGGGCAAGAGATTAAGAAGTACAAACTACCATGTATAAAATAACCCACAAGGATATATTGTATACCACAGGGAATATAGCCAACATTTTATAATAACTTTAAATAACTATTAATATAAAAATACTGAATCATGAACTTGTATACCTGAGATTAATATAATATTATGAATCAACTGTACCTCAAAAAAAGTCTATATTGCAAATCTATGTTTTCCACAAACATTGTTGAAATGCACTTAAAAAAAAAAATCTTCCTCATTATCTAGACTGTGAGACACCAAGATGCAACATGAGTTTTCTTTTCTTTTCTTTTTTTTACAGTATAGTAATGCATATGTATGTTTTTTTTTTTGACTTGTTGCTTTATTTTATTTTATTTTTTTACTTTATTTTACTTTACAGTACTGTATTGGATTTGGCATACATTGACATGAATCCGCCACCGGCTGTGTCCATTGTTTTCTTAGTATTCTTAATGTTAAGGTAATTTGTTCATTTTATTTCAAGTTTCTGGATTAAATGAGGTTGGGGGTATCAGTTATTGATTCTTCTGCCTTCTGAACNTTTTTTACTTTATTTTACTTTACAGTACTGTATTGGATTTGGCATACATTGACATGAATCCGCCACCGGCTGTGTCCATTGTTTTCTTAGTATTCTTAATGTTAAGGTAATTTGTTCATTTTATTTCAAGTTTCTGGATTAAATGAGGTTGGGGGTATCAGTTATTGATTCTTCTGCCTTCTGAACAATACATTTGTTAGACAGGAAAGGCTTTAGTAGATATTCTGTTCTTTGAATTAGGTTTCTATCAGAAGATGTTAGGATAATTGAAACCCCTCTTTCTTCATATAGTGTATTTTGGAACAAGTTTTGTAATGTTTTTTTTGGGAAAGTATCAACCATGTTTCTTTTCTGGATAGATCAACTATAGTATGCTACTATTTCTTTTTGGTTCCTCAGTTTTATTGATTACTATCCTATTAAGTTCATGAGTTTCTATATAGGAGTAACTTCTGGAACAATCAATGAAATTTGGCTTTGAAAATTTTGGGACTTGGGACTCAACCATGATTTCTGAACTTGAGCAACTCACTTAAGCTTTGTGGACCTCGGTTTTTCCATATATAAATTAGGGATAGTAATGTTACTCATTATCATTTAAAATTACAAAACAGATTGCTGTTGTTCAGTTGCTAAGTTGTCTCTGACTGTTTGTGACCCCATGGACTGCAGCACGCCAGGCCTCCCTGCTCTTCACTACCTCCCAGAGTTTGCTCACACTCGTGTCCATTGAGTTGGTGATGCCATCCAACCATCTCATCCTCTGCCACCCACTTCTCCTTTTATCTTCAATCTTTCCCAGCATTGAGGTCTTTTTGAGTGAGGCAGCTCTTCAAATCAGGTGGCCAAAATATTGGAATGACAGCTTCAGCATCAGTGAATGATTATTCCAATGAATATTCAGGACTGATTTCCTTTAGGATTGACTGGTATGATCTCCTTGCTGTCCAAGGGATGCTCAAAAGTCTTTTCCAGCACCACAGTTCGAAATATCAGTTCTTCGGTGCTCAGTTTTCTTTATATACACATCCATTACATGACTACTGGAAAAAACATAGCTTTGACTATACAGACCTTGGTCAGCAAAGTGATGTCTCTGCTATTTAATATTCTGTCTCGGTTTGTCATATCTTTTCTTCAAAGGAGAAAACATCTTTTAATTTTATGGCTGCAGGTACCATCTGCAGTGATTTTCAGTTCATTTGCTCAGTCGTGTCCGACTCTTTGAGACCCCATGAATTGCAGCACGCCAGGCCTCCCTGTCTATCACCAACTCCGGGAGTTCACTCAAATTCACGTCCATCAAGTTGGTGATGCCATCCAGCCATCTCATCCTCGGTTGTCCCCTTCTCCTCCTGCCCCCAATCCTCCCAGCATCAGAGAGTCTTTTCCAATGAGTCAGCTCTTCACATGAGGTGGCCAAAGTACTGGAGTTTCAGCTTTAGCATCAGTCCTTCCAAAGAACACCCAGGACTGATCTCCTTTAGAATAGACTAGTTGGATCTCCTTGCAGTCCAAGGGACTCTCAAGAGTCTTCTCCAACACCACACTTCAAAAGCATCAATTCTTTGGTGCTCAGCTTTCTTCACAGTCCAACTCTCACATCCATACATGACCACAGGAAAAACCATAGCCTTGACTAGACGGACCTTAGTCGGCAAAGTAATGTCTCTGCTTTTGAATATACTGTCTAGGTTGGTCATAACTTTTCTTCCAAGGAGTAAGCGTCTTTTAATTTCATGGCTGCAGTCACCATCTGCAGTGATTTTGGAGCCCCCAAAAATAAAGTCTGACACTGTTTCCACTGTTTCCCCATCTATTTCCCATGAAGTGATGGGACCGGATGCCATGATCTTCGTTTTCTGAATGTTGAGCTTTAAGCCAACTTTTTCACTCTCCTCTTTCACTTTCATCAAGAGGCTTTTTAGCTCCTCTTCACTTTCTGCCATAAGGGTGGTGTCATCTGCATATCTGAGGTTATTGATATTTCTCCCGGCAATCTTGATTCCAGCTTGTGTTTCTTCCAGTCCAGCGTTTCTCATGATGTACTCTGCATATAAGTTAAATAAGCAGGGAGACAATATACAGCCTTGACGTACTCCTTTTCCTATTTGGAACCAGTCTGTTGTTCCATGTCCAGTTCTAACTGTTGCTTCCTGACCTGCATACAGATTTCTCAAGAGGCAGGTTAGGTGGTCTGGTATTCCCATCTCTTTCAGAATTTTCCACAGTTTATTGTGATCCACACAGTCAAAGGCTTTGGCATAGTCAATAAAGCAGAAATAGATGTTTTTCTGGAACTCTCTTGCTTTTTCCATGATCCAGCGGATGTTGGCAATTTGATCTCTGGTTCCTCTGCCTGTTCTAAAACCAGCTTGAACATCAGGGAGTTCACGGTTCACATATTGCTGAAGCCTGGCTTGGAGAATTTTGAGCATTACTTTACTAGCGTGTGAGATGAGTGCAATTGTGCGGTAGTTTGAGCATTCTTTGGCATTGCCTTTCTTTGGAATTGGAATGAAAACTGACCTTTTCCAGTCCTGTGGCCACTGCTGAGTTTTCCAAATTTGCTGGCATATTGAGTGCAGCACTTTCACAGCATCATCTTCCAGGATTTGAAACAGCTCAACTGGAATTCCATCACCTCCACTAGCTTTGTTCTTAGTGATGCTTTCTAAGGCCCACTTGACTTCACATTCCAAGATGTCTGGCTCTAGATTAGTGATCACATCCTCATGATTATCTGGGTCGTGAAGATCTTTTCTGTACAGTTCTTCTGTGTATTCTTGCCACCTCTTCTTAATATCTTCTGCTTCTGTTAGGTCCATACCATTTCTATCCTTTATCGAGCCCATCTTTGCATGAAATGTTCCCTTGGTATCTCTAATTTTCCTTAAGAGGTCTCTAGTCTTTCCCATTCTGTTGTTTTCCTCTATTTCTTTGCATTGATCACTGAGGAAGGCTTTCTTATCTCCTCTTGTTATTCTTTGGAACTCTGCATTCAGATGCTTATATCTTTCCTTTTCTCCTTTGCTTTTCACTTCTCTTCTTTTCACAGCTATTTGTAAGGCCTCCTCAGACAGCCCTTTTACATTTTGGTATTTCTTTTCCATGGGGATGGTCTTGATCCCTGTCTCCTGTACAATGTCAAGAACCTCCATCCATAGTTCATCAGGCACTCTGTCTATCAGATCTAGTCCCTTAAATCTATTTCTCACTTCCACTGTATAGTCATAAGGGATTTGATTTAGGTCATACTTGAATGGTCTCGTGGTTTTCCCTTTTCTTCAATTTTTCCCTGCTTTCTTCAATTCAGAGCCCTTCTGAATTCGGCAATAAGGATTTCATGATCTGAGGCACAGTCAGCTCCCAGTCTTGTTTTTGCTGACTGTATAGAGCTTCTCCATCTTTGGCTGTAAAAAGTATAATCAATCTGATTTCGATGTTGACCATCTGGTGATGTCCGTGTAGAGTCTTCTTTTGTGTTGTTGGAAGAGGATTTTTGCTATGACCAGTGTGTTCTCTTGGCAAAACTCTGTTAGTCTTTGCCCTGCTTCATTCCATATTCCAAGGCCAAATTTGCCTGTTACCCCAGGTGTTTCTTGACTTCCTACTTTTGCATTCCAGTCCCCTATAATGAAAAGGACATCTTTTTGGGGTGTTAGTTATAGAAGGTCTTGTAGGTCTTCATAGAACCATTCAACTTCAGCTTCTTCAGCATTACTGGTTGGAGCATAGACTTGGATTACTGTGATACTGAATGGTTTGCCTTGGAAATGAACAGAGATCATTCTGTCGTTTTTGAGCTTGCATCCAAGTACTGCATTTTAGAGTCTTTTGTTGACCATGATGGCTCCTCCATTTCTTCTAAGGGATTGCTGCCCACATTAGTAGATATAATGGTCATCTGAGTTAAATTCACCCATTCCAGTCCATTTTAGTTCGCTGATTCCTAGATGTCGACGTTCACTCTTTCCATCTCCTGTTTTACTACTTCTGATTTGCGTTGATTCATGGACCTAACATTCCAGGTTCCTATGCAGTATTGCCCTTTACAGCATCAGACTTTGCTTCTATCACCAGACACATACACTACTGGGTATTGTTTTTGCTTTGGCTCCATCCCTTCATTCTTTCTGGAGTTATTTCTCCACTGATCTCCAGTAGCATATTGGGCACCTACTGACCTGGGGAGTTCCTCTTTCAGTATCCTATCATTTTGCCTTTTCATACTGTTCATCGGGTTCTCAAGGCAAGAATACTGAAGTGGTTTGCCATTCCCTTCTCCAGTGGACCACATTCTGTCAGACCTCTCCACCATGACCCTCCCGTCTTGGATGGCCCCACACGGCATGGCTTAGTTTCACTGAGTTAAACAAGGCTGTGGTCCGTGTGATTAGATTGACTAGTTTTCTGTGATTATGGTTTGTGTGTCTGCCCTCTGATGCCTCTCGCAACACCTACCGTCTTACTTGGGTTTCTCTTACCTTGGACATGGGGTATATCTCCATGGCTGCTCTAGCAAAGCACAGCCGCTGCTCCTTACTTTGGATGAGGGGTATCTCCTCACTGCCACCCCTCTTGACCTAAATGTGAAGTAGCTCCTCTAGGCCCTTCTGTGCCCGCACAGCCATCTCTCCTTGAACATGGGGCAGTGATTTTAGAGCCCAAGAAATAAAATCTGCCACTATTTCCATTTTTTCTCCATCTATTTGCGATGAAGTGATTGGATCGGAATGTTGAGTTTCAAGCCAGCTTTTTCACTCTCCCCTTTCACCTTCATCAAGAGGCTCTTTAGTTCCTCTTCGTTTTCTGCGATAAGGGTGGTGTCATATACACATCTGAGGTTATTGATACTTTTCCCGGCAATCTTGATTCCAGCTTGTGCTTCATCTAGCCTGGCATTTTGCATGATATACGCTGCATATAAGTTAAATAAGCAGGGTGACAATATACAACCTTGACATACCTTTGCCAATTTTGAATCATTCCACTGTTCCATGTCTGGTTTCAACTGTTGTTTCTTGACCTGCATACAGGTTTCTCAGGAGGCAAGTAAAGTGGTCACAACAAGAGAAGTCACTGCAATGAAAAGCAATGGGAAGCCTGTGCACCACAACAAAATAGACTAGGATTTCAAAAATAGCTGACTCTTTATGGCTTGGCTTCCCTGGTGGCTCAGATGGTAAAGAATCTGCATGCAGTGCAGGGGATCTGGGTTGGGAAGATCCCCTGGAGAAGGGCATGACAACCCACTCCAGTATTCTTTCCTGGAGAATTCCCATGAACAAAGGAGCCTGGAGGGCTACACTGCATGAGGTCACAAAGGGTCGGACACAACTGAGCAACTGAACGCACATTAATGGTTTATACAAATAGTGCCTTAACGTTACATAACAAACATGATAGCTCAGTAATGACCTTAGGGGCATAAGCTCGTCTCATTTTCCTGTTCACCATCTTTAGTATGTAAGACTTTTGCCTTTGTGCTTTTTGAGTCATTGCCACAAAATGACTATTATAACTTTGGACCTTTTATTATGTTTCAGGCATAAAGAATAGAAAGGACTGAAATGCTCAAGGGAAAAAAGTGTTTTTTTCTTAGTGAGGTTCTCTCTTTTAATTTGGCCAGGGAACCCCCTAGGGATATATGTCTGCAGTGCATTGGCCAGAAGTATGTTATATGGCTACTTGTGACTTTCAAGGAAAGTTGGGGAATTGTATGTTTTGGCTCTTCTGTCTCTATAGTAGAGGAAGCAAAGGTGAATATACTGTGTTTAGGATATAGGTCAGCTGGTCAACAATGTTTGCTTTCATCAGTGGTTCAAAGGATTTAACAGTGCAGTGTATTTTAAAAATTTTATAGAGTGTAATTTAAATAAATGGTATTATTTCTCTTAGCTTCGATTATGATCTTGTAAACTAGAGTTATTTTTGATTTTATTCTAATTTTATATTCAAGGCTCAGAATATCTTCAAGATTAGTTACTTACTTGATTGTTAAATGAGTTCATCTTGTTGCCTACATCATAGAAATTAGTATAAATATGTTTATGTATAAATATTGCATTATTTCCAACTAGCTTCTGTGTTTTTATCTAAAAGTGAGTGAGCACTATTCTCACATTTGGGTAATCTTTGTGAACCATACATCCTAAAGCTCAATTGTCATGAGTTTGTTTTTATATCTGAGCTTCTCTTTTAGGGCTCTTTTGATATGTTTGAAAATCTTTTGCACAGAATGATGGCCCACCATTCATGTCTCCTGCCTTGTTTTCTCTTAGGTGTCAATGATATCGCTTAAGCTTAAAGAGCCAAATCTTTCCTATTGGTACTATTGACATGAGCATTAGTTTTTCTTTTCCAAAGCCATAGGTGTCAACAGTTGTTTTTTTTTTTTTTTAATTTTTAGCATTTTCTCCCTAAAATCCTTCAGTTTGTTATGTAAAACTTGAAAGTTTCTAGAGTTACCTTTCAGATTGCTGCATGACAATGACCTTCATAGTCACTAGTATTCAGGCAAGATTGTATTATTTTTCTCCATGGTAAAAGATGTAAAGAAAAGGCCCTAGTTTCAAATAATGAAGTCATTCTTCATTAAAAAAAAAAAAATGCCCCAGGAGGTAAATAATTCCTGGAGGTGAGCTGAGAAGGGGAACCAAGGAGTGAGAATCTTAAATGAGGTCAGAGAAAACTAAGAAAGAGAAATCTCCGAAGATTTTGGAAATGACCAGAGGAATTTTTAGGATACATTGTGAAGTGGGAGACGCTTCAGGTTTATTATTCTGAATCTTTTCATTTTGATGAAAATGCAGTAGTTTACAAATTCTGCCATATTGGGTGAAGCAGGACTTTGTGTATATAGTTTCTGTTTGTTTTTGTTTGTTTGTTTGTTTTTGCTGCCTGCCTTCCTTCTTTTTTTTTTTAGACATTGTTCGAAGTGATGTTGCCTTGGATAAACAGAAAGGCTGCAAGATTGCCCAGCACCCTGATGTTATGCTGGAGCTCCAACGGGAGAAGGCAGCTCAGATGCATCTGGTTCTTCTAAAGGAGCAATTCTCCAATACTTACAGTAATCTTATATTAACAGGTAAGGGTATTGGGGTCGGCTGGAATCTTAGAGCACTGTAGATTGATGGTCTCCATTGGTTAGCAGCTTGATGCTTGGGAGACACTAAAGTGGGATTCAGATGATCTGTCTGTCTTTTTCCACATATCCTTTTTAAAATCATGATGAGTATTCATATAAAATATTTATTATATTTTGCAGATGTATTTTGACTTGAGGTTATGGGTGGTTTGGCATGTGTGTTCTTAAAAGAAGGACCAATGAAAACCTAATGAAGCCTTGTAAAAATATGACTTTTTAGATGTGTGCCAATAGATTTGGGAGAATTACTAAATTTGGTGTCTAAGAAGCAGCTATTTTCCTCTTTCTGTGTATGCCCTTTCTGTGAACCCAGTGAATATAAAGATGAAATGTAAAAGAGATAATGATCCACAGGCAGAGCTGAGAATGTTCTATTTTTGGGAGAGTTTGAAACTATCTAGGGAATTTGATTTTCTTTTTAAGAGCAAAGAGGCAATAAGACTGAGCCATATTCACTTACTTCCTTGGTTCTAGGAGGGAAGTGAATATGTGTGAAAGTTTAAAGGAGAAACAACTTTTTTCAGGGCTGTTGCAAACTTTGCTAGTAAAGAGCATGTGAGTTGCATGCCTTTGTCAAACTTTGGAAAAAATTCTAATAGCACACTATAGTGTGAGAATCATGAAGGACTTGTGATGAACTAAGAAGAGCAGTCTGAGTTAACTCCATTTTCCTAAGGGTACACAAGGCAGATCTGCATTATATTGATTCAGATAAACTTTAATAAATCAAAGTGTATGTTTTTTCTTGTTTATGAACATTAAAAATAAAAAGATGCAATGTCTGATGAGCAATGAACATCTCACACTTACTTTTGTAAGCTCCAAGTTAGGAAAATTTAAAATTTTTTTACAAACTTGCTGGCATTTCACCAGGAATTACTGAGTGGCAACCAAGTTGTTTTGCTTTTGAAAAAGTGCAAGTCTCGACTAAGTTTCCATCTTGTAACTGGTGAAAAACCCAACAACGTAAGATGAAAGCCAGATTTAAATGTGACTTTAGAGAGCAGAAAAGAGGATTATGGATTTCATAAGTATAAGCCCTATTTTTTGTTCTTGGATAGGTCATTAAGGAGGGAAAACTTTAAAGTGATTTATGGCTAATAAATCCTAAATTGGTTAGTAAAACTATGTTTAAGTTTAGATGTTTGGAAAGAACATATTTTTCTCCAAATTTCTTTAGTCTACCTCAGATGTACAAATGTACATGTGTATAGTATTTTCCAATTGAGTTATTCTAACATTTTAAAGCATGCATTAGAGAGGTCAAATCCTGTGTTCTTTAATGTGGCATAGAAAGAGTTTAGGGTAATTCTAATCCTAAACTGTGCATCCAGAGTGTGGCTTGAAGGCATATTATCTTTGAAAACACAAATGCTCTATTGAGTTCAATGGAATCTTTTTTAATTCTCAGTAACATAATCCCTTTGGATGTTTATTCACAGTTCAAACTGTTGGAATCAACATTGTCAACTTTTACCCTGACAACTTGCTTACTTTCTACTAAACAAACTTACCCTAGAGAAGAGCCTCTTTCCTGCTCTCACTTCTCCCAAGCTGCTTCAAAGAGCCCTCAGGCATTTTCCACATTTTTCACCCAAATGCCTGTGCAGAGGTGGTACCTTGCTGCAGACAGAGCATTTGGTGTGCCCTGGTTTGTTTACATGAAAGTTCGAAAGCTTTGGTTCCAGGTGTTGGGAAGAGATGGAGTCATTTCGTTTTAGCACCAGTGGTAAAACTATTTTAATATCTTTTAAGTAACTCTTTGATTTTACACAGTGTGGTTTTCTAATTGTTATGAAGTTTAATCCTTGATTTCTTGTATAAATTTTGGGAACATGGTCTCCAGACAGCTAAACATAATATTTAAACATAACTAAACTAACTTTTGTAAATATTTCCCTTTTCAGTGATGAATGTATATTGGTAAGGAGGGTGAGGTTGAAGGGGCAGAGACCTCTCAGATGAAGTGACTTTCTTTACCAACATGTTCAGAAGACCTACCCTAAGATTTCTGCTTGGTGATGTTTCACTTATTTTGTATAACTGTGGCATAATGTTTGAAATATCTGCGATGAAAGTTTGTGGGAACAGGATGAGGAAACTGGGCCTCCAAAATCTCAGAAATAGATCACTCAACCTCTCTCCCCAACTATTTACAGAATTTCATGTATATGGGTAGCAGTGTATCATAACTGTTTCCTGCTAGTGTCAGTTATTGGTATAGTCTTTATTTTTAAATTGGACAACTAAGATAACAGTAGAGGAAAAGATTAATAAAGTGATTCAAATGTTAAGATAGTAAGAAATGAATAAAGTTATGGAAATGACAGCTGCTTAAAAGTACTAAAAATGATGGCTGTTGCCTCTACCTCACAAATAAGCCCTCATTCTTAGGTATTCCATCTTAGTTGATCATACTGACATCGTTGAGATGAGAGTAGGCCTTCATATTCTGCATTCTAGCTCACGATCTCTCTTAAACAGCCATCCCTCAGATGACGGCAAATGATATTCCAGCTCTGAGGATCTTCTAAACAACCTTACGGTCCTAGTGACAGCTCAGTCGATAGAAACAAGTAGTCCTCATTATATTAAAAAAAAAATGGATTGTATTTTTGCCTGATATTAAACATGTCTTAATATCTTCATTTGAATGATTTACATGGTATGGGAAATAATGTTAACCTTACCTAATCTAGAGGGTTTTTGAAGTAAACTCTTAAGGTTGTATGAAGGTGATGGAGGAATTCCAGGAGAACTTCAGTGATAGAATTGTTTTAAATATGCTGTATTCTTTCATACTAACTCTTCAACACGTGCATGTAATCTTGTCCTGTATTATCCTGTAGCTTCTTGAATCTGAGAGTATTAAATATTACTGTGCATGTTACTCAAGGAGTGATAAATGAAAGTGAAAGTTTGGTAGGTGAGTTTAAGAAAGAGTAGGAATCATAACTTCTGTATCTTTGTGCTTTCATGATTCTTAATGTGATAATTATCAGTGCTTGTTGAAAATGTTCTGCTGTATACACAATGAATAAATTCACTCAAAGACTACTTCTTAAGGGTTGATTTGGATGTCTGTTAGGTTTGAATAGGTTCACATATATTATTTGTCTCCCTTCCCTTGGCAAACCCCTCTCTTTTAAGGTATAAATTGAACTTTTGTGGCAGATGCCTGTACTATAATCAAATGAAAACAGAAAATAAAACGTTAAAAGCCAGCCTTAAGGGGCAATATGCTTTCTAGGATTTTGTTTAGAACATAAACTCCCAGAAGGCAAGAAATATCATATTTGTGCAAACATGCATATTGTGCTGCATCCTGCATGATGAGTAGAACATAATGAATGATCCTGAAAGGAAGTCAACTTTTGAAAAACTTATGTTGTAAAGTCATCTAGTCAACTCTCATTTCCAAGCAGCCTGAAATATGTAGCCCTTATAAATGGATGGCATTCGTCAAGATGCTTTCCAAAATTCTTTTTTGAGGACTCTTGTCATGTTATTTGGAGAAGGCAATGGCACTCCACTCCAGTACTCTTGTCTGGAAGGTCCCGTGGACGGAGGAGCCTGGTGGGCTGCGGTCCATGGGGTCGCTAAGAGTTGGCACGACTGAGCGACTTCACTTTTGCTTTTCACTTTCATGCATTGGAAAGGGCAGTGGCACCCCACTCCGGTATTCTTGCCTGAAGAATCCCAGAGACAGAGGAGCCTGGTAGGCTGCAGTCCATGGGGTCGCTAAGAGTCGGACATGACTGAGCGACTTCACTTTCACTTTTCACTTTCATGCATTGGAGAAGGAAATGGCAACCCACTCCAGTATTCTTGCCTGGAGAATCCCAGGGGCGGGGGACCCTGGTGGGCTGCTGTCTATGGGGTTGCACAGAGTCGGACACGACTGAAGCGACTTAGCAGCAGCAGCAGCAGCAGCAGCAGAGGGTCACTCCTGTCTCTTATAAACATCTTTTACAAAAATTAAAACTCCAGTATTCTTGCCTGGAGAATCCCAGGGGCGGGGGACCCTGGTGGGCTGCTGTCTATGGGGTTGCACAGAGTCGGACACGACTGAAGCGACTTAGCAGCAGCAGCAGCAGCATCATACCTTACTTTCAATTGCCAATTTCTCTTTACCCTGAGTATATTTTCTCAAGATTACTATTTTCTCAATGCATTTTGTGAAAACATATACATTCTCATATAGATGAGTCTCACTTCCATAAATCTTCCACTTTCCATTGCGCCGAACCCACACTTTATGTTGGAAGAGAGGAGGAGGCTTATTATTCTGTGCAGGGACATGGTACACCTGTCGAGGATGGAGCTTTTGCACAGACAGCCTGAGGAGTAGTTGCCATATTTGTGCTATGGCTGCCACTCCCTTCTCTTCAGAGAGGAATTTGGGCTGGAGAGCTGACCAGGAGCTGAGAATGCAATTTCCTTTTCAAGTGAACCTAGATGAATGAAGATTATGTGCTAAGTAGGAAATAGTACAGGAAGCCAGTGCCAAGGAGCATGTTTTTTTCCTTTAAAATATCTTCAAGATTATATTCTCTTAGCAGGAAGAACCCCCAAACTAACATCTTTGTGTTTTTGAGTTAAATAATTCTATTTATGGTGTTTTAGAGATGTTTACTGGTGACAGACTAACTTGCTAGCATATGAGTTCTGGAGAACAAATTGGTCTACCTTCCTTAAAGCTTTAAAAAACAGTTTTAAAAATTTATTGAATTATAGTTGACTTATAATGTTATAATAAGTTTCAAGTATACAACATAGTGATTCATAGTTTTATAGATTACAAACCATAAAAAGTTATTATAAAATATTGACAAAATGCCTTGTGTTGTATAATACATTCTTGTGACTTATTTATAACTGCTAGTTTATAACCTTTTAATTCCTTTCACCTGTGTTGCCCATCCCTCTACCCTTTTCCTCACTGTGGTAATCACTAGTTTGTTCTCTGTATCTCTGAGTCTGTTTCTGTTTTGTTGTATTTATACATTTGTCTTGTTTTTAGAGTCTACATATAAGCTATAACATACACTACTTGTCTTTCTTTATCTGACATATTTCATTAAGCATAATACTTGCATGTCCATCCATGTTGTTGCAAATGGCAAGATTTCATTCTTTTTATGGTTGAATAATATTCCATGACATGGACATACTACATCTTCTTTATCTATTCATCTGTTGATGGGCACTTAGGTTGCTTCCATTTCTCAGTTCAGTTCAGTCTCTCAGTTGTGTCTGACTCTTTGTGACCCCATGAATCGCACCATGCCAGACCTCCCTGTCCATCACCAACTCCCGAAGTTCACTCAGACTCACGTCCATCGAGTCCGTGATGCCATCCAGCCATCTCATCCTCGGTTATCCCCTTCTCTTCCTGCCCCCAATCCCTCCCAGCATCAGAGTCTTTTCCAATGAGTCAACTCTTCTCATGAGGTGGCCGAAGTACTGGAGTTTCAGCTTTAGCATCATTCTTTCCAAAGAAATCCCAGGGTTGATCTCCTTCAGAATGGACTGGTTGGATCTCCTTGCAGTCCAAGGGACTCTCAAGAGTCTTCTCCAACACCACAGTTCAAAAGCATCAATTCTTTGATGCTCAGCTTTCTTTACAGTCCAACTCTCACATCCATACATGACCATTGGAAAAACCATAGCCTTGACTAGATGGACCTTTGTTGGCAAAGTAATGTCTCTGCTTTTCAATATGCTATCTAGGTTGGCCATAACTTTTCTTCCAAGGAGTAAGCAACTTTTAACTTCGTGGCTGCAATCACCATCTGCAGTGATTTTGGAGCCCCCCAAAATAAAGTCTGACACTGTTTCCGCTGTTTCCCCATCTGTTTGCCATGAAGTGATGGGACCAGATGCCATGATCTTCGTTTTCTGAATGTTGAGCTTTAAGCCAATTTTTTCACTCTCCACTTTTACTTTCATCAAGTCTTGGTTATTGTAAATAATGCTGCTGTGGTTAGTGGGATGCATATGTCTTTTTGAATTAAAGTTTTCCTTTTCTTTAGATAAATACCAAGCGGTGGAATTGCTGGATTATTTTACAGATTTTTAAATTTACTTTCCCCCTGTCCCTGTCACATTACTCTCTCCAGATCTGTAGTTTGTCATACTCTGTATGAGTAAAATAACAGAACTTGATTTCTGTGGGAGCTCACACAACCAGTGTCATCTGGTAGTGATGTTTACTTTTATTTTTTCTAACTTAATTGTCTTATCTGTGATGATTCTACTTTTTCATGTGGTGGCTTTCCAGTGTACGGAAAAGAAAATTTTTTTCTGTCATCATCAACCTCTTAGTAGAATAAGTGAATGGGAGAAGAATAGAGCCCACGCTAGTTATGAAGATAAACTACATTCTGGAGTGTTTAGGGGATATTGAATTCTACCAGTTTTGTTTTATTTTATTTTTTCCCTTGAGAAGAAATGGCAGTAAGTAGCCAGCCTCACATAGCACAAGAGATTCCTGTTTAGCATTATCATTCCATTCTTGGAGTCACCCATTTTTGTTCGGAAAATAATCCATTCCACTCTGTGCCAGTTGGGAATGACTCTTGTTTGCCTGGCTGAAGTCATCATTCCAGCATTTAATACTCTAGGCAAGAATTCCAAGAAGCTCATAAAAGGCTATCCAGATAAACAGTTTTCCAAATTAAATTTATTGCTGAAAGTGTTATGAAGAATCAGACCAGCCTTGCAATGTTATAGGTAAATAAACTGAGGCTACTTGTTCAAGGTCACGTAGTTGCCTAGGTAGGACTAAAATTCAGGCTTTAGATTTTTGCATTCATTGCTGTTTTCACTGTACTTCAAAATACTTTCTCTCCTGGAAATTAAATAACTTCTGTCCAATTGGAAAAAAATTATGCAATTAAAGAATTAATTCACGTATATACTCCAGAAGTTTTACTGAGGGCTGCTTTGACTAGTGTAGAAGTAGACACACAACATGGAGGTAAATACGTCACTGTTTTAGCCACAGATGAGCCAACTGTCTGTCTCTTGGTGCAACTGACAGATGCTTGACAACACAAGGAGGCTAACCACTCTCTCTCAGATGTGGTGATCCAGAGTACCTCTATCTGTGAATAGGGAAGTGGACCTTTTGCCTGAGTCTTGAAGGAAGAATATGAGTTGTAAAATGCATGATAGGATGCAGGTTAACTTTATTGAAAATGTGACATCATTTAACCCTTTGTGGCCTACTAAGACTTTCAAGTCCCTGTAATAAAGGCATCACTTACAAGAGCATCCAGTTTAAGAAACTACTTCAGACTGAGAGGATTAAGACTATAGGATAAATCCAAGAGGGACTTTTAAAATTCTCCTTAGGTATTTTATTTTAGTGGGCTGGGTGGTAATTGCTAATAGGATTACTTTTTAGGGTAAATGATTAGATTTTATGCATAGATAATGGAGAAAAACAATATTCTTCAGTTGTATGTTTGTATTTTTGATAGAATTATAATAGTTTACCTAGGTGAGAATACAAATTAGCTATGAAATATATATAGGGAGTTTAGAAGAAATAGATTTCTAAATTTGAGGAGTATACATACCATGTTACTAAAATAAACTACTTTTCCCCTTCTAATCATAGTCTATTTTTCTTACTTATGGGTTGCTACACATCACTTTCAGTTTACCCTCTCTTTTTAGTTTATGCCTGTTACTCCAAAGTTGCCAAATTCACGTTTTGTACTTTTCTGCTAATCTCTCTGGACACAAGTAAGCTTTTTTTTTTCTCTAAGATTTTTTTTGATATAAATTTATTTATTTTAATTGGAGGTTAATTACTTTACAATATTGTATTGGTTTTGCCATACATCAACATGAATCTGCCACAGGTATACACGTGTTCCCCATCCTGAACCCCTCTCCCTCCTCCCTCCCCATACCATCCCTCTGGGTCGTCCCAGTGCACCAGCCCCAAGCAACCAGTATCATGCATCAAACCTGGACTGGCGAGCCTATTATACACAAGTAAGCTTTTAACAGACTCCCAGATACTCTCAGCATAGGTCTATTTTCCATGTCTGTTTTTGTATCTCTGTATTTCTTTGTTCTCAGCTGTTTCCTTTCTTGTAGCTCAAAATGACAGTATTTTCTTTTCATTAGCTCTAAACTATCTCTTAAAGAGGAGACATGCAATGTCATTGTCTACTTCAACTGTTTAGAATTTCATCTAGAGAGTAATATAGTTTGTTATATTTTATAGGAGTTGTTGTTTTTCAGTCACTAAGTCATGTCAGACTCTTTGCAACCCCACGGACTGCAGCGCACTGGGCTCCCCTGTCCTTCACTCCGCTGTCCTGGAGTTTGCTCAAATTCATGTCTACTGAGTGGGTGATGCTATCTAACCATCTAATCTGCTGCTGCCTTCTTCTCCGTTTGCCTTCAATCTTTCCCAATATTAGGGTCTTTTCCATTGAATAGGCTTTTCACATCAGGTGGCCAAAGTGCTGGGGCTTTAACTTCAGCATAAGTTCAGTTCAGTTCAGTTCAGTTGCTCAGTCGTGTCCCACTCTTTGAGACCCCATGAATTGCAGCACACCAGGCCTCCCTGTCCATCATCAACTCCCGGAGTTCACTCAGACTCACACCCATCGAGTCAGTGATGCCATCCAGCCATCTCATCCTCTGTTGTCCCCTTCTCCTCCTGCCCCCAATCCCTCCCAGCATCAGAGCTTTTTTCCAATGAGTCAGTTCTTAGCATGAGGTGGCCAAAGTACTGGAGTTTCAGCTTCAGCATCATTCCTTCCAAAAAAATCCCAGGGCTGATCTCCTTCAGAATGGACTGGTTGGATCTCCTTGCAGTCCAAGGGACTCTCAAGAGTCTTCTCCAATACCACAGTTCAAAAGCATCAATTCTTTGGTGCTCAGCCTTCTTCACAGTCTCACTCTCACATCCATACATGACCACTGGAAAAACCATAGCCTTGACTAGACGGACCTTAGTTGGCAAAATAATGTCTCTGCTTTTGAGTATGCTATCTAGATTGGTCATAACTTTTCTTCCAAGGAGTAAGTGTCTTCTAATTTCATGGCTGCAGTCACCATCTGCAGTGATTTTGGAGCCCCCCAAAATAAAGTCTGACACTGTTTCCACTGTTTCCCCATCTATTTCCCAGGAAGTGATGGGACCGGATGCCATGATCTTCGTTTTCTGAATGTTGAGCTTTAAGCCAACTTTTTCGCTCTCCTCCTTCACTTTCATCAAGAGGCTTTTTAGCTCCTCCTCACTTTCTGCCATAAGGGTGGTGTCATCAGCATATCTGAGGTTATTGATATTTCTCCCGGCAATCTTGATTCCAGCTTGTGTTTCTTCCAGTCCAGCGTTTCTCATGATGTACTCTGCATATAAGTTAAATAAGCAGGGAGACAATATACAGCCTTGACGTACTCCTTTTCCTATTTGGAACCAGTCTGTTGTTCCATGTCCAGTTCTAACTGTTGCTTCCTGACCTGCATACAGATTTCTCAAGAGGCAGGTTAGGTGGTCTGGTATTCCCATCTCTTTCAGAATTTTCCACAGTTTATTGTGATCCACACAGTCAAAGGCTTTGGCATAGTCAATAAAGCAGAAATAGATGTTTTTCTGGAACTCTCTTGCTTTTTCCATGATCCAGCGGATGTTGGCAATTTGATCTCTGGTTCCTCTGCCTGTTCTAAAACCAGCTTGAACATCAGGGAGTTCACGGTTCACATATTGCTGAAGCCTGGCTTGGAGAATTTTGAGCATTACTTTACTAGCGTGTGAGATGAGTGCAATTGTGCGGTAGTTTGAGCATTCTTTGGCATTGCCTTTCTTTGGAATTGGAATGAAAACTGACCTTTTCCAGTCCTGTGGCCACTGCTGAGTTTTCCAAATTTGCTGGCATATTGAGTGCAGCACTTTCACAGCATCATCTTCCAGGATTTGAAACAGCTCAACTGGAATTCCATCACCTCCACTAGCTTTGTTCTTAGTGATGCTTTCTAAGGCCCACTTGACTTCACATTCCAAGATGTCTGGCTCTAGATTAGTGATCACATCCTCATGATTATCTGGGTCGTGAAGATCTTTTCTGTACAGTTCTTCTGTGTATTCTTGCCACCTCTTCTTAATATCTTCTGCTTCTGTTAGGTCCATACCATTTCTATCCTTTATCGAGCCCATCTTTGCATGAAATGTTCCCTTGGTATCTCCAATTCTCTTGAAGAGATCTCTAGTCTTTCCCATTCTGTTGTTTTCCTCTATCTCTTTGCATTGATTGCTGAAGAAGGCTTTCTTATCTCTTCTTGCTATTCTTTGGAACTCTGCATTCAGATGCTTATATCTTTTCTTTTCTCCTTTGCTTTTCGCCTCTCTTCTTTTCAGTGCTATTTGTAAGGCTTCTCCAGACAGCCATTTTGCTTTTTTGCATTTCTTTTCCATGGGGATGGTCTTGATCCCTGTCTCCTGTACAATGTCACGAACCTCATTCCATAGTTCATCAGGAACTCTATCTATCAGATCTAGGCCCTTAAATCTATTTCTCACTTCCACTGTATAATCATAAGGGATTTGATTTAGGTCATACCTGAATGGTCTAGCGGTTTTCCCTACTTTCTTCAATTTAAGTCTGAATTTGGAAATAAGGAGTTCATGATCTGAGCCACAGTCAGCTCCTGGTCTTGTTTTTGTTGACTGTATAGAGCTTCTCCATCTTTGGCTGCACAGAATATAATCAATCTGATTTCCATGTTGACCATGTGGTGATGTCCATGTGTAGAGTCTTCTCTTGTGTTGTTTGAAGAGGGTGTTTGCTATGACCATTTTCTTTGCAAAACTCTATTAGTCTTTGCCCTGCTTCATTCGGCATTCCAAGGCCAAATTTGTCTGTTACTCCAGGTGTTTCTTGACTTCCTACTTTTGCATTCCTGTCTCCTATAATGAAGAGGACATCTTTTTTGGGTGTTAGTTCTAAAAGGTCTTGTAGGTCTTCATAGAACTGTTCAACTTCAGCTTCTTCAGCGTTACTGGTTGGGGCATAGACTTGGATAACTGTGATATTGAATGGTTTGCCTTGGAGACGAACAGAGATCATTCTGTCATTATTGAGATTGCATCCAAGTATTGCATTTCGGACTCTTTTGTTGACCATGATGGCTATTCCATTTCTTCTGAGGGGTTCTTGCCTACAGTAATAGATATAATGGTCATCTGAGTTAAATTCACCCATTCCAGTCCATTTTAGTTTGCTGATTCCTAGAATGTAGTCGTTCACCCTTGCCATCTCTTGTTTGACCACTTCCAATTTGCCTTGATTCATGGACCTGACATTTGAGGTTCCTAGGGATTGGGGGCAGGAGGAGAAGGGAACGACTGAGGACGAGATGGCTGGATGGCATCACGGACTTGATGGACGTGAATCTTAGTGAACTCCGAGAGATGGTAGGTAATGAACAGGGAGGCCTGACGTGCTGCGATTCATGGGGTCACAAAAAGTCGTTCATGACTGAGCGACTGAACTGAACTGATGCAATATTGCTCTTTACAGCATTGGACCTTGCTTCTATCGCCAGTCATATCCACAGCTGGGTATTGTTTTTGCTTTGGCTCCATCCCTTCATTCTTTCTGGAGTTATTTCTCCACTGATCTCCAGTAGCATATTGGGCACCTACTGACCTGGGAGTTCCTCTTCAGTATCCTTTCATTTTGCCTTTTCACACTGTTCATCGGGTTCTCAAGGCAAGAATACTGAAATGGTTTGCCATTCCCTTCTCCAGGGGACCACATTCTGTCAGACCTCTCCACCATGACCCACCCGTCTTGGGTTGCCCCGTGGGCGTGGCTTGGTTTCATTGAGTTAGAGAAGGCTGTGGTCCTGGTGTGATTAGAGTGACTAGTTTTCTGTGAGTATGGTTTCAGTGTGTCTGCCCTCTGATGCCCTCTCGCAACACCTACCATCCTACTGGGGTTTCTCTTACCTTGGGACTGGGGTATCTCTTCACGGCTGCTCCAGCAAAGCGCAGCCACTGCTCCTTACCTTGGATGAGGGGTGTCTCCTCACCGCCACCCTTTCTGACCTTCAACGTGGGGTTGCTCCTCCCGGCCACCGCCCCTGGCCTTGAGCATGGGGTGGCTCCTCTCAGCCGCCGCTCCTGGCCTCAGATGCGGGGTAGCTCCTCTCGGCCATTCCTGCACCATTGCAGCCTGGTACTCTCGGCCACTGCCCCTGACCTCGGACGTGGGGTAACTCCTCTTGGCTACCACCCTTTGGGCATGGGATCCTCCCAGCTTCTGCCCCTGACCTCGGACGTGGGGTAGCCCCTCTTCGTCACGCTTAGTGCGCTGGTCGCAGCTGCCTGCACTTAGTGCGCCGGTCGCGAAACTGGATTAGTAATCAAAAAACTCCCAGCAAAGTTCAGAACTAGATGACTTTACAGAAGAATTCTACAAACAGATAAAGAAGAGCTAAATACTTATTTGCAAATTTTCCAAAAATTGAAGAGGAGGGAACATTTTCAAATTCACCCTATGAGGCCACTATTGTGTGCATGTGTGCTCGGTCTTTCAGTTGTGTCCAAGTCTTTGCAACCCCATGAGCTGCAGCCTGCCAGGCTCCTCTGTCCATGGAGTTTTCCAGGCAAGAATACTGGAGTGGGTTGCCACTTCCTACTCCAAGCTATCTTCCCAACCCAGGGACCAAATCTGCATCTCCTGTGTCTGTTGCATTGGCAGGCAAATTCTTTACTACTGAGCCACCTGGGAAGGCCTGAAGCCGTTATTATCCTGATACCAAAACTAGGCAAAGACTCTGCTATAAAAGAAAGTTATAGGCCAGTATCTTCTGTGAATATGTATGCAAAATCCTCAACAAAATCCTCAGCAAGCCAAATTCAACAGTATATAAAAATGATCATACAATGTGATCAAGGGGGTTTTATTTCTGTGATCCAAGGATGGTTCAATATTGTAAATCAGTGTAATACAGACTTTAACAAAAGGAAAGATACAAATCACATGATCATCTCTCTAGATTTAGTAAAAGTATTTGACAATATTCAACATCCATTCGTGATAAAAATTCTCACCAGCATTGGTACAGAGGGAACATATCTCAATATAATAAAGGCCATTTATGACAAATTCACAGCTAACATCAAATTTATCAATTAAAAGCTGGAAGTTTTCCTCTAAAATGAAGAAAAAGAGAAGAAAGTCTACTTTTGCTATTTCTGTTTAGCATAGTATTAGAAGTTCTAGCCACAGCAATCAGAAAATGAAAAGAAATAAAAGGCATTCAACTGGAAGGGGAGAAGTAATATATCACTATTGACAGATGACATGATAACCCTAAATTCTCCATTAAAAGCATCTTAGAACTAATCAAGGAATTCAGTGAAGTTGAAGGATACAAGATTAATATACAGAAATCTGTTGCTTTTCTATATACTAATAATGAGTTATCAGGAAGAGAAACCAAGAAAACTATCTCATTTAAAATCACAACAAAAAGAATAATATACCTAGGAATTAACTTCACCAAGGAGGTGAAGGTCCTATACTCTGAAAACTATAAAACACTGATGAAAGAAATTAAAGATGACACAAACAGATGTAAAAATATTCCTTGTTTTTGTATTGGAAGAATTAATATTGTTAAAATGTCCATACTATCTTAAGTAATCTATGGATTTCAGAAAAATATCATATCGCTTATATGTGGTATCTAAAAAAACGATGCAGATGAACTTACTTACAAAACAGAAACAGACTCACAAATTTAGAGAGCAAACTTACAATTATCAGGCAGAAGGGGTGGGGGAAGGGATAGTTAGTGAATTTGGGATTGACATGTACATACTGTAATATTTAAAATGGGTAAGTAACAAGGACCTACTGTATAGCACAGAGAACTCCATTCAGTGTTATGTAACAATCTAAATGGAAAAAGAATTGGAAAAAGAATAGCTACATGTATATATATAGCTGAATCACTTTGCTGTACACATGAATTAACACATTGTTAATCAACTGTAGTCCAATATAAAATAAAAAGAGAAAAACAGAAGTTGGGTGTAAAAGTGTACACTGTATGATTCAATTTATATGAATCTCTAGGAAAGACAAATTTAATTTACAGTGACAAAAAAATTAGATGCTTGGGTGCTTGGGTGGGGATAAAGTGATTGACAAGGAAGGTTCTGAAGAAACTTTTTGGGGTGATGAAAATGAGGAAGGTAGTTATATGGGCATACCTTTGTCAAATTTTATCAAACTGTATAATTAAAATGGATGCATTTAATGTAATTTCTACCTCAATAATTTATTTTGAAATAAGTTCTAAATAATCATGTAATCTCTATCAAATACCTATGACATTTTCCACAGAACTAGAACAAATAACCCTAAAATTTATATGTGGTTTCTATTTATACCACAGAAGACCCTGAATAGCCAAAGCAATGTTGAGAAAAATAATGCTGGAGGTATCATCTCCTTGACTTCAAACTAGTACAAAGCTACAGTCATCAACACAGTATGTTACTGGCACAAAAACAGAACACACATCAGTGGAACAGGATGGAGAGCCCAAAAATAATCCATACACTTATGGTCAATTAATCTATGAATGACAAAGGAGGCAAGACTATATGATGGAAAAAACAGTCTCTTCAGTAAGTGGTGTTTGGAAAACTGGACAGCTACATGCAAAAGAATGAAATTAAAAAATTTTCATACCATATATAAAAGTAAACTCAAAATGGATTGAAGACCTAAGTGTAAGACCAGAAATCACAAACCTTCTAGTAGAAAACATAGGCAGAACACTCTTTGACATAAAATGTGGCAATATTTTTTTTGGATCTATTTCCCGAGATAAACAAAAGCGAAAATAAACAAATGTGACCAAATTAAACTTAAAAGATTTTGAACAGCCAAAGAAACTATCACCAGAACAAAAAGACAATATACTGAATAGGAAAGAATATTTGCAAATAATATGACTGATAACAGGTTAATATCCAATATATATAAATAACTCATACAATTCCATATTCAAAAAGCAGAGGCTTCCCTGATAGCTCAGAGGTAAAGAATACCACTTATCAATGCCGAGGACATGGGTTCAGACATGTGTTCAGTTGGTTCTTGGTCCGGGAAGATCCCACATGTGAAGGGACAACTAATCCTATGCACAGCTACTGACTCAGTGCTCTAGAGCCTGTGAGCTGTAGTTACTGAGCCTTAAATAATTATCTTAGTAAAGAAAGAATGAAAATCAGTGTACTAAATACTTAATGCAAAAAATTCAAGAAAAGAAAATATATTTATATATATTAATAATAGTATATATTTACATAAATAAATTAAAAAAGAAGAAACAAAAGTGATTATCTAGAGATGGACACAGGTAGGGGAAAGGGATGAATAAAAGATTGAAAGGGAAACTCTATATGCCGTTTTATGATGTTTTGCATCTTAAACTTTGTGAATGTATAACTTGTTCAAAAGTTTGAAAAAAATTTAAAAGTTGGTGTTATTAGTTCTTTTTTCAGGAAAATATTCTCATGTAAAAATTCTACAACTATAATGAACAACTAGAGTATAGGTCTGAGAGAGGAATTCTTGAGAGGTGGAAAGGGCTGTACCTTAGAAACATCCTTTTTGGAGAACTAAATAATTCAGTTTGCATGCCAAACTTATATTGTATAATTTAAGAGTCTTAGAAGTCAACAAGTCTCACTGGAACCATGAAAGCATTTATTTTTTGACTGCCTGCTGTGTCCTAGGTATGTTGTTTCTAAGTCTTAAAACAACCTTGCAGAAATTGACAGTGATACCTTCAGTTTACATCCTGTGAAAATGTGGCATAGAGGAGCTAAAGGACCCAAGCTGGCTTTGAATGTTTGACGTGTGTGCTAAGTCACTTGAGTCATGTCTGACTCTTTGCAATGCTGTGGACTATAGCCCACCAAGCTCCTCTGTCCATGGAATTCTCCAGGCAAGAATACTGGATTGGATTGTCATGCCTTCCTCCAGGGGATCTTCCTGACCCAGGGATCAAACCCATGACTCTTGTGTCTCCTGCATTGGCAGGTGGATTCCTTACTGCTAGTGCCACCTGGGAAGCCCTAGGTGAATGTTTAACTGTAAAAGTCAATGAGACTTCTTCACTTAGACCAGGTTGTCTCCCTACACTAGTTGATCATACTTTCAGATATTCTGAAGTAGTAGCATTCAGAACTGATGATGCCTAGGCTCCTGAGAGTTTCTTTGAATATTTTACCCATATGATTTTTCATTGGAACTTGTAAACTGACATTATTTCCTAGAATCAGTGGATGTGCTTTAAACTGAGCACATTAGGACCACAACTTACCATCTATAGAGAATGGATTAACTGAGATGTGACATTTACTACTTGTTAATGATAGCAATAATAAATATCACTTATTGAACATTTATTACTTAGCATGCATTATACATGTATTGGATCTTGTGATGTTTGTTGTTGTAGTTCAGTTGCTAAGTCGTGTGTAACTCTTTTGACCTCAAGAACTGCAGCTTATTAGGCTCACCTGTTCTTCACTGCTCCCAGAGTTTTTTCTTAGATTCATGTCCATTGAGTCGGTGATGCTATCTAACTATCTCATCCTTTGCTACTTCCTTCTCTTTTTGTTTTCAATCTTTCCCAGCATCTAGGTCTTTTACAGAGTGTCAGCTCTTCGCATCAGGTGGGCAAAGTATTGGAACTTCAGCTTCAGCATCAGTGAATATTCAGGATTGGTTTCCTTTAGGAATGACTGGTTTGATCTCCTTCCAGTCCAAAGGATTCTCAAAAGTCTTCTCCACACTGTAATTCAAAAGCATCACCTTCTTTATGGTCCAACTCTTATATCTGTACATGACTACTGGAAAAACCATAACTTTGACTATACAGATCTGTGTTGGGAAAGTGATGTCTCTACTTTTTAATATGCTTTCTAGGTTGATCATAAGCTTTCTTTCTAAGGAGAAAGCCTCTTGTAACTTCATGGCTGCAGTCACTTCCCTGGTTCCCGGCGGTAAAGAATCCGCTTGTAATGCAGGAGACCTGGGTAGGGAAGGTTCCCTAGAGAAGGAAATGACAACCCACTTCAGTAATCTTGCCTGGAGAATTCCATGGACTGAGGAGCCTGGTAGGCACAGGGATGGGGTTGCAAAGACATGACATGACTCAGACATGACTGAGTCAGTTTTGCAGTCCAAGAAAAGAAAATCTGTCACCACTTCCATTTTTCCCCCTTCTGATTGTTATGAAGTGATGGGATCAGATGCCATGATCTTAGTTTTTTGAGTGTTGAGTTTTAGGCCAGCTGTCTCACTCTCCTCTTTCACACTCATCAAGAGGCTCTTTAGTTCTTCTTCACTCTGCTATTAGAGTGGTGTCATCTATGTATCTGAGGTTGTTAATATTTCTCCTGGCAATCTTGATTCCAGCTTGTGATTCATCTAGCCTGGCATTTTGCATGATGCACTGTGCATATAAGTTAAATAAGTAGGGTGACAATATACAGCCTTGACATACTCCTTTCTCAATTTTGAACAAGTCTGTTGTTTCATATCTGATTCTGTTACTTATTGATCCATGTACAGGTTTCTCTGGAGATAGGTAAGGTAGTCTGCTGTTCCCATTTCTTTAAGAATTTTCCATAATCATTGATCCACATAGTCAAAGACCTCAATGTAGTCAATGAAGCAGAAGTAGATATTTTTCTGAAATTCCCTTGATTTCTCTATGATCCAGCAAATGTTGGCAATTTGATATATGGTTCCTCTGCCTTTTCTAAACTCAGCTTCTACATCTCGAAGTTCTCAGTTCATGTACTGCTGAGCCTAGCTTGAATGATTTTGAGCATAACCTTGCTAGCATATGAAATGAGCACAACTGCATGAGAGTTTGAACATTCTTTGACATTGCCTTTCTTTGGGATTGGAAAGAAAACAGGTCTTTTCCAGGCCTGTGGCCACTGCTGAGTTTTTAAAATTTGCTGACATATTGAGTGCAGCTATTTAACAGCATCATATTTTAGGATTTTAAATAGCTTAGCTGGAATTCCATCACATCCACTACCTTTGTTTGTAGTAATGCTCCCTAAGACCCACTTGACTTCACACTCCAGAATGTCTGGCTCTAGGTGAGAGACCACATCATCCTGATTATCCAGGTCATTAAGACCTTTCTTACATGGTTCTTCCATGTGTTCTTGCAACCTCTTCTTAATCTCCTTTGCATCTGTTATATCTTTACTATTTCTGTCCTTTATTGTGCCCATCCATGTATGAAATATCCCCTTGATATCTCCGATTTTCTCAAAGATATCTCTAGTCTTTTCCATTTTATTGTTTTCTTCTATTTCTTTGAATTGTTCATTTAAGAAGGCCTTCCTATCTATCCTTGCTATTCTCTGAACTCTGCATTCAGTTGGGTATATCTTTCCCTTTCTCCCTTTCCTTTAACTTCTCTTCTTCCCTCAGCAATTCGTGAAGTCTCCTCAGACAACTACCTTGACTTCTTGCATTTCTTTTTCTTTGGGTTGGTTTTGGTCACTACATCCTGTACAGTGTTAAGAAACTCTGTCCATAGTTCTTCAGGCGCTCTGTCTATCAGATCTAATCCTTTGAACACTGTATTATCATAAAGGATTTGATTTATATTATACCTGGATTGCCTAGTGGTTTTCCCTACTTTCTTCAGTTTCAGCCTGAATTTTGCAATAAGGAGCTGATGGTGAGTCACAGTCACCTCCAGGTCTTGTTTTTGCAGACTATATAGAGCTTCTCCATCTTCAGCTGCAAAGAATATAATCAATCTGATTTTGGTATTGACCATTTGGTGATGAACTGGCCTGTAATGTGGTCTCTTGTGTTACTGGAAGAGGGTATTTTCTATGACCAGTGTGTTCTCTTGACAAATATCCTTTAGCCTTTACCCTGCTTCATTTTGTACTCCAAGGCCAAACTTCCCTATTTCTCCTTGTATCTATTGACTTGCTACTTTGGGATTCTAATCCCCTGTGATGAAAAGGACATACTTTTTTTGGTCATAGTTCTAGGAGATCTTGTAAATCCTCACAGAACTGTTCAGCTTCACCTTCTTCGAATTTAGTGGTTGGGACATAGACTTGGATTACTGTGATATTGAATGGTTTGCCTTGGAAATGAACCGAGATCATTCTGTCTTTTTTTCAGATTGCACCCAAGTACTGCATTTCTGACTCTTTTGTTGATTATAAGGGGGCTACTCCATTTCTTCTAAGGAATTCTTACCTTAGATATAATGGCAAGATATATTAGATATAATGGCAAGATTAATGGCAAGAGATACTAGATATAATGGCAAGAGATATTAGATATAATGGCAAGATATAATATATATATATAATATATATTTATAATTCTTTAGAATTTGAAGGGATTCTTGCCCTTAGATATAGTAGATATAATGGTCATTTCAATGAAGTTCACTCATTCTCATATGTGTTAGTTCACTGATTTCTAAGATGCTGATGTTCACGCTTGCCATCTCCTGCTTGACCACATCCAGTTTACCTTGATTCATGGACCTAGCATTCCAGATTTCTATGCAATATTGTTCTTTATGGCATTAGACTTTCACCACCAGACACATCCATAACTGAGCTTCATTTCTGCTTTGGCCAACCTGCTTCATTCTTTCTGGAGCTATTTGTAACTGCCTTCTATTCTTCCTCAGTAACATAGTGGGCATCATATGACTTGGGTGTCTCATATTCTGGTGTCATATCTTTTTGCCTTTTCATACTGTTCATGGGGTTCTCATGGCAAGAATACTGGAGTGGTTTGCCTTTCACTCCTTCAGTGGACTTTGTTTGTCTTGAGTAGCCCTTCACAGCATGGCTGATAGCTTCATTGAGTTATGCAAGCTCCTTTGCCATTACAAAGGTGTGATATGGGAAGGGGATCACATTAATATATGTATATATATCGTACATATTTACCATTTGTATATAAAACATCTAGAGGATGTTTTAGATGTTGAATAAGGGGGGAAAAGTTTCATGGTTAATCAGGTTTGGGAAATACTGAGTTAAAATGACTCTTTTCACTGAAGGACTTATCAGAGTCTTTAATATGCTTATATGCATATGAATTTCATTGAGGGGATATTGATTGTATGACCTTTTCCAGTCCTGTGGCCACTGCTGAGTTTTCCAAATGTGCTGGCATATTGAGTGCAGCACTTCTCTAACCTTATTTAACCAGTAACCCTTTCTCTCCTCTCTTCCTTCTCCCATCTTCTACATGTCTTGAGATTTGGATTATCTGAAGAATATACTTTCAAAAATACCATCTAAAAATATTTGTTTGGAAACTTCAGGATTCTTAGAATTTGAGTTTATGCATATATAATAAATATAAGAACAACTTTTGAGTTAAAAAGCTTCTAAAAAGAAACCTCAAAGAGAATTAAAAACTCATAGTGAATTTTCAATTAATGACCGAAATAACATTTCCTTTGTTGAAAGCAAATATGATAAAAATACCAGAAAAAAGTCAATGTGGCAGAACTTTGACATTGAGAACATTTGAATTAAATGACATGGCAATGACATTCATGCCCCCTATAAAAGAATAAATAAAAAGTAGCTGGGGCAGAGGAATACTATCAAGAAACAACACAATAGGGAAGGGAATATAGAATACAAAGTGGAACATGTGTAGGAGACTTTGTGCCTTTCACATTAAAATTTTAAATCAGAGCAACTCTACTTTTTATGGAAAGAGAGAATTGGGCCAAAATTGTTAGTAAGTAGTGGTTTTACTGGGTATTGTTTTTGCTTTGGCTCCATCCCTTCATTCTTTCTGGAATTATTTCTCCACTGATCTCTGGTAGCATATTGGGCACCTACTGACCTGGGGAGTTCCTCTTTCAGTATCCTTTCATTTTGCCTTTTCATACTGTTCATCAGGTTCTCAAGGCAAGAATACTGAAGTGGTTTGCCATTCCCTTCTCCAGTGGACCACATTCTGTCAGACCTCTCCACCATGACCCGCCCGTCCTGGGTTGCCCCGCGGGCATAGCTTAGTTTCATTGAGTTAGACAAGGCTGTGGTCCTAGTGTGATTAGATTGACTAGTTTTCTGTGAGTATGGTTTCAGTGTGTCTGCCCTCTGATGCCCTCTTGCAGCACCTACCATCTTACTTGGGTTTCTCTTACCTTGGGCGTGGGGTATCTCTTCACAGCTGCTCCAGCAAAGCACAGCCACTGCTCCTTACCTTGGACGAGGGGTATCTCCTCACCACCGCCCTTCCTGACCTTCAACGTGGGATAGCTCCTCTAGGCACTCCTGTACCAGNATCTTACTTGGGTTTCTCTTACCTTGGGCGTGGGGTATCTCTTCACAGCTGCTCCAGCAAAGCACAGCCACTGCTCCTTACCTTGGACGAGGGGTATCTCCTCACCACCGCCCTTCCCGACCTTCAACGTGGGATAGCTCCTCTAGGCACTCCTGTACCAGTGCAGTTATGACCAACCTAGATAGCATATTCAAAAGCAGAGACATTACTTTGCCGACTAAAGTCCATCTAGTCAAGGCTATGATTTTTCCTGTGGTCATGTATGGATGTGAAAGTGGGACTGTGAAGAAGGCTGAGCACCGAAAAATTGATGCTTTTGAACTGTGGTGTTGGAGAAGACTCTTGAGAGTCCCTTGGACTGCAAAGAGATCCAACCAGTCCATTCTGAAGGAGATCAACCCTGGGATTTCTTTGGAAGGAATGATGCTGAAGCTGAAACTCCAGTACTTTGGCCACCTCATGCGAAGAGTTGACTCATTGGAAAAGACTCTGATGGGAGAGATTGGGGGCAGAAGGAGAAGGGGAAGACTGAGGATGAGATGGCTGGGATGGCACCACTGGCTCGATGGACATGAGTCTGAGTGAACTTTGGGAGCTAGTGATGGACAAGGAGGCCTGACGTGCTGCGATTCATGGGGTCGCAAAGAGTCGGACACGACTGAGTGACTGAACTGAAGTAAGTGGTTGTGACTTTAAAGAATTCTGTTATAGACTGATAAAATTATTGTGTAGTCTGGGGTTCAGTTTTTGCTCTATGAGTATTAGCGAAGTGATTCTGGACAAATAACATAATGTTCTTTACCCTTATTTCACAAGGTTTAGAATCAATGACCTAATGAATGTGATTCTCTGTGCTCCATGCTGCTGCTGTTTAGTCACTAGCTAAGTTGTGTCCGACTCTTTGCGACTCTGTTGACAGGCCTCTCTGTCCATGGTATTCTCCAGGCAAGAATACTGGAGTGCGTTGCCATTTCCTTCTCCAGAGCATTTTCCTGACCCAGAGATTGAACCCAAGTATCCTTCCTTGGCAGGCAGATTGTTTACCGCTGAGCCACCAGGGAAGCTTTCGAGACAATTCAAATAACGAACTGTTAGATATTGCCTGAAGCCAATGGAAAGCTACTGGATTATATTCACGAGAGTATCAGACTTAGATTTACAGTTTAAAAGTATCATTCTGCCACCTGTGTGGAGAATGTGTAGTATTCAAGATGGGGGGAAGGAGACCAGAACAATGAGACCACTGCAATTGTCTAGGAAGAAAAATGAACAGGGCTAAAAATAATGAGGCTGAAGAAAAAGAGAGGTGTACTCAGGAATTAGGGAGACAAAATTGAGAGGTTTTGGTGAACTGAATGTTTATGTGTTTCTGTGTGGGAGTGGGGGGATATGGGTGGAGATCAGGCTAGGAAGAAAAAGAAGTATAGGATGAGTCTGGGGTTTCCAGGTTGTTCCAGATTGCCACTTTACCAGTTTGTCTCCCTCTGTATGTAGTTTTATAAGTGTCCTGAAATTACTAGCATTTATAATTCAATTCAGTGAAAAATAAAAAACAGAAAATAAAATAACTTAGTAGCTACATAAATGAAGCTTATGAAGTGAGTGCAGTTTTCATCCTAAAACTCTTAAAAACTGTTTTTAAAATCATCAGCATTAGTTGTAATCTTAGTTTTATTCTCTTTAATTAGGATGTGGGTCCAAAAGTGAAAAATCCTGCTCTATGCTGGTTATCAGGGCAGTAGTACACCAGGGAATATAGAGGACTTAAATTCTAGCTCTTTCCTTGGGTTAGAACAGGCTACCAGCTGGTTCTGAAGTGTTTCATTTGATCACAGCCTTCATGCATCATTTTTGGTATTGTATGTACATTTAAGAGAAGGAGAGCCAAAATCAAACCAGTCTTAAGAAAGAGAATTTCAGCAGTCACATTAGGAATACTCAGAGCACCATAGTGTGCCCTCAAATGCATATCCAGAATTTCCACTAATGTCAGTACTTATTACTCACATGTATCCAAGGGCAGAATCTGGCCCTCAGAAATTAAATTTACAAACTCCTTCTGTGAGATGCTAGAAAGTATCACAGATCTGCTGAAAGGGACAAGCTCATAACCATGAAAGGGAAGGTTTCTCTGTGATAATATCAACATTGATGGCTTAAGATGGCCCAGAGATGCAAAATACGGGCTCAGCTCATTACTGTTTAAGTTTACAAATACTTGTGTTCTGCAAATGTGTTTTCACGAGTATACATGAGTTTTCAAACATGCAGGAGCTGCCTCTAGTAAAGTTTTCATCCTTTGCCTGTTGTATGGTTTCAAATACAATGAAATTAAAATTCTAAACCCAAATATTCCAAAATCACTCTCATTTTATAATTGGAATAAAACAGAGAAAGAAAACTAACCATTTCTCCAAATTGTGCTACATTTCATCTGTTGTTTGGTGTATTTTCCACAATGAAGGTGTCTAGAGTTTGAGAATTGCTGAGAATCTTTTGGATTCAACAAATGGGAAAATGGTACTCTGCATGATCTTCTGATTTGCAAGTTGGTTGGAAATTGAGTTCTTGCCAATACTCAGAAGGAGAGAAATTGTCAGTTTTTTTACATAGTGGTAAATAGAAGGGAGTTTTCATTTTGTGACACAGACACAAAAGTGGGAAATGCATTTGTTCTTTGAATGAAGGATGACAGTTTTTTTTCTGTAAGAAATTCAATTCAAATACGTACAGAGGTTACCATTTAAATTCTTCAGATGAAAGTACTTTTGTGTGTTACAATATTGAAGCTATTTAATGCTGATTAATAATACTTCCTTTTCCCCAAATCTTCAGTTCAGTTAAAAAAACACTAACCGTGTGACTCCTTTAAGCCTGTCTCAGGGCTGGTATTCTGGGATGAAAATCTAAGTACTTAGCATCTGTTGATGGGGTAGACGCAATACACTATGCACAGAAGATAAACGTAGTAAATTCTATAATAGACGTATAAATAAAATTCTGGAAGAGAATAAAGTCGGGAGAAGGGGAATTGTTCACATTTGGCTGCTGTTTTGGAAGGGCCACAAATAACCCTGATCATCTGTGATGGCACTTTGAAAATAAGTGTGGTTTTCACTGATAACAGAGGTGTAAGTAGGATAATGAGAATAATGTTCCCGGTGGAAGTGATAAGCCTGAAAAAATAATTAAACGAGTGCTTGATATGAATACTGGGGAACAATGAGGCATCTTGTATGGTTAGAACATAGGGTATATCAAGTAGTTATAGTAGAGATAAAATAGTTGGGACCAACTTTGGCCCCTGAATGTCAAGCTGAGGGATTTGGACTTTGCTATGAAAGTACTTCTCAATTTCTTAATGTTTTTGTCCAATCTCAGTTCATATCAGAATAAAATTCTAGTCATTTTTCATAATAAAAAGTTTCAGATTTTATCTCTAAACCTCTTAATCCAGTTTATATCTTCTCTCTTTCAGTGCATCAAATAAATGTGTTTCTCTACTTATTCAGGAAAGTTTTAATATTGAATAAACAGGCATATGAATCAGGATGGTGGATATCATAGAAGGGATTCAAGGTGAAAAACAGTGATGTTAAAAATCTCTGGGTGAGAATAAGAAACAAATGAAGGAGAAACAGTTTTCAGCTCTTATTTTCTCATTTTAGAGATGATGTAGGTGATTACCATAGGCGTGCAGCTAACCCCAGTCTGACAAACTGTGGTAATGGGAAATAATCTTGGACCTCTGTGTTAGCCCCAGCACACACACTTAGACAGATTCCTCTGGGTTTCACATTTCTTAGTTTGAAAATGAGGAGTTGGTCTAAAAATGCTCCAGGATCTCTTCCTCTGTTGATTCAATACTGAACAGTCTATAGCAATCTCTCTCTATATATACATGTTTGTTTTTAGTTGCTAATCTCTTAATTTCAAAGGCATTTCCCATTTCCTGCATTTGTACTCTTCTTCTCACGGTTGCTGGTTTTGATATCATATTTGTGTGTGGATGATTTCCTACATTTACTGTATGTTTGCCTTTACCATTGAACTTTCTCATTTGTGATTTTCTTGTTTCTAGTTGTGTCTTTTTTTCTTTCCCTGTCTAGAGAATTTCCTTTAGCATTTGATTCAAAGCTGGTTTGGTGGTGCTGCATTCTCATAACTTTTGCTTGTCTATAAAGCTTTTAATTTCTCCATCGAATTTGAATGAGAGCCTTGCAAGGTAGAATATTCTTAGTTGTAGGTTTTCCCCTTTTATTACTTGAAATAAATCATGCCACTCCTTTGTAGCCTTTTTAACCTGCTGAAAAATCAACTGATAACCTTATAGGGGGATTTCCTTGTATGTTTTTGTTGCCTTTTCTTTGTTTCCTTTAATATTTTTTCTTTGTATTTAATTTTTATTAGTTTAATTAACATGTGTTTCAGTGTATTCCTCCTTGGGTTTATCCTATATGGACTGTCTGCACTTTCTGGACTTGGGTGATTATTTCTCTTACCATGTTAGGGAAGTTTTGTTACTTTAATCTCTTTGGATATTTTCTCAGACCCTTTCTCTTCCCTCCCCCCCTCCTCCTCTACTTCTTGGACTCCTATAATGTGAATTTTGATGTGCTTAATGTTGTCCCAGATGTCTCTGAGTTGTCCTCATTTCTTTTCATTCAGTTCAGTTCAGTTCGGTCGCTCAGTCGTGTCCCACTCTTTGCGACCCCATGAATCACAGTGCTCCAGGCCTCCCTGTTCATCGCCATCTCCTGGAGTTCACCCAGACTCACGTCCATCGAGTCCATGATGCCATCCAGCCATCTCATCCTCGGTCGTCCCCTTCTGCTCCTGCCCCCAATCCCTCCCAGCATCAGAGAGTCTTTTCCAATGAGTCAGCTCTTC
>SJYX01017931.1:184496-200355 GCA_006410675.1 Oreotragus oreotragus
TTTTTTTTTTTTTTTTTTTCCTTAATGAAAGGAGACAACTGTTCCTGACTCATTACCTTGAAGCAGTGTAGACGTTTTACACTTTGATAGAGCAGTTCTGTTTTACTTTTTCTTTTAATTTAGGGTGAGATGTAGTCTTTGCTCCTATGGCATTACTCCTTTTGCAGTTTTACTGCAGAATCCAGATGATTATCAAGCCTTTCTGACTTAGAAAAATTCAAATTTAAAATACTCTCTCCTTGTATTTCACAGCAACTAAAATCTCAGCCTTTTCAGTTTTTCAGCTGTTGCTTTCCAGCAGACTTTTTGGAGTATCACAGTTCAGTGGTCAGTTTACACTTAGATTTTATACTTAGAGTATAATGTTATTTGGAATACATTCAAGTCGAACCCAAAGAAATCTGTTATCCAAAAAATGAGTAACAATGTGAAACCTGCTCCCTCAGTTCGTTTCAGTTTAGCCACTTAGTCGTGTTCAACTTTTTGTGACCCCATGGACTGCAGCATGCCAGGTTTCCCTGTCCATCACCAACTCCTGGAGCTTGCTCAAACTCATGTCCATTGAGTTGGTGATGCCATCCAACCATCTCATCCTCTGTCATCCCTTTCTCCTCCTGCCTTCAATCTTTCCCAGCAATCGGTCTTTTTCTAGTGAGTCAGTTCTTTGGATCAGGTGGCCAAAGGACTGGAGCTTCAGCTTCAGCATCAGTCCTTCCAATGAATATTCAGGACTGATTTCCTTTAGGATTGACTGGTTTGATCTCCTTGCAATCCAAGGGACTGTCAAGAGTCTTCTTCAACACCAGAGTTCAAAAGCATCAGTTCTTTGGCGTTCAGCTTTGTTTATGGTCCAACTCTCACATCCATATTTGACTACTGGAAAAACTATAGCTTTGACTTCCCTTGGGTTTCTCTTGTGGCTCAGCTGGTAAAGAATCTGCCTGCAATGTGGGAGACCTGGGTCCGACCCCTGGATTGGGAAGATCCCCTGGAGAAGAGAAAGGCTACCCACTCCAGTATTCTGGCCTGGAGAATTTCATGGACTATAGTCCATCAGGTCCCAACGAGTTGGATTGACTGAGCAACTTTCACTTTCATAGCTTTGACTAGATGGACCTTTGTCGACAAAATAATGTCTCTGCTTTTTAATATGCTGTCTAGGTTTGCCATAGCTTTTCTTCCAAGGAGCAAGCATCTTTTAATTTCATGGCTGCAGTCACTGCAATGATTTTGGTGTCCAAGAAAGTAAAGCCTGTCACTGTTTCCATTGTTTCCCCATCTATTTGCCATGAACTGATGGGACCAGATGCCAGGATCTTTGTTTTCTGAATGTTGAGTTTTAAGCCAGCTTTTTCACTCTCCTCTTTCACTTTCATCAAGAGGCTCTTTAGTTCCTCTTTGGTTTCTTCCATAAGGGTGGTGTCATCTGCATATCTGAGGTTATTGATATTTCTCCCAGAAATCTCGATTCCAGCTTGTGCTTCATCCAGCCCAACATTTTGCATGATGTACTCTACATATAAGTTAAGTAAGCAGGGTGACAATATACAGCCTTGACCTACTCCTTTCCCAATTTGGAATCAGTCCATTGTTCCATGTCCAGATCTAACTGTTGCTTCCTGACCTGCATACAGATTTCTCAAGAGGTAGGTCAGGTGGTCTGGTACTCCTATCTCTTTCAGAATTTGCCACAGTTTATTGTGATAGGTGGTGTTTTATTCTCACTGTGTGCGTGCTAAGTCGCTTCAGTTGTGTCCAACTCTGTGAAGCCCACCAGGCTCCTCTGACCATAGGATTCTCCAGGCAAGAATACTGGAATGGGTTGCCATTTCAGGGGATTTTCCCAATCCAGGGATTGAACCCAGGTCTCTTACACCTGCCTGCACTGGCAGGCAGGTTCTTTACCACTAGCACCACCTGGTTGGTGCACCTCCTTTGTCTGTGAAAATGAGAAACTTGGGTATAGTGATAAACTTGCTTCTTGGAGTTCATGTGTATAAACAGTTACATCAAACTTCCTCCAAAACATCTAGATTCCCAATGAAACCCATTAGAGTTTGTTTTGTTTGCAAACAAAAAGGAGAAGCATGGTAAATATAAATTCCCTAAGTTCCCTAGCTTTATCCCCTTTAGACTCATCTGTATGAAGATCACAGTTTATTGGTCAAAAGCTTCTTTTCATGGTGGACCACACTGTATGACCCACAAGTGAGAGGTGGAAACTATTTCTTTGCATCTATGAATGGTTGCTTTTCTTGTTCACTATATTTCTCCTGGCAATCTTGATTCCAGCTTGTGTTTCTTCCAGTCCAGTGTTTCTCATGATGTACTCTGCATATAAGTTAAATAAGCAGGGTGACAATATACAGCCTTGACATACTCCTTTTCCTATTTGGAACCAGTCTGTTGTTCCATGTCCAGTTCTAACTGTTGCTTCCTGACCTGCATACAGGTTTCTCAAGAGGCAGGTCAGGTGGTCTGGTATTCCCATCTCTTTCAGAATTTTCCACAGTTTCTTGTGATCCACACAGTCAAAAGCTTTGGCATAGACAATAAAGCAGAAATAGATGTTTTTCTGAAACTCTCTTGCTTTTTCCATGATCTAGCAGATATTGGCAATTTGATCTCTGGTTCCTCTGCCTTTTCTAAAACCAGCTTGAACATCAGGGAGTTCACGGTTCACGTATTGCTGAAGCCTGGCTTGGAGAATTTTGAGCATTACTTTACTAGCATGTGAGATGAGTGCAATTGTGCGGTAGTTTGAGCATTCTTTGGCATTGCCTTTCTTTGGGATTGGAATGAAAACTGACCTTTTCCAGTCCTGTGGCCACTGCTGAGTTTTCCAAATTTGCTGGCATATTGAGTGTAGCACTCTCACAGCCTCATCTTTTAGGATTTGAAATAGCTCAACTGAAATTCCATTACCTCCACTAGCTTTGTTTGTAGTGATGCTTCCAAAGGCCCGCTTGACTTTGCATTCCAGGATGTCTGGCTCTAGGTGAGTGATCACACCATCGTGGCTAACTGGGTCATAAGGATCTTTTTTGTATAGTTCTTCTGTGTATTCTTGCCACCTCTTTTTAACACCTTGTGCTTCTGTTAGGTCCACACCATTTCTGTTCTTTATTGTGCCCATCTTTGCATGAAATGTTCCCTTGGTATCTCTGATTTTAATGAAGAGATCTCTAGTCTTTCCCATTCTACTATTTTCCTCTATTTATTTTTACTGATCACTGAGGAAGGCTTTTTTTAATCTCTCCTTGCCATTCTTTGGAACTCTGCATTAAAATGGGTATATCTTTCCTTTTCTCCTTGCCTTTCAGTTCAGTTCAGTTCAGTCTCTCAGTCGTGTCTGACTCTGTGACTCCATGAATTGCAGCATGCCAGGCCTCCCTGTCCGTCACCAACTCCTGGAGTTCACCCAAACTCATGTCCATCGAGTTGGTGATGCCATCAAGCCATCTCATCCTCTGTCATCCCCTTCTCCTCCTGCCCCCAATCCCTCCTCAGCATCAGAGTCTTTTACAATGAGTTAACTTGTCGCATGAAGTGGCCCAAGTATTGGAGTTTCAACTTTAGCATCAGTCCTTCCAAAGAACACCCAGGACTGATCTCCTTTAGAATGGACCAGTTGGATCTCCTTGCAGTCCAAGGGACTCTCAAGAGTCTTCTCCAACACCACAGTTCAAAAGCATCAATTCTTCGGTACTCAGCTTTCTTCACAGTCCAACTCTCACATCCTTACATGACCAATGGAAAAACCATAGCCTTGACTAGACAGACCTTTGTCTTTAGCTTCTGTTTTTTCCCCAGCTATTTGTAAGGCCTCCTCAGACAACCATTTTGCCTTTTGCATTTCTTTTTCTTGGGGATGATTTTGATCACTGCCTCCTGTACAATGTCACCTACCTCCATGTATAGTTCTTCGGGCACTTTGTCTATCAGATCTAATCCCTTGAACCTATTTGTCACTTCCACTGTATAATCATAAGGGATTTGATTTAGGTCATACCTGAATGGTCTAGTGGTTTTCCTTACTTTCTTCAATTTAAGTCTGAATTTGGCAATAAGGAGTTCATGATCTGAGCCACAGTCAGGTCCTGGTCTTGTTTTTGCTGACTTTATAGAGCTTCTCCATGTTTGCCTGCAAAGAATATAATCAGTCTGATTTTGGTATTGACCATTGCATAATGTCCATGTGTAGAGTTATCTCTTGTGTTGTTGGAAGATGGTGTTTGCTATGACCAGTGCATTCTCTTGGCAAAACTCTGTTAGCCTTCAACCTGCTTTGTTTTGTACTACAAGGTCAAATTTGCCTGTTATTCCAGGTATCTTTTGACTTCCTACTTTTGCATTCCAGTCCTCTATAATGAAAAGGATATCTTTTTTGGGTGTTAGTTCTAGAAGATCTTGTAGATCTTCACTGAACCATTCAACTTCAGCTTCTTCAGCATTAGTGGTTGGGGCATAGGCTTGGATTACTGTGATACTGAATAGCTTGCCTTGGAAACAAACAGAGATCACTCTGTCGTTTTTGAGATTGCATCCAAGTACTGCATTTCAGACTTTTGTTGACTATAATGGCTATTCCGTTTCTTCTAAGGGATTCTTGCCCACAGCAGTAGATATAATGGTCATCTGAGTTGAATTCACCCATTCCTGTCCATTTTAGTTCACTGATTCCTAAAATGTCTATGTTCATTCTTGCCATCTCCTGTTTGACCACTTCCGATTTGCCTTGATTCATGGAACTAACGTTATAGATTCTTATGCAATATTGCTCTTTCCAGCATTGGACTTTAATTCCATCACCAGTCACATCCACAACTGGGTGCTGTTTTTGCTTTGGCTCAGTCTCTTCATTCTTTCTGGAGTTATTTCTCCGCTGATCTCCAATAGTATATTGGGCACCTACCAACCTGGGGAGTTCATCTTTCAGTATACTATCTTTTTGCCTTTTCATGCTATTTCATGAGTTTTTCATGCTTTTTGTGGGGTTCTCAAGGCAAGAATACTGAAGTGGTTTGCCTTTCCCTTCTCCAGTGGACAGTGTTTTGTCAGAACTCTCCACCATGACCCGTCCATCTTGGGTGGCCCTACACATCCTGGCTCATAGTTTCATTGAGTTAGACAAGGTTGTGGTCCATGTAATCAGTTTGGTTAGTTTTCTGTGATTGTGGTTTTCAGTTTGTTTGCCCTTTGATGGAGAAGGATAAGAGGCTTAAGGAAGCTTCCTTATGGGAGAGAATGACTGAGGGAAAACTGGGTCTTATTCTGATGGGCGGGGCCATACTCAGTAAATCTATAATCCAATTTTCTGTTGATGGGTGGGGCTGTGTTCCCGCCCTGTTGTTCGACCAAACAACATGGTGGAGGTAATGAAGATAACCTCGACCTCCTTCAAAAGGTCCCATGCAGGCACTCAGTGCCCCCGACCCTGCAGCAGGCAACCGTCGACCCACGCCTCCCCCAGAGACTTCTGGATACTCATGGGCAAGTCTGGCTCAGTCTCTTGTGGGGTCACTGCTCCTTTCTCCTGGGTCCTGGTGTGCACAACATTCCATTTGTGCCCTCCAAGAGTCTGTTTCCCCAGTTCTATGTAAGTTCTGGCAGTTCTATTTGAATTGTAATTCTCCTATAAATAATACATCATTTTTCCCTGGCTGCTTTGAAGATTTTTTTTATTTCTTTAAGTTTCCAGCAGATTGATTATGATGTGTGCAATGTAGATTTCTTTGTGTTTATACTGTTTGGAGTTTTCTGAATTTCTTGAATTTGCAGGATTACATCTTTCATCAAGTGTGGTAAGTTTCAGGCATTATTTCTTTACATATTCTTTCTGCACTGCATTTCTCCTGCTCTCCCTCTGAGACTCTGATGACACAGATGTTAAACATTTTGGTACTGACCCTCAGATCCTTGAGAATCTTTTAAAATGTTATTCAGGCTTTTTGATCTCTTGTTCAGATTTGATAGTTTCTCTTGATCTGTTTTCATAGTCACTGACACTTCATCTGCCATTTCCATTGTGCTATTAAGCCTCTGCAGAGAGTTTCTTATTTCGTTTACTGTATTTTCAGTTCTAAAATTTCCATTTGCTTCTGTTTTATATTTTTTATTTATTTACTTTGACAGTCTATATTTGCATTTATTTTAAGAGTGTCCACCTTTATTTGTTGGAAAATTATTATAATAGCTACCTTGGAGTCTTTGTCAGATAATTCCAATGTATGTATCATCTTGTCATTTGCACCTGTTGATACAGGTTGAGATTTTCTGAGTTATTTTTATGCCACATGATTTTGAATATATCCTGGTCTTGTTCAGTACTCTGGAGATTATTGATATTTTTGTTTTAGTAGTCAATTCAACAGAGATGAGTTCAGGCCAGAAATCCAAACCAGTCCTCCATGGGTTATGGTTTCAATGAGAGTACTGTTTTCAAAGCCTTTACAGTGCTATTGAAAAATATTCTGCATGTATGCCTCCCCAGCCCCTGTGAGAAGTACAGTGGTCCAGTTCTTGGTTCAGTTCTGATAGATTTAATATGGTGATTAGGATCAGATTTGTGAATACCCAGCTCAGTGGTAAGCCTTTGAACACATAAATAATTCAGTTACTCTCCTGAGCTCCTCCTTTTTGAACCACATTGATTCCTTTGATGTCTGCTTTTCAGTTTTGTTGAGCAAGAACAGAGTAACCTTTGATCCCATACCAATTTTACTCCACCAATGAGGGAATCCCTTATGAGTAATTTATCCAATGTCCCATTAATTATGAGGCTTTTGACTATGGCTGGTAAAAATATTAACTACTCCCAGACCTGTGTAAACCCCATATATCATTCATTCTGCTTCATTTGTGTGTACATTCCTTGCTTCTGACAATTATAACACATGTATGTACAGATCAGTAATCAGCAGAAAAATCAGTGGGGTCCCACTGAATATCTCCTGAAACTCTCTCTGTGTACAGATGTAAATTCTAGCCACCTTGCCTTTGCTGGAATCCCAGTTTAATCTGCTCATTTCAGGGAAACTAAGGAGGAAAGATTCCTGCTCCTTCTACTGAAAACTGGAAAATTTCTACAAGCAGTAAATTGGTACAATTATTTTTTCCTTTTCTCAGAGATCACTGTTCTGAGCTACCTGATGTGCTATGTCTTCAAAACTTTTATTTCATATATTCTGCCTGGTATTGCAGATATTTCAGATGAGGAGGTAAGTCTAGTCCCTATTACTCCCTCTTGGTGAAAAGTAGAAGTCCCCACTCTCTTTTGACAGCAAGTTCCAGGTTCTGACCATGAAGAATAATGATTAAGAATGAAGATTAAGACAGACTGACATTGAATTGAGGCCAGAGTGTTGGGCATCCAGATAACATGGGTTCTGAAATGAAATATAATGACAAAAATAAGGTCAAGTCACAAAGCAAGGTAAATTAAGTGCAATGTAACAGCTGAAGTCACCAAAGATTTGGAAGGAATAGGAAGATAAGAGAGCATGGACTTTCAATGAGAAAGTGTTGAATTAATCATTTGGAAAATGTCCCCACAACATGATTGCTCTATGAGGGCAAGGACTTTGTCTTAGTCATTGGTGTATGGATTAAACACTGTTCTGGGTGCTTGATAAACATTTATGTTGAATGAATATTTGTAGAATTAATATAATTGAGGCTAACCTTGCAATTTTCCCCCTTGAATATACAGAAATGGGGTAATAAGTTATGCATAGAATATCTATCTTATTTCATTTGAAAGCTAGTTTTTGGTTAATTAGGGAAGATGAAAAAAAAAAAGAATGTATTTAATAAGAAGGGATTTCCCATAAGAGGGCAACAAGAACCCTTGGAAGAATCTTCATCTTTTACCTCTTAGCCTTCCAATTAGTTAGTCTTCAATTATAAGATGAGTGCAGACATAGTATAGTCAAATAGTTCCCTCCTTTGTTCTAAATCAAAATTACNGACTAGACAGACCTTTGTCTTTAGCTTCTGTTTTTTCCCCAGCTATTTGTAAGGCCTCCTCAGACAACCATTTTGCCTTTTGCATTTCTTTTTCTTGGGGATGATTTTGATCACTGCCTCCTGTACAATGTCACCTACCTCCATGTATAGTTCTTCGGGCACTTTGTCTATCAGATCTAATCCCTTGAACCTATTTGTCACTTCCGCTATATAATCATAAGGGATTTGATTTAGGTCATACCTGAATGGTCTAGTGGTTTTCCTTACTTTCTTCAATTTAAGTCTGAATTTGGCAATAAGGAGTTCATGATCTGAGCCACAGTCAGGTCCTGGTCTTGTTTTTGCTGACTTTATAGAGCTTCTCCATGTTTGCCTGCAAAGAATATAATCAGTCTGATTTTGGTATTGACCATTGCATAATGTCCATGTGTAGAGTTATCTCTTGTGTTGTTGGAAGATGGTGTTTGCTATGACCAGTGCATTCTCTTGGCAAAACTCTGTTAGCCTTCAACCTGCTTTGTTTTGTACTACAAGGTCAAATTTGCCTGTTATTCCAGGTATCTTTTGACTTCCTACTTTTGCATTCCAGTCCTCTATAATGAAAAGGATATCTTTTTTGGGTGTTAGTTCTAGAAGATCTTGTAGATCTTCACTGAACCATTCAACTTCAGCTTCTTCAGCATTAGTGGTTGGGGCATAGGCTTGGATTACTGTGATACTGAATAGCTTGCCTTGGAAACAAACAGAGATCACTCTGTCGTTTTTGAGATTGCATCCAAGTACTGCATTTCAGACTTTTGTTGACTATAATGGCTATTCCGTTTCTTCTAAGGGATTCTTGCCCACAGCAGTAGATATAATGGTCATCTGAGTTGAATTCACCCATTCCTGTCCATTTTAGTTCACTGATTCCTAAAATGTCTATGTTCATTCTTGCCATCTCCTGTTTGACCACTTCCGATTTGCCTTGATTCATGGAACTAACGTTATAGATTCTTATGCAATATTGCTCTTTCCAGCATTGAACTTTAATTCCATCACCAGTCACATCCACAACTGGGTGCTGTTTTTGCTTTGGCTCAGTCTCTTCATTCTTTCTGGAGTTATTTCTCCGCTGATCTCCAATAGTATATTGGGCACCTACCAACCTGGGGAGTTCATCTTTCAGTATACTATCTTTTTGCCTTTTCATGCTATTTCATGAGTTTTTCATGCTTTTTGTGGGGTTCTCAAGGCAAGAATACTGAAGTGGTTTGCCTTTCCCTTCTCCAGTGGACAGTGTTTTGTCAGAACTCTCCACCATGACCCGTCCATCTTGGGTGGCCCTACACATCCTGGCTCATAGTTTCATTGAGTTAGACAAGGTTGTGGTCCATGTAATCAGTTTGGTTAGTTTTCTGTGATTGTGGTTTTCAGTTTGTTTGCCCTTTGATGGAGAAGGATAAGAGGCTTAAGGAAGCTTCCTTATGGGAGAGAATGACTGAGGGAAAACTGGGTCTTATTCTGATGGGCGGGGCCATACTCAGTAAATCTATAATCCAATTTTCTGTTGATGGGTGGGGCTGTGTTCCCGCCCTGTTGTTCGACCAAACAACATGGTGGAGGTAATGAAGATAACCTCGACCTCCTTCAAAAGGTCCCATGCAGGCACTCAGTGCCCCCGACCCTGCAGCAGGCAACCGTCGACCCACGCCTCCCCCAGAGACTTCTGGATACTCATGGGCAAGTCTGGCTCAGTCTCTTGTGGGGTCACTGCTCCTTTCTCCTGGGTCCTGGTGTGCACAACATTACATTTGTGCCCTCCAAGAGTCTGTTTCCCCAGTTCTATGTAAGTTCTGGCAGTTCTATTTGAATTGTAATTCTCCTATAAATAATACATCATTTTTCCCTGGCTGCTTTGAAGATTTTTTTTATTTCTTTAAGTTTCCAGCAGATTGATTATGATGTGTGCAATGTAGATTTCTTTGTGTTTATACTGTTTGGAGTTTTCTGAATTTCTTGAATTTGCAGGATTACATCTTTCATCAAGTGTGGTAAGTTTCAGGCATTATTTCTTTACATATTCTTTCTGCACTGCATTTCTCCTGCTCTCCCTCTGAGACTCTGATGACACAGATGTTAAACATTTTGGTACTGACCCTCAGATCCTTGAGAATCTTTTAAAATGTTATTCAGGCTTTTTGATCTCTTGTTCAGATTTGATAGTTTCTCTTGATCTGTTTTCATAGTCACTGACACTTCATCTGCCATTTCCATTGTGCTATTAAGCCTCTGCAGAGAGTTTCTTATTTCGTTTACTGTATTTTCAGTTCTAAAATTTCCATTTGCTTCTGTTTTATATTTTTTATTTATTTACTTTGACAGTCTATATTTGCATTTATTTTAAGAGTGTCCACCTTTATTTGTTGGAAAATTATTATAATAGCTACCTTGGAGTCTTTGTCAGATAATTCCAATGTATGTATCATCTTGTCATTTGCACCTGTTGATACAGGTTGAGATTTTCTGAGTTATTTTTATGCCACATGATTTTGAATATATCCTGGTCTTGTTCAGTACTCTGGAGATTATTGATATTTTTGTTTTAGTAGTCAATTCAACAGAGATGAGTTCAGGCCAGAAATCCAAACCAGTCCTCCATGGGTTATGGTTTCAATGAGAGTACTGTTTTCAAAGCCTTTACAGTGCTATTGAAAAATATTCTGCATGTATGCCTCCCCAGCCCCTGTGAGAAGTACAGTGGTCCAGTTCTTGGTTCAGTTCTGATAGATTTAATATGGTGATTAGGATCAGATTTGTGAATACCCAGCTCAGTGGTAAGCCTTTGAACACATAAATAATTCAGTTACTCTCCTGAGCTCCTCCTTTTTGAACCACATTGATTCCTTTGATGTCTGCTTTTCAGTTTTGTTGAGCAAGAACAGAGTTACCTTTGATCCCATACCAATTTTACTCCACCAATGAGGGAATCCCTTATGAGTAATTTATCCAATGTCCCATTAATTATGAGGCTTTTGACTATGGCTGGTAAAAATATTAACTACTCCCAGACCTGTGTAAACCCCATATATCATTCATTCTGCTTCATTTGTGTGTACATTCCTTGCTTCTGACAATTATAACACATGTATGTACAGATCAGTAATCAGCAGAAAAATCAGTGGGGTCCCACTGAATATCTCCTGAAACTCTCTCTGTGTACAGATGTAAATTCTAGCCACCTTGCCTTTGCTGGAATCCCAGTTTAATCTGCTCATTTCAGGGAAACTAAGGAGGAAAGATTCCTGCTCCTTCTACTGAAAACTGGAAAATTTCTACAAGCAGTAAATTGGTACAATTATTTTTTCCTTTTCTCAGAGATCACTGTCCTGAGCTACCTGATGTGCTATGTCTTCAAAACTTTTATTTCATATATTCTGCCTGGTATTGCAGATATTTCAGATGAGGAGGTAAGTCTAGTCCCTATTACTCCCTCTTGGTGAAAAGTAGAAGTCCCCACTCTCTTTTGACAGCAAGTTCCAGGTTCTGACCATGAAGAATAATGATTAAGAATGAAGATTAAGACTGACATTGAATTGAGGCCAGAGTGTTGGGCATCCAGATAACATGGGTTCTGAAATGAAATATAATGACAAAAATAAGGTCAAGTCACAAAGCAAGGTAAATTAAGTGCAATGTAACAGCTGAAGTCACCAAAGATTTGGAAGGAATAGGAAGATAAGAGAGCATGGACTTTCAATGAGAAACTGTTGAATTAATAATTTGGAAAATGTCCCCACAACATGATTGCTCTATGAGGGCAAGGACTTTGTCTTAGTCATTGGTGTATGGATTAAACACTGTTCTGGGTGCTTGATAAACATTTATGTTGAATGAATATTTGTAGAATTAATATAATTGAGGCTAACCTTGCAATTTTCCCCCTTGAATATACAGAAATGGGGTAATAAGTTATGCATAGAATATCTATCTTATTTCATTTGAAAGCTAGTTTTTGGTTAATTAGGGAAGATGAAAAAAAAAAATTGTTGAATTAATCATTTGGAAAATGTCCCCACAACATGATTGCTCTATGAGGGCAAGGACTTTGTCTTAGTCATTGGTGTATGGATTAAACACTGTTCTGGGTGCTTGATAAACATTTATGTTGAATGAATATTTGTAGAATTAATATAATTGAGGCTAACCTTGCAATTTTCCCCCTTGAATATACAGAAATGGGGTAATAAGTTATGCATAGAATATCTATCTTATTTCATTTGAAAGCTAGTTTTTGGTTAATTAGGGAAGATGAAAAAAAAAAAGAATGTATTTAATAAGAAGGGATTTCCCATAAGAGGGCAACAAGAACCCTTGGAAGAATCTTCATCTTTTACCTCTTAGCCTTCCAATTAGTTAGTCTTCAATTATAAGATGAGTGCAGACATAGTATAGTCAAATAGTTCCCTTCTTTGTTCTAAATCAAAATTACCAAAGAAACTAATACACTATATGTTCTTAAATAATCTAGTTCTTTGAACTCTGCATGTCAATTACATGAAAGTAGTATGTCTTGAGTAAAAATACATTTATGCAAAATAAAAGGCAAACATACAGACACTAAAAATCAAGTTGCCAAAAGCTGGTTTTCAAATGTAAAGAACCATCTGTGTGAGTAGATTTATGTCAGTTGTCCTAGTTTTCCTACTCCAACAGTTATTTCATATAATCTTATGCAGTATCTCTTGAGAACTTAAATTTTATACTTGCCCTAAAGAAATGAGGAAGTAATTCAGAAAGTCCCTACTTTAAGGAGTTTATAAAGTAATCAAACTCCATAATACATAACACAATATTATAACTTCTCTGTGACAAATTCCTTCCAAGAATAAGAGGACACAATGTAAGGAGATAGAATTTCAGCTGGGACTTGAAAAATGCTTGAATTTTTGTAGGCTAAAATGGAGAAAAGATGGGAGGGAATTCTAAGTAGACGTAAGCATAGAAAGAAAAAGATATAGATCAGTTGTATGGGCCAGAAAACAACCAGTTTTGATAGTACTTGGATTATTTATAAGGTACTTTTGAAAGGCAAAACGGGGAAGGCTGTGGAAGCCCTCAAATACAAAGCTAAACAAGTTGTAGTTAAGTCAATAGGTCCATCTCTAAGGTAAATGTAACATACTGGCAATGAAATAGGAATAGGCTCAGTATTTTTTAAGCTTATGTAGAGAACGCCACAAGTTCAAATATGGCAAGGTATTAGTGATTATTGTTTCTGGGATTTCTAATTCCTTATTAAGTATGAGAGCAATCACAACATTCACAAAATATGCACGAATCAACCTAGGCTTTTCGCCTAAGTTTGAATGTCTGAATCAATCACACCACATATATCTGCCTGAAGTATAAGCATGATAATCTTAATCTCCACTTGCCACATCATAAATAAGACATTTTAAAGGTGTTTTTCATAGTTACTGCTGAAAGTTTGGAGCACATCATAAGAAAGTGAGAAACAGCTGTTGGATCTAGATTTAGCAGACACATACTTACACATAGGGCAATCTTTAGAAAATGTCTTCTGATCTGTTCTATTACTTCTTGAGAGCATGAGGTCCCCCTTATATTCATCCACTACTTAAAAAATAAATTGGAAAGAAAAAATTCAGCATATAAGAAATTTTGGGTGTACAAAAGCAGAAAATACACCATGATTTAGTCATTAAAAATCAATCTTCAAAGTGAATACCATGGAACCCTAAGGATTCCATTGAAGTATCTCAGGATACCCACATGCTCCCTTTCCCATTTATTTCAAATTCATATTTACCTATTTTAACATACATTATTTCTGCTTTTTAAAAGTTTTTAAAGATCTTATATTGGATGAACACTTATTGACATGGAACAATTACATAGAACACAACTGATGTAGAAAAGCAAGAAAATGCCAGAAAAACATCTACGTCTGCTTCGTTGACTATGCTAAAGCCTTTGACTGTGTGGCTCACAACAAACTGTGGAAAATTCTTAAAGACATGGGAATACCAGACCACCTGACCTGCCTTCTGAGAAACCTGCATGCAGGTCAAGAAGCAACAGTTAGAAATAGACATGGAACAACAGACTGGTTCCAAATTGGGAAAGGAGTACATCAAGGCTATATATGGACATGCTGCTTATTTAACTTATATGCAGAGTACATCATGCAAAATGCCAAGCTGGAAGAAGCTCAAACTGGAATCAAGATTTCTGGGAGAAATATCAATAACCTCAGATATGCAGATGACACCATCCTTATGGCAGAAAGCAAATAGGAACTAAAGAGCCTCTTGATGAAAGTGAAAGAAGAGAGTGAAAAAGTTGGCTTAAAACTCAACATTCAAAAAACAAAGATCATGGCATCTGGTCCCATCACTTCATGTCAAATGGATGGGGAAGCAATAGAAACAGTGACAGACTTTATTTTCTTGGGCTCCAAAATCACTGTAAGTGGTGACTGCAGCCATGAAATTAAAAGATGCTTGCTCCTTGGAAGAAAAGCTATGGCAAACCTAGACAGCATATTAAAAATCAGAGGCATCACTGTGCAGACAAAGGTCCATCTAGTCAAAGCTGTGGCTTTTCTAGTAGTTGTTTACGGATGTAAGAGTTGGGCCATGAGGAAGACTGAGCACTGAAGTGCTGATGCTTTTGAATTGTGGTGCTGGAGAAGAGAGTCTTTGGACAGCAAGGAGATCTAACCCATCAGTCCTAAAGGAAATCAACCCAGAATATTCACTGGAAGGACTGATGCTGAAGCTGAAGCTCTAAATGTGAAGAGCCACAAGATGTGAAGAGCCAACTCATTGGAAAAGACCTTGATGCTGGGAAAGATTGAGGGCACTTGGAGAAGGTGATGACGGAGGATGAGATAGTTGGATGGCATCACCAATTCAATGGACATGAATTTGAGCTAACTCAAATTTGAGATGATGAAGGACAGAGAAGCCTGGCATGCTGCAGTCCATGGGGTTGCAAAGAGTTGGCCATGACTGAGAGACTGAACAACAACAACAAAAATAATAGAGTAAATCTCTAGATCTGTGTTTCACTCCCTTACCTGCTGCCTCAAGTAAGTAACATACCATGTCAAGCCTCTGTTAGAATAGGAACACTTGCTTTTTCCAACTCACAGGACTACTGGCTTAATCAAATTAGATAGTGCATGTAAATTCTACAAAATGAAAGACAGTAAATATACATATTTCCCATTTCCTCTCTGAAGCAGCAGGTACTCTGGGCCATGATTCTCCTTTGGCCTTTCCAAGTAGAGGGTTAAGTGAGATCATCAAGATCATCATATTGCTATGGGTTATAGGGAGTTGGTGATGGACAGGGAGGCCTGGTGTGCTGTGATTCATGGGGTTGCAAAGAGTTGGACACGACTGAGCGACTGAACTGAACTGATAGGTTGTTCAAGCTAGGGACAGCAGCACAGAGAAATGGAGCAAGTTCAGTGGAAATGGACTCTGGGAATCTTGGAATCAAGCAGTAGAAAAGGAAAGTAAATAATTATAGTGGAAGGAAAAAAAGAAAAGGAAGAAAGTTGGCTCTTTGAATCAACTGACTTATTTCTGATCTAGCAAAACTAAAATAGCTAAAGCGTCAGGGTTTTACTTTTACAGTGTAATTATATTCTAGAATATACTTCTCCTTAATTATTCTTCAAAAGTGATTTTGAAGTGTAAATGTCTATCTCTATCCCTTAAAGCTTATATACTAGCTTCAATTATCATTAACCATAAGCAAGAGAGTTCCAGAAAAACATCTATTTCTGCTTTATTGACTATGCCAAAGCCTTTGACAGTGTGGATCACAGTAAACTGTGGAAAATTCTGAAAGAGATGGGAATACCAGACCACCTGAC
>SJYX01017931.1:206498-253651 GCA_006410675.1 Oreotragus oreotragus
GTCGGCAAAGTAAGGTCTCCGCTTTTGAATATACTATCTAGATTGATCATAACTTTTCTTCCAAAGAGTAAGTGTCTTCTAATTTCATGGCTGCAGTCACCATCTGCAGTGATTTTGAAGTGAAGTCACTCAGTCGTGTCTGACTCTTTGCGATCCCATGGACTGTAGCCTACCAGGCTCCTCTGTCCCTGGGATTTTCCAGGCAATAGTCCTGGAGTGGATTGCCATTTCCTTCTCCAGGGGATCTTCCCAACCCAGGGATCGAACCCGGGTCTCCCACATTGTAGACAGATGCTTTACCGTCTGAGCCACCAGGGATTTTGGAGCCCCCAAAAATAAAGTCTGACACTGTTTCCACTGTTTCCCCATCTATTTCCCATGAAGTGATCACCCATTCCAGTCCATTTTAGTTTGCTGATTCGTGGAATGTCGACATTCAGTCTTGCCATCTCCTGTTTGACCATTTCCAATTTGCCTTGATTCATGGACCCGACAGGCCAGGTTCCTATGCAATATTGCTCTTTACAGCATCGGACCTTGCTTCTATCACCAGTCACATCCAGAACTGGGTGTTGTTTTTGCTTTGGTTCCATCCCTTCATTCTTTCTGGAGTTATTTTTCCACTGATCTCCAGTAGCGTATTTGGCACCTACTGATCCAGGGAGTTCCCCTTTCAGTATCCTATCATTTTGCCTTTTCATACTGTTCATGGGGTTCTCAAGGCAAGAATACTGATGTGGTTTGCCATTCCCTTCTCCAGTAGACCACATTCTGTCAGACCTCTCCACCATGACTCTCCCGTCTTGGGTGGCCTCACACGGCATGTCTTAGTTTCATTGAGTTAGACAAGGCTGTGGTCTGTGTGATCAGATTGGCTAGTTTTCTGTGATTGTGGTTTCAGTGTTTCTGCCCTCTGATGCCCTCTTGCAACACCTACCATTTTACTTGGGTTTCTCTTACCTTGGACATGGGGTATCTCTTCACAGCTCCAGCAAAGCTGTTGACCTTCAATACTCCCTGAGGTAGTTCAGGGTAGAGTAAGGCACTCTGTGCTCCAAGCAGTCTTGTGGGACAGGTCTTTAGATAGATGTTTTAGGAACAGATTTTATAATCTCAGTCTTTGCATCTCCTCATATCTCGGAAAGCAATAAATCCCTTCCTGGTGACATCATGTCCTAGTGACTAGCAGAAAATAAATGTTTAATGGTATTGAACTACCCCCTTCACCAAAACCTTATATATTGACCTTCCCCTACTACCTCTTTGGAGCAGTGTCTCAGAGCTATCTGAGATGCTGCCTCCCTGACTGAAGTCTTCATTTTCCCCCAAATAAAAATCAATTCGCAACTCTCAAGTTGTGCATCTTTTTAGTCAACACTGTCATCACATATTTTTTATACTAAGCCAATCTGTCATTCATATATAAATGAAACAGAAAGATATTCTTGGGCTAATATAATAATTCACTCAATTGACACCATTAAAATATATTGCAGATATGAAGAAGAGAAGAAAAAAGGATGGAAGAAAGGTTAGTGAAGTCTCAGAGACCTTTAAGACAATCTCAATTATATCAGTAGACTATAAAGTAAATCTCAGAGGAGAGAAAAGAGGAAAGGCACAGAAAAATAAACAATAGTTGGAAAGGGTTCTCAAATGATGAAATGCATTCAAGTAAATATAAAAAAGCACAAGAAGACCCAAGAAAGATAATTGCAGAGAGATACAAAGTTAGACACATCACAGTCAAATACTGAAAGCCAAAGACACAGAGAAAAAATTTAAAGTCTCAATAAAGAAACTATCCATTATATAGAGAAGAAAACATTACCATTAAAGGTGACTAATCAGTAACAGTCGAGGACATGGTACCAAGTTCAAGCTCATTCTGCTCACCATATGACAGGCCAATGAATCTGGGAGACAAAGTGTTGAGGCCAGGAATATTACTTCATTTGGAAAGCTGACTGATGAAGAGGATGGTAAACTAATGTCTCAAAGTAACCATATTGTTGAGGTATAGATGCCAGATTCTTTTATAGAGTCAGAGAGAGAAGCAATGAGGAACTAAAGTCAAAAAGCAGAATAGAGAGGAGAGGCAGTGGGGAAGTAAAGTCAAAGAGCCTTCAGTCTTACAAAGCATCTCTGAGAATGGTCTGCCTCAGGGAAGTGATATGTTAAACTCTTCTTTTCACAAGTCAGATTATCTCCCTGTGAGCTAAACAGTCAGGCAGAGGGGCAAGGTCCTCTGAGGTAGGACATTATGTATGATTGCAATAAGAAAAACAACAAAAAAGAAGTTAAGAAACAGTTCTAACATGAAGTCAGAATTGGTTATTCTCTGCAACAGACAGAATGCAGTGGAAACACATAAAGTGCTGAGAGGCAAAACTGTCAACCAAAGATTATATATCCAGCAAAACTATATGATAAATGTAAAGGTAAATAAAGACATACCCAGATAAATGACCAAAAATGGAAAAAAAAAAAAAAAAACAACTGACTAGCAGAATTTCATCATAAAAACTTTTGCTCTTCAAAGGACATGTTTAAGAAAAAAATTTGGAAAATAAGTTACAGACTAGGAGAAGGTATTTTTCATGAATCACTTATATGATAAAGGATTTGTATCCAGAATATGGGTATCTGCAGAGTACATCATGCGAAATGCTGGGCTGGATGAAGCACAAACTGGAATCAAGATTGCCGAGAGAAATATCAAGAACCTCAGATTTGCAGATGACACCACCCTAATGGAAGGAATTAAAGAGGAACTAAAGAGCCTCTTGATGAAGGTGAAAGAGGAGAGTGAAAAAGCTGGCTTAAAACTCAGCATTCAGAAAACTAAGATCATGGCAAATGGTCCCATCACTTAATGGCAAATAGATGGAGAAACAATGGAAACAGTGCCAGACTTTATTTACTTGGGCTCCAAAATCACTGGAGATGGTTAACCCAGCCATAAAATTGAAAGATGCTTGCTCCTTGGAAGAAAAGCCACGACCAACCTAGACAGTATATTAAAATGCAGGCACATTACTTTGCCGCCCGTATAGTCAAAGCTATGGTTTTTCCAGTAGTCATGTATGAATGTGAGAGTTGGACCATAAAGAAGGCTGAGTGCCAAAAAATTGATGTTTTTGAACTGTGGTGTTGGAGAAGACTCTCGAGAGTCCCTTGGACTAGAAGGAGATCCAACTAGTCAATCCTAAAGGAAATCAACTTGAATATTCATTGGAAGGACTGATGTTGAAGCAGAAGCTCCAATACTTTGGCCATGTGAAGGGAAGAACTGACTCACTGGAAAAGACCTTGATGCTGGGAATGATTGAAGGCAGGAAAAGAAGGGGATGACAGAGGATGAGATTGTTGGATGGCATCACCAACTCAATGGTGATGAGTTTGAGCAAGCTCTGGAAGATGGTGAAGGTCAGGGAAGCCTGGCATGTTGCAGTCCATGGTCCAAAGAGTCAGACACAACTGAGCAACTGAACAACAACAACCCAGAATATATAAAGAACTCTCATAACTCAATAGTAAGATGAACAATTCAATTAAAATACAAGTGGAGTGAAATGTAGGTGCAAAATATGGGTTAGAGAGAAAGGTTTGGGATCAGCATCATATGGGTAGGAGCTTCTAAGTGAAACCACTTAGGGTGGTGTGGAGGTAACAAAGTGATGGGCTTAAACAGTAGCAAGACAAACAAAAATAAATCCTTTAGGATGGAACCTGGCTGTGTTTCAAGTATAGATGAGTGGAAGAAGAAAAGCCTGAGAAAGAATCCTCAGAAAAGTAAGATGCAGTCCAGGAGAGGGTAGTGTAACAGATTCAAGGGAGGAATGAGACTGTCCAGAAGAAGGAGCAGGGTGTCAGACAGTGGAGTCACCAAGTAAGAGGAGGACTGAAAAGAGCCTATCTTAGCAGGAATAATTTAAATGGGATGAGGCTGGAAAAAAACCCACTAAGAATATGAATGGACACTTAACCAAATACAAATGGCTAATAAGCACATGTAAAGATGCACAATATCATTAGTTATTAGGGAAGTGTAAATTAGCACAATGAGATACCACTTCACATTTATTAGAATGTCGAGACATACCTCAGAGATATTGCAGATTTGGTTCCAGACCACTGCAATAAAGCAAGTCACATGAATTTTTGCCTTCCCTATGCAAGTAAGAGTTATGTTTACATTATACTGTAGTCTTATATAATAGCATTATGTCTAAAAAATGTACATACTTAAAAATATTTCATTGTTAACAAAAATGGCTAATCATCATCTAAGCCTTCAGCAAGTCTTAATATTTTTCCTAGTGAAGGGGTCTTGCCTTGGTGTTGACAGCTGCTGACTGATCAGGGTGGTGATTGCTGAGGGTTGGGATGGCTGAGACAATTTCTTAAAAATAAAACAATGAAGTTTGCCACATTAATTTACTCTTCCTTTCACTTGAACACCAAGGGGCCATTTTAGGGATTTTTACTAGCCTAATTTCAATATTGGTATATCTCAAGGAACTGTGGTTTTTCCAGTGGTCATGTATGGATATGAGAGTTGGACTAGAAAGAAAGCTGAGCACCAAAGAATTGATGCTTTTGAACTGTGGTGTTGGAGAAGACTCTTGAGAGTCCCTTGGACTGCAAGGAGATCCAACCGGTCCATTCTAAAGGAGATCAGTCCTGAATATTCATTGGAAGGACTGATGCTGAAGCTGAAACTCCAATACTTTGGCTACCTGATGCAAAGAACTGACTCATTAGAAAAGACCCTGATGCTGGGAAAGATTGAAGGCAGGAAGAGAAGCAGGTGACAGAGGATAAGTTGATTGGATGGCATCACCGACTCGATGGACATGAGTTTGAGTAAGCTCCAGGAGCTGGTGATGAACAGGGAGGCCTGGCGTGCTGCAGTCCATTGGGTTACAGAGTTGGATACTACTGAGCAACTGAACTCAACTGAACTGAGCTTAATTAAACAGTTCGAATAAGTACAGGTTTCTCACCAGAAACAGTGATGGCCAGAAAAAAGTGGAACAACATTTTTAAAATGTTGAAAGAAAAGAACTCTCAACTCCACACTCTGTATTAGGTGAAAATATCCTTCAGAGAAAGATGAAATAAAGATCTTCTGAAACTAATGAAAATAATTCATTTCTTGGAAATGCCTTACTCTGTGGGAGAGGGAAAGGGTGGGATGACTGGGGAGAATGGGATTGAAACATGTATAATATCATATATGAAACGAATCGCCAGTCCAGGTTTGATGCATGATACTAGATGCTTGGGGCTGGTGCACTGGGATGACCCAGAGGGATGATACGGGGAGGGAGGAGGCAGGGGCATTCAGGATGGGGAACGCGTGTATACCTGTGGCGGATTCATGTTGATGTATGGCAAAACCAACACAATATTGTAAAATAATTAACCTCCAAGTAAAATAAATAAATTTATATTTAAAAAATTGCTAAAGTGAGTTCTTTAGCAGAAAGGAAATGGTATCAGAAAGAAGCTTAGAAGCTCAGTAATGAAGGAATATTAATAGAAATGATAATTTATTAAATGCATTTTATTTTGAAAGTGAAAGTGTTAGTTACTCAGTCATGCCCAACTCCTTGTGACCCTTCTGTCCATGAAATTCTGGAGGCAAGAATATTGGAGTGGGTTGTCGTTTTCTTCTCCAGGGGGAACTTCCCGATTCAAGGATCAAACCCATGTCTCCTGCATTATAGGCAGATTCTTTATGTTCTGAGCCACCAGGGAAGCCACAATTAAAAATCCCTAGAAGAATGGAAAAAGTTTATACTCATTCCCAGTATCTGATTGGTTCCAGGACAACTTCACAAGGATACCAAAATCCAAGGATGTTCAAGTCCCTTACAGTTAGCCCTCTGAATCCACAGGTTCTATATTCTGTGGATTTAACCAACTGCAGATTGTGTAGTATTTTTACTATGCAGTTGGTTGAATTCATGGATGCGAAATCTGCAGATGTGGAAGACTGACTATATATTGTGAAAACGCTAATAAAAAGAAATTTGTAGGGGCACATTAATATCAGACAGAGTAGATGTAAGAGATAAGAAAATTACCAGTGATAAAGAAGGATCTTGCATAATAATAAAAGGATCAATTAACCAAGAAAATATAACCATCCTAAATTTGTATGTACCTGATAACAGAGCTTCAGAATGCATGGATCAAAAAATTACTGGGATAAACTTATTATTTAGATAAGTTATACTAAGCATGATCCTATTTATTGGAAATTGCACAGAATGTAGACTAATTGACAGCCACAGAAAATCAGATCAGTGGTTGCCTGGGTACAAAAGAGGATTACCACAGCCACAAAACTCTGAGGGATGATGAATATGTTCATTATCTTAACGATAGTATTGTTTTCTTATATATATAGCTATATTAAAATTTATCAAATCAATACTTTAAATATGTTTATTGTATATTGATTATGACTCAGTAAAGCTATACAGAATCTTAAAAGATACAGATTGGAATAGCTCCAGTCTTCTACATTTGTCTTAGTTCATTGTCTCTATGATTCTCCCTATTCCTACTCTTCTTCCCTACCAAATCTCTTTATCTTTTTTGTATCTCTGGTGTCTTGATCACTTCAAGCTACTTCTTTGCTTCTGGATAGCCTTTTTCTAGGAATATGTTAAAGAAAGTCAAGGGACTTAAGGAAGTTCTGGATTGTCTGACCTTATCATTTCAGCTGAGAAAGTAGAACCTAATCTAAAAGAAAAGGGTATGGGAAGGACAGATTGAAAATAACTTTTTAAAGATCTTATATCTTGAAATCACAAAACTGCCCAGTTATTTATTAGGTTGGTCTACTGGAAGGAACCAAAGAAGAAGAAGAAGAAGAAGAAGAAGAAGAAGGAGAAGAAGAAGAAGAAGAAGAAGAAGAAGAAGAAGAAACCCATAAAAACAAAAAAACAAGCACATTAAAATATGCTCAATATCATTAGTCAGTTGGGAAAAGCAAATAAAAACCCTAATGAAATGCTACTTCACATTCACTAAAATGGGCCATTTTAAAATAGAAAATAAGTGTTGGCAAGGACGTGAAGAAATTGGAATTTTCATACAGTGCTGGTAAATTGNAGATGAGCAATTATTAGAATTGGAAATCTGGACTCAGTTAAAATGTTCTTTAATACAATGTTACTTTTCATTATACCAAAATCTTTACAATTATTTTGATACATGCTTTAAATACACATTTTTAAGCACCTACTTCATTCCAGGCACTGTGCTTAATTATTTTCCTAAAATAAACACACCCAGGTATTATGTAGAATGAAGCCTCTTTAATTTTAAAGAGTTTTACTCCCTAGCAGTGGCGGAATTAGTATTAATAAAGAGGAAAAGCAGAAGAAATAGGCACTTGAAGAGCTTCCCTGTCTAGGAATAGCTCCCCACCATTTGACAGTTTGTGAAGCTCCATTAATAAGAATCCTTTTCCTTGCTTCTTAAAGAATTCATATTAGAAGACTACCACTAAAAAGCAAATACACCCTGGGAAGAGAAATAACCTGAGACTCTAGCAGCTTAATAACTTCCCCTCTTTGGACTTCAGTTTGCCTACCTATAAAATAAGTGGTTTTGACCAGATGATCTTTGTGGTATCCTTCAGCTGTAAAAATCTAGAACTTATTAGGCCTACAGGCCAGAGAATGTGAACAACTTAAGGCTGGGTTTGAAAGGCTGCCTAGAAACAAGGTTAGACACATAAGCAGTCCAGAGTACTTACAATGCTTAAACCCTCTCCTCAACCTGAAGTTATAGAGAAAGATTTAAACATGCCTCCAAGCCTCATGGGCAATTCACTCCCTTAGAGCTGCTGAACAACCATAGGCTAATAAAGATTAAACAAATAAATATAAAAAATGGTTCTATCCAGAATCCTAAGAGGCCAATTTGCTGTTAATGGTGGTGTTTAGGCCCTAAAAGGGTATTAACTTACAGAGTAGTTAAGTCTCCAAACACAGACCAGAGCTTTAAAAGACGTACAGGTGCCAAAATTAAAGGCCAAATTACCAATCTGTTTTAAATGATCGTCTGGGAATGCTCAGTATGACAAGGAAAATGTATGACAAATAATATCTTCAATACAAAGAAAAAGCTGCTTGAATTTATTAGAGGAAATGTGCTGCCTCTTGGGATTTCTCTTTTGCCCATTCCCCAAAGAGGTGATTTTTCAAAATTGACTTGAAGATACAGCTAATGCAGAATGACTCTTTAAACACAAAATGAGGCTCATTTTAAACTAAAACAGTCTCCATGTCAGCATTTGCCAAAACCTTTGAGAACTTAGAAATATCAAGGAAGTGCACATTCCGTTAGTATCAAAACTAGGAGCTTCCATGATATGCTAACTGCCTACATTACTCAACATGTGCAAAAGCTTTAGACCAGAGTAAAGCTGGCCACCTCTCTACTCACTGACAAGTTTAAACAATTGCATTGGCAGCCCTGCTGTATGACAGCAGAATGACTTCCTGTCAAGTAACTGACATTCTCCAAGGTGACAGGAAATGGGTTTAAACACTGATAATATCACTAATCAATCTGAGACAGCACAAGTTCCCAGCCCGCAATTGTGAAGTTTGGTTGCAATGTGTTAGCTGCTTGCTAGGCCATATGATTCCGCATAATGACAGATGAAAGGAAAGGTCAGATTTACTAAGTGCTGCAGAAGTATCATCAGAGATGTATATTACTTCAAGATGTCCTCTGCATCAGAGACATCTCATATATAGGGGTCAATTTCTTCTACAGAATTCTTCTGTTTCCCAACTACTTTTCTGGAAGCTCCCAAACTTATTTCAATATATGAAGAATTGAATTTTCTCTTATTTCTGATTGAGATCAGATAGTCCAAAGTAATGGTCTTACCTGTACATGATCCTACGTTGGTCTTCAAGATAAATGCATACTTGTATATACTTTCTAGCTTTGCCAAATTCACTCTTGTCAAGTTAAAATAGCCAATTTTTCCTCAAAAGTTCTTTCGTATGCCCCAGTTATCTTGATACTTCAGGGACTGAGATAATTCCCTCCTCAAATATTCTTTTGTATTTGTTCTAAAAGAGGCACTCTTCCATTTTACATGAAAGAGGGCATGAGGAAATATAATTTTCCTTTTATTTACAGAACAAAAGGGAATTTAGGGATCCTCTTACAGAGTTTATTCTATTAAATATTCATTCCTACAGTAATAATTATTTTTTAAACTTATTCTAAATCAGGAATTATGCTAACAGTTACAATAGTGAGTAGACCCAGACATTGTTCTTGATCTCTTGGAGGCGCTTAAATAATAAAACACTAAGTAATTATTCAAATGAATGTGTAATTCATAAATCAAAATTTTATAATCATTAAATAAGTTAATTCAGTTAATGTATAGTTATTGACTGAGGATGAGTAAATAGACATAGAAAGGCAAAGTGACTTCCAAAGGCCCCACAGTAAATCTTTTATAGAATAATGGTTATCCTGGCTCCCAGCCCAGTTCTGTTTCAGGCTGTACCCCAGTGCATTTCACTGTCTTTCCCTTGGGCTGAAAGATAATCTGATACTCTATTTCCAAGGCAGTCTTGTAGCAGCTTCTCTACACCAGGTCTTTCCAAACTTTTTACCTCCTACTGAAGCTATAAAATGCTTTGTTCCTTAAAGGCATACCTAGGGGAAAGGCAGGGAGGGTATACGTTTGTGTGTTGGGAGGTGTAATTGAGGGCAGTGTAACTAGAAGCAACATCATGATGGAGGTCTCCTAATTTGTTATGAACGCTCAAGACTACGTGAGTGAAAGCAGTGCATACACAGCTTTCCTCTACGAACCAGGATAACCTCCCAAAGGAAAAGAAAGTATACCTGGGAATAGGTGATAGCATTCTAAGTGATTTTCGAGAATAACTACAAGCTTCTGTCTTAAATCGGGCTTCCCTGGTAGCCCAGAGGTTATACTGGNACACAGCTTTCCTCTACGAACCAGGATAACCTCCCAAAGGAAAAGAAAGTATACCTGGGAATAGGTGATAGCATTCTAAGTGATTTTCGAGAATAACTACAAGCTTCTGTCTTAAATCGGGCTTCCCTGGTAGCCCAGAGGTTATACTGGCTGAAAATAGTGACTCAGCTCAGCCTAAAGGGCCAGGGAACAGAGAGGCCATGGACATGACTTGGCAAACCAGAGCAACCAACTATGTGAAAGGATGATGCTTCTTGGCAAGAAGAGCAGAGTCAGGTCCCTCTGAAGCATTATCTCCACAGTCAAAGTAGCACAACCAGGTAGTCCAATTACTCCTTCCCAGAGGAGGAGGAAAGGACATGGAAGCAGGTAAGTAGTCAATCCCTTCATTAGGAGCTTTACAATTTCCTATAAATTCTAAAACTTTCTCCAATAAATATGTCTTCTCATAGCTTAGATTTTTGTCTCCACAAGAGAGAACAAGCTGTCCTTGTGTGGACAGTGGCATCAATCTGCATTTTCAAACATTAATAAATAAGAAAACTTTACTGAGCACTTAGCTTGTAATAGATATTATGATAAGGCTTGGAATCCATTTCTTTACATAATCCTAATGCGACGTTGTTGTTCAGTTAGTCATGTCAGACTCTTTGCAACCCCATGGACTGCAATAAACCAGGCTTCCCTGTCCTTGACTGTCTCCCAGAGCTTGATCAAACTCACATCTGTTGAGTCTGTAAAGCCATCCAACCATCTCATCCTCTGTCTCCCTCTTCTCCTCCTGCCTTCAATCTTTCCCAGCATCAGGGTCTTTTCTAATGAGGCAACTCTTGGCATCAAGTGGCCAAAGTACTGGAGCTTCAGTTTCAGCATCAGTCCATCCAATGAATATTCTGCTTGATTTCCTTTAGGATTGACTGGCTTGATCTCTTTGCTGTCTAAGGGACTCTCAAGAGTCTTCTCTAGCACCACAGTTCAAAACCACTAATTCTTCAGCCCTCTGTCTTCCTTATGGTCCAACTATCACATCCATACATGACTGCTGGAAAAATCACAGATTTGATGATATGGACCTTTGTTGGCAAAGTGATGTCGCTGCTCTTCTAATATGCTCTCTAAGTTTGTCATAGTTTTTCTTCCAAGAAGCAAATGTCTTTTAATTTCATGGCCACAGTCATCATCCGCAGTGACTTTGGAGCCCAAGAAAAGAAAGTTTGTCATTGTTTCCATTGTTTCCCCTTCTATTTGCCATGAAGTGATGGGACCAGATGCTATGAACTTAGTTTTTCAAAGTTGAGTTTTAACCTAGCTTTTTACTTTCCTCTTTCACCTTCATCAAGAAGCTCTTTGGTTCCTCTTTGCTTTCTGCCATTAGGGTGATGCCATCTTATATCTGAGGTTATTGATATTTCTCCCAGCACTCTTGATTCCAGCTTGTGCTTCATCCAGTCCAGCATTTCGCATGATGTACTCTGCAAGTAAGTTAAATAAGCAGGGTAACAGTATACAGCCTTGACGTACTCCTTTTCCAATCTGGAACCAGTCCATTGTTCTATGTCCGGTTCTAATTGTTGCTTACTGATCTGAATACAGGTTTCTCAGGAGGCAGGTAACATGGTCTGTTATACTCATCTCTTTTAAGAATTTTTTATACTTTGTTGTGATCCACACATCAAAGGCGGTAGCATAGTCAATGAAGCAGAAGTAGATGTTTTTCTAGAATTCCCTTGCTTTCTCTATGATCTCGTGAATGTTGGCACTTTAATGTCTGGTTCCTTTACCTTTTCTAAATCCAGATTGAACATCTGGGAGTTCTCTGTTCATGTACTGCTGAAGCCTCATTTGAATTATTTTGAGCATTATCTTGCTAGAATGTGAGATGAGAGCAATGGTGTGGTAGCTTGAACATTCTTTGGCATTGTCCTTCTTTGGTATTGGAATGAAAACCGACCTTTTCCAGTCCTGTGGCCACTGTTGAGTTTTCCAAGTTTGCTGGCATCTTGAGTGTAGCACTTTCAACAGCGTCATCTTTTAGGATTTGAAATAGCTCAGCTGAAATTCCATCATCTCCACTAGCTTTGCTCATAGTAATGCTTCCTAAAGCCCACTTGACTTCACACTCCAGGATGTCCGGCTCTGGGTGAATAACCACACCATCGTGGTTATCCAGTCATTAAGACATTTGTCGTACAGTTTTCCTGCGTATTCTTGCCACCTCTTCTTAATCTCTTCTGTTTCTGTTAGGTCCTTACTGTTTTTGTCTTTTATTGTTCTCATCTTTGCATGAAATGTTCCCTTGGTATCTCTAATTTTCTTGAAGAGATCTCTAGTCTTCCCATTTCCTATTGATTTCCTCTGTTTCTTTGCAAACTTCACTTAAGACTTTCTTATCTCTCCTTGTTCTTCTTAGAACTCTGCATTCAGACGTGTGTATCTTTCCCTTTCTCTTTGCCTTTTGCTTCTCTTCTTTTCTCAGCTATTCACAAGGACTCTTCAGACAACCACTTTGACTTCCTGCATTTCTTTCTCCTGGGGATGGTTTTGGTCAGTCTCCTGTACAATGTTACAAACATCCATCCATAGTTCTTCAGGCACTCTATCTACCAGGTTTAATCTCTTTAATCTATTTATCACTTCCACTGTATAATCATAAGGGATTTGATTTAGGTTATACATGAATGATCTAGTGGTTTCCCCCACTTTCTTCAAATCAAGTCTGAATTTTACAGTAAGGAGCTCATGATCTGAGCCATAGTCAGCTTCCAGTCCTGTTTTTGCCAACTGTATAGAGCTTTTCCATCTTCAGCCTCAAAGAATATAATCAATCTGATTTTGCTATTTGTAAAGTCATCTCTTGTGTTGTTGAAAGAGGGTGTTTGCTATGATAAGTGTGCTCCCTTGGCAAAACTCTGTTAGCCTTTGCCCTGCTTCATTTTGTACTCCAAAGCCAAACTTGCCTGTTACTCCAGGTATCTCTTGACTTACTACTTTTGCATTCCAGTCCCCAGTGATGAAAAGGACATCTTTTTTTGGTGTTGGTTCTAGAAGGTCTTATAGGTCTTCATAAAACCATTCAGTTTCTTCTTCAAAGAAATTTCACTTTCTTTGGCATTAGTGGTTAGGAATAGACTTGGATTACTATGATGTTGAATGTTTTGCCTTGGAAACAAACCAAGATTATTCTGTCATTTTTGATATTGCACCCAAGTTCTACATTTGACACTCTTTTGTTGACTATAAGGGCTACTCCATTCTTCTAAGGGATTCTTGCCCACAGTAGTAGATATAATGGCCATCTGAATGAAATTTGCCCATTCCTGTTCATTTTAACTCACTGATTTCTAAAATGTCAATGTTCATTCTTGCCATCTCCTATTTGACCATGTCCAATTTACCTTGATTCATGACCTAACATTCCAGGTTCCTATAAGATGGCTAACATTATTATTCTCATTTCACAGATGAGAAAACAAAAAGGCTTTGTTGTTGTTCAGTGACTATGTCTGACTCTTTGCGACCCCATGGACTGCAGCATACCAGGCTCCTCTGTCCACCACTCTCTCCAGAAGTTTGCACAAATTCATGTCCCTTCAGTCAGTGATAATGTCTAACCATCTCATCCTCTTCAGCCCCTTTTCCTTTTGCCTTCCATTTTCCCAGCAGCCAGGTCTTTTCCAATCAATCAGCATTTTGCATCAGGTGGTCAAAATTTTGGAGCTTTATCTTTAGCATCAGTCCTTCCAATGAATATTCAGAGAGATTATATTACTCACCCAAGGTTATTCAGCTAATAAAAAGCAAGATGCAGGATTTAAACCTAGGTCTAACACACTCAAAGCTCATGCTCCTGATCACCATATTTAATTCCTCCTTCAGGATCAAGTCAGGGCAAGATGTAGAGTACCTCATTACAGGGTCTTACTCTCAATTAATTAGATCACTGTCAGCAGCAAACAAGAACAAAGCATTGTAAACAAAAAATAAAAGTAATATCTCACATACAAAGCGGAGTCCTGAAGTGAGGTGTTTTCGTGGTTGATTACTTCAGTGGCTTAGTGATATCTTTAATGATGCAAATCCTTTCCAATTCCTGCTCTGCTGTCATCAGAGTGCTTGGGTTTGTTTTCAGGTGTGGCCCTTAATGCTAGCAAGATGGCTGCAGCAACTATAGGCATTACTTCCTCACACTGGTGTCTGGAGGCAAAAAAGGGACTGTTTTTCTCAGTGCATTTCCTTCAGAAGTGCAGAAACCTCCCCTAGAAGGCTTCACCCCACCAGTAGACTTCCATTTTTACCTCACTGGCCATTCCCAAATCAATCACTGGTAAAGAGATTATAATAACCACGATTGACTTAAAGTAGTTAATATTTACCTACCTAGGGTTGAGAAGGAATCAGCCTCCCTGAAGCGTACAGTCACTTGTTCCTAAACAAAAGTAACACCCTTTGAAAAAAAGCAAAAGATTCATATGAGCTGAAAAGAAACCAGAGTATATGTAAGGCCCTTTTAACAAGCAGAAGGGCAGGAATGCCTGTTGAATAGAAAACTAGTAGTAACTGCCACATACTCAGACCAAATCCTAAGTATAACTAGAATTATATAAACTGAAGCATTTTCTAACCACTGCCAAATACTACTTGACAAATGCTTTCAAATCTAGTGATTTCCAAAGGCAAAGTAGTAATCAATTCCAACCTTCTAGGCTTTTGGAATAAAAAGAAACTTTTTCTTCCAAGGAGTAAGCGTCTTTTAATTTCATGGCTGCAGTCACCATCTGCAGTGATTTTGGAGGACACTCTAAATTAGAGAGTAATGCAAAACAGAGGGCCCAAACCAATGTTAGGACTCTAGAAGAGTCCTAGAAAGGAAAACATCTTAATTTCAGAAGATTATATTTGGAAGAGTAACTTATATAGTCATAGATTATTAATGACTAATGAATACCTACATGAATATTCTGAAATTTGAAAAGCATTTTACCGTATGTAATCTCATTGGTTCTTATAATGTCTCAGTGATATAAGTGGCGTAATATTAATACTTAATGAAAGAGAGAACTAACATTTTCGTACACTTATTGCCAGCCTAATTAATGTGTTTTTTTTTGTTGGATTAAAGATCACTTAATGCTACCATCAATGAGAGAGCATGCTTTCCCTCTTAAATATTTTCCATTCTTATTTGAAAGGTAAGATCCCTTCCTAGAGCTTTTGCAGTTTAAGGCAAATACTTGTCTCTAACCCCTTTATCCTTTGGGCTGAAGAAGCAATTGGATAGTCACTACCGATGTGAAGACTACAAATATTGCAGGGAGAAAATAATACTGAATCAGGCATCTTGTGCCTCAGTGAGAGAACCCTTCAGGATAGGATATGTAGAATTAATGGAGAAGCTGTTGTGTTTGTCAGTTATGATGTGTACTATGTGAGGTATAGATATTTAGAGAGAAAATGTTTCTGGGAAATGTGAACTTGTTGATATGGATGGTTTGATAGTAATCTTCACTCTTTGTGTAAGCCTTGAATATGTTATTGTAAGTTGATGTTTTCTCATGTATAAAATAGAATTAATATAGTGTCTGCCTTAAAGGACTTCTCTGGAGGATGAAAAAAATATCCTGCACACAAATAATTTAAAATCAGACCTGATGTGGAGTAAGCAATTCACACATATTAGCTATTAATATTAATATATTATTATGATGAAGACAAAGGTTAGATACTCTAGTAGTAGGAAATCTGTTAAAGAGCAGTTGGAAATGAAAGAAAGACTGTCATAAAGAACAACTTTAGCTAGATAAAAAAGTCTTGGAAGAAAGAGAAAGTCACCTCACCCAGGGAAATCTCCATGAATAAACATTTGGACCTCCAGCAGCACAGCCTGATCTGACCACAAAGATAGATCTTGGAAAAAGAAAGGAGAAAAGATCTCTAAGCAGTCATGAAAACAATGAGATGGAGTATTCCCTGGACTTGGGGATGAGACTTGAAGCAAGGGTGGAATTAGGAAAGGAAGCAACAAACAATAGAAGTCTTATCAGTGCATTTATCTTGATTGAGCTGATTTAGGTAGTGAGATTCTGTACTTGAAAATTACTTATTCTAGATTATCAGACACTGTAATTAAATAGAATCAGAATTTAATTAAAAAGACATTTATTGAGTACTTCTTACTTGTAAGGCAGTGCCTTTTGTACTTTGTTAATCTTGATATGTCAGTATAAGACAAAGCCCATGTTCTTCAGTCCGTTGCTTAAATGAGCAGATGAATTTGCAATGCGGGTGACCAGTTTTGGATGAGAAATACTGAGAGAACTGACAGGGAAAGAAGTTCTCCCAGCAGCATGGTCTATAGAAGAAAAATACCTGAAATCAGTCTTGAGTGTTATTGGTAATAGGAACTGATTAGAACACAGTGCTTGGAGTCTTTGTTTTGGGGGACTGCCCAATTTGTTTATTCATATGTTTTTCAAGCTAGATATAGCTACACTTTAAGCATCGTATTTGTACAGTCGCTCACTCAGTCATGTCTGACTCTTTGTGACCATATTGATTGCAGCACGCCAGGCTTCCCTGTTCTTCACTATCTCTTGGAACTTGCTCAAACTCACTTCCATTGAGTTGGTGATGCCATCCAACCATCTCCTCCTCTGTCATCCCCTTCTCCTACTACCTTCAATCTTTCCCAGCATCAGGGTCTTTTCCAATGAATCGGCTCATTGCATCAGGTGGCTAAAGTATTGGCTCTTTAGCCTCAGCATCAGTCCCTTCAATGAACATTCAGGATTGATTTCATTTAGGAATGAATGGTTGGATCTCCTTGCAGTCCAAGGTACTCTCAAGAATCTTCTCCAACACCATAGTTCAAAAACATCAATTCTTGGGTGCTCAGCCTTCTTTGTGGTCCAATGCTCACATCCGTACGTGACTTGGAAATACCATATCTGTGACTAGATGGACATTTGTCAGCAAAGTTATGTGTCTGTTTTTTTAATATGCCATCTAGGTTTGTCATAGATTTCCTTCCGAGAAGCAAGCCTGTTTTAATTTCATGGCTTCAGTCACCATCTGCAGTGATTTTGGAGTCCAAGAAAATAAAGTCTGTCACTGTTTCCATTGTTTCCCCACCTATTTGCCATGAAGTGATGGGACCGGATGCCATGATATTCGTTTTTGAATGTTGAGTCTTAAGCCAGCTTTTTCACTCTTCTCTTTCATCTTCATCAAGAGGCTTTTTAGTTCCTCTTTGCTTTCTGCCATAAGGGTGTTGTCATATACATATCTGAGGATGTTGATATTTTATCCAGCAATCTTGATTCAAGCTTGTGCTTCATCCAGCCTGGCATTTCGCATGATATACTCTGCATATAAGTTAAATAAGCAGGGTGACAATATATAGCCTTGACTTACTCCTTTCCCAATTTGGAACCAGTATGTTGTTCCATGTCTGGTTCTAACTACTGCTTCTTGACCTGCATACAGGTTTTGCAGGAGGCAGGTCAGGTGGTGTGGTATTCCCATCTCTTGAAGAATTTTTCAGTTTGTTGTGATCCACAGAGTCATAGGCTTTGGCATAGTCAATGAAGCAGAAGTAGATGTTCTTCTGGAATTCTCTTGCTTTTTCTATGATTCCATAGATGTTGGCAATTTGATCTCTGGTTCCTCTGCCTTTTCTGAATGCAGCTTGAACATCTGGAAATTCTTTGTTCACATACTGTTGAAGCCTAACTTGGAGAATTTTGAGCATTACTTTGCTAGCATGTGAAATGAGTGCAATTGTGTGATAGTTTGAACATTTTTGGCATTGTCCTTCTTTGGGATTGGAATGAAAACTGACCTTTTCCAGTCCTATGGCCACTGCTGAGTTTTCCAAGTTTGCTGGCATTTTGAGTGCAGCACTTTCACAGCATCTTCTTTTAGGATTTGAAATAGCTCAGCTGGAAAACCATCACCTCCACTAGCTTTGTTTGTAGTAATGCTTCCTAAGGCCTACTTGATTTTGCACTACAGGATGTCTGGCTCTAGGTGGGTGATTACACCATCATGGTTATCTGGGTTAGGCAGATCTCTTTTGTTTAGTTTTTCTGTGTATTCTTGCCATCTGTTCTTAATATCTTCTCCTGTTAGGTGCATACTGTTTCTGTCCTTTATTGTGCCCATTTTTGCATGAAATATTCCCTTGGTGTCTCTAATTTTCTTGAAGTGATCTCTAGGCTTTCCCATTCTATTGTTTTCCTTTTTGCATTTCTGACTTCTTTCCATTGATCACTTAGGAACAATGAGCATTTTATTGGTTTGCTGTTATATAACAGACTGCTCCATAATTCAATATCTTTAAACAACAAATATTTACTATTATTCATAAGTCTGAAGATCAGCTACCTGGGGATTAGCTGATCTGTTCTTTGCTTTATTAAAGTGTCTCTGCTCTTTGGACCAGTGAAATAATCTGGATATATTGTTATAGTGGTGGTAGAAAGCAAGAGAGCAGATGAAAGCATGCAAGGCCTCTTAAGACCTAGATTAAGATATAAGTCAGATATAGGTCAGTGTCATATCAGCCTCATTCTGTTAGCCACAAAAAGTCACCAAACTAAGGTTGGTTGCCAACCAAAGCTAAGATTGACTCATGGAAATAGAGGAGAGTCAGTGAAAATTTCTGGACAGTTATCTAATCTTTCAACAATAAGCTCTGAAAACACTGGCAAAGGCTCTTCAAAAACCCAAATATTTGGGGCACATTACATTGATTTCCATCATGTAAGTCATTCCATTGACTAAAATCAGAACTTTTAACAGAACATTTTATTTGGCTTCCCAGGTGGCTTAGTGGTAAAGAACCCACCTGCCAATGCAGGAGATGTGGATTCCATCCTTGGGTCAGGAATATTCCCTGGGGAAGGAAATGACAACCCACTCCTATATTCTTGCCTGGAAAATCCCATGGACAGAGGAGCCTTGTGGGCTACAGTCCATGGGGTTGTGAAAGACTCAGACATAACTTCAATTCAGTTCAGTTCAGTTCAGTCACTCAGTCGTGTCCGACTCTGTGACCCCATGAACCTCAGCACGCCAAGCCTCCCTGTCCAACACCAACTCCTGTAGTCCACCCAAACCCATGTCTGCTGTGTTGGCGATGCTATCCAACCATCTCATCCTTGGTCGTCCCCTTCTCTTCCTGCTCCCAATCCCTCCCAGCATCAGGATCTTTTCCAATGAGTCAGCTCTCCGCATCAGGTGGTCAAAGTATTGGAGTTTCAGCTTCAACATCAGTCCCTCCACTGAACACCCAGGACTGATCTCCTTTAGGATGGACTTGTTGGAATCTCCTTGCAGTCCAAGAGACTCTCAAGAGTCTTCTCCAACACCACAGTTCAAAAGCATCAATTCTTTGTCGCTCAGCTTTTCTTAATAACAACTAAAATAAATCAAAAATAAAAAAATTCTGCTTGTGTAACAAATTAAAATTTGCAAAGAACTTTCACAAGTGTTATTTCATAACTTCTTATTAACATAGGAAGAGATTATCATTTCTAAATAAGGTTCAGAGACATGAAATGGCAAAGCCAGGTTAACAGTCTTTAGTGATGAATAGACAGGATTGGGTTCCACCTGATTTAATACAGAAGAAATTCTGAAACGTGGGTAGTTATAACTCAGGAGCCATCTTGGGCCCTTGAGCAGCAAGTCATCCTTTGCTCTGAGTCAAGGGCAGAGGGATTGGAAGAACTGGCTTCTGCATATTTTCTTCTCGTAGACCCTGAACTCTAAGAAAGAAACCATGTTTTTCTTTCTTTGACATCATATCGGTGGAAAATGGATTGTTTTGTTTGCTTCTACAGTTTCTTTTTATTCCAAAAGCCTAGAAGGTTGGAATTGATTACTACTTTGCCTTTGGAAATCACTAGATTTGAAAGCATTTGTCAAGTAGTATTTGGCAGTGGTTAGAAAATGCTTCAGTTTATATAATTCTAGTTATACTTAGGATTTGGTCTGAGTATGTGGCAGTTACTACTAGTTTTCTATTCAGCAGGCATTCCTGCCCTTCTGCTTGTTAAAAGGGCCTTACATATACTCTGGTTTCTTTTCAGCTCATATGAATCTTTTGCTTTTTTTCAAAGGGTGTTACTTTTGTTTAGGAACAAGTGACTGTACGCTTCAGGGAGGCTGATTCCTTCTCAACCCTAGGTAGGTAAATATTAACTACTTTAAGTCAATCGTGGTTATTATAATCTCTTTACCAGTGATTGATTTGGGAATGGCCAGTGAGGTAAAAATGGAAGTCTACTGGTGGGGTGAAGCCTTCTAGGGGAGGTTTCTGCACTTCTGAAGGAAATGCACTGAGAAAAACAGTCCCTTTTTTGCCTCCAGACACCAGTGTGAGGAAGTAATGCCTATAGTTGCTGCAGCCATCTTGCTAGCATTAAGGGCCACACCTGAAAACAAACCCAAGCACTCTGATGACAGCAGAGCAGGAATTGGAAAGGATTTGCATCATTAAAGATATCACTAAGCCACTGAAGTAATCAACCACGAAAACACCTCACTTCAGGACTCCGCTTTGTATGTGAGATATTACTTTTATTTTTTGTTTACAATGCTTTGTTCTTGTTTGCTGCTGACAGTGATCTAATTAATTGAGAGTAAGACCCTGTAATGAGGTACTCTACATCTTGCCCTGACTTGATCCTGAAGGAGGAATTAAATATGGTGATCAGGAGCATGAGCTTTGAGTGTGTTAGACCTAGGTTTAAATCCTGCATCTTGCTTTTTATTAGCTGAATAACCTTGGGTGAGTAATATAATCTCTCTGAATATTCATTGGAAGGACTGATGCTAAAGATAAAGCTCCAAAATTTTGACCACCTGATGCAAAATGCTGATTGATTGGAAAAGACCTGGCTGCTGGGAAAATGGAAGGCAAAAGGAAAAGGGGCTGAAGAGGATGAGATGGTTAGACATTATCACTGACTGAATGGACATGAATTTGTGCAAACTTCTGGAGAGAGTGGTGGACAGAGGAGCCTGGTATGCTGCAGTCCATGGGGTCGCAAAGAGTCAGACATAGTCACTGAATAACAACAAAGCCTTTTTGTTTTCTCATCTGTGAAATGAGAATAATAATGTTAGCCATCTTATAGGAACCTGGAATGTTAGGTCATGAATCAAGGTAAATTGGACATGGTCAAATAGGAGATGGCAAGAATGAACATTGACATTTTAGAAATCAGTGAGTTAAAATGAACAGGAATGGGCAAATTTCATTCAGATGGCCATTATATCTACTACTGTGGGCAAGAATCCCTTAGAAGAATGGAGTAGCCCTTATAGTCAACAAAAGAGTGTCAAATGTAGAACTTGGGTGCAATATCAAAAATGACAGAATAATCTTGGTTTGTTTCCAAGGCAAAACATTCAACATCATAGTAATCCAAGTCTATTCCTAACCACTAATGCCAAAGAAAGTGAAATTTCTTTGAAGAAGAAACTGAATGGTTTTATGAAGACCTATAAGACCTTCTAGAACCAACACCAAAAAAAGATGTCCTTTTCATCACTGGGGACTGGAATGCAAAAGTAGTAAGTCAAGAGATACCTGGAGTAACAGGCAAGTTTGGCTTTGGAGTACAAAATGAAGCAGGGCAAAGGCTAACAGAGTTTTGCCAAGGGAGCACACTTATCATAGCAAACACCCTCTTTCAACAACACAAGAGATGACTTTACAAATAGCAAAATCAGATTGATTATATTCTTTGAGGCTGAAGATGGAAAAGCTCTATACAGTTGGCAAAAACAGGACTGGAAGCTGACTATGGCTCAGATCATGAGCTCCTTACTGTAAAATTCAGACTTGATTTGAAGAAAGTGGGGGAAACCACTAGATCATTCATGTATAACCTAAATCAAATCCCTTATGATTATACAGTGGAAGTGATAAATAGATTAAAGAGATTAAACCTGGTAGATAGAGTGCCTGAAGAACTATGGATGGAGACTGACCAAAACCATCCCCAGGAGAAAGAAATGCAGGAAATCAAAGTGGTTGTCTGAAGAGTCCTTGTGAATAGCTGAGAAAAGAAGAGAAGCAAAAGGCAAAGAGAAAGGGAAAGATACACACGTCTGAATGCAGAGTTCTAAGAAGAACAAGGAGAGATAAGAAAGTCTTAAGTGAAGTTTGCAAAGAAACAGAGGAAATCAATAGGAAATGGGAAGACTAGAGATCTCTTCAAGAAAATTAGAGATACCAAGGGAACATTTCATGCAAAGATGAGAACAATAAAAGACAAAAACAGTAAGGACCTAACAGAAACAGAAGAGATTAAGAAGAGGTGGCAAGAATACGCAGGAAAACTGTACGACAAATGTCTTAATGACTGGATAACCACGATGGTGTGGTTATTCACCCAGAGCCGGACATCCTGGAGTGTGAAGTCAAGTGGGCTTTAGGAAGCATTACTATGAGCAAAGCTAGTGGAGATGATGGAATTTCAGCTGAGCTATTTCAAATCCTAAAAGATGACGCTGTTGAAAGTGCTACACTCAAGATGCCAGCAAACTTGGAAAACTCAACAGTGGCCACAGGACTGGAAAAGGTCGGTTTTCATTCCAATACCAAAGAAGGACAATGCCAAAGAATGTTCAAGCTACCACACCATTGCTCTCATCTCACATTCTAGCAAGATAATGCTCAAAATAATTCAAATGAGGCTTCAGCAGTACATGAACAGAGAACTCCCAGATGTTCAATCTGGATTTAGAAAAGGTAAAGGAACCAGACATTAAAGTGCCAACATTCACGAGATCATAGAGAAAGCAAGGGAATTCTAGAAAAACATCTACTTCTGCTTCATTGACTATGCTACCGCCTTTGATGTGTGGATCACAACAAAGTATAAAAAATTCTTAAAAGAGATGAGTATAACAGACCATGTTACCTGCCTCCTGAGAAACCTGTATTCAGATCAGTAAGCAACAATTAGAACCGGACATAGAACAATGGACTGGTTCCAGATTGGAAAAGGAGTACGTCAAGGCTGTATACTGTTACCCTGCTTATTTAACTTACTTGCAGAGTACATCATGCGAAATGCTGGACTGGATGAAGCACAAGCTGGAATCAAGAGTGCTGGGAGAAATATCAATAACCTCAGATATAAGATGGCATCACCCTAATGGCAGAAAGCAAAGAGGAACCAAAGAGCTTCTTGATGAAGGTGAAAGAGGAAAGTAAAAAGCTAGGTTAAAACTCAACTTTGAAAAACTAAGTTCATAGCATCTGGTCCCATCACTTCATGGCAAATAGAAGGGGAAACAATGGAAACAATGACAAACTTTCTTTTCTTGGGCTCCAAAGTCACTGCGGATGATGACTGTGGCCATGAAATTAAAAGACATTTGCTTCTTGGAAGAAAAACTATGACAAACTTAGAGAGCATATTAGAAGAGCAGCGACATCACTTTGCCAACAAAGGTCCATATCATCAAATCTGTGATTTTTCCAGCAGTCATGTATGGATGTGATAGTTGGACCATAAGGAAGACAGAGGGCTGAAGAATTAGTGGTTTTGAACTGTGGTGCTAGAGAAGACTCTTGAGAGTCCCTTAGACAGCAAAGAGATCAAGCCAGTCAATCCTAAAGGAAATCAAGCAGAATATTCATTGGATGGACTGATGCTGAAACTGAAGCTCCAGTACTTTGGCCACTTGATGCCAAGAGTTGGCTCATTAGAAAAGACCCTGATGCTGGGAAAGATTGAAGGCAGGAGGAGAAGAGGGAGACAGAGGATGAGATGGTTGGATGGCTTTACAGACTCAACAGATGTGAGTTTGATCAAGCTCTGGGAGACAGTCAAGGACAGGGAAGCCTGGTTTATTGCAGTCCATGGGGTTGCAAAGAGTCTGACATGACTAACTGAACAACAACGTCGCATTAGGATTATGTAAAGAAATGGATTCCAAGCCTTATCATAATATCTATTACAAGCTAAGTGCTCAGTAAAGTTTTCTTATTTATTAATGTTTGAAAATGCAGATTGATGCCACTGTCCACACAAGGACAGCTTGTTCTCTCTTGTGGAGACAAAAATCTAAGCTATGAGAAGACATATTTATTGGAGAAAGTTTTAGAATTTATAGGAAATTGTAAAGCTCCTAATGAAGGGATTGACTACTTACCTGCTTCCATGTCCTTTCCTCCTCCTCTGGGAAGGAGTAATTGGACTACCTGATTGTGCTACTTTGACTGTGGAGATAATGCTTCAGAGGGACCTGACTCTGCTCTTCTTGCCAAGAAGCATCATCCTTTCACATAGTTGGTTGCTCTGGTTTGCCAAGTCATGTCCATGGCCTCTCTGTTCCCTGGCCCTTTAGGCTGAGCTGAGTCACTATTTTCAGCCAGTATAACCTCTGGGCTACCAGGGAAGCCCGATTTAAGACAGAAGCTTGTAGTTATTCTCGAAAATCACTTAGAATGCTATCACCTATTCCCAGGTATACTTTCTTTTCCTTTGGGAGGTTATCCTGGTTCGTAGAGGAAAGCTGTGTGTGCACTGCTTTCACTCACGTAGTCTTGAGCGTTCATAACAATTTAGGAGACCTCCATCATGATGTTGCTTCTAGTTACACTGCCCTCAATTACACCTCCCAACACACAAACGTATACCCTCCCTGCCTTTCCCCTAGGTATGCCTTTAAGGAACAAAGCATTTTATAGCTTCAGTAGGAGGTAAAAAGTTTGGAAAGACCTGGTGTAGAGAAGCTGCTACAAGACTGCCTTGGAAATAGAGTATCAGATTATCTTTCAGCCCAAGGGAAAGACAGTGAAATGCACTGGGGTACAGCCTGAAACAGAACTGGGCTGGGAGCCAGGATAACCATTATTCTATAAAAGATTTACTGTGGGGCCTTTGGAAGTCACTTTGCCTTTCTATGTCTATTTACTCATCCTCAGTCAATAACTATACATTAACTGAATTAACTTATTTAATGATTATAAAATTTTGATTTATGAATTACACATTCATTTGAATAATTACTTAGTGTTTTATTATTTAAGCGCCTCCAAGAGATCAAGAACAATGTCTGGGTCTACTCACTATTGTAACTGTTAGCATAATTCCTGATTTAGAATAAGTTTAAAAAATAATTATTACTGTAGGAATGAATATTTAATAGAATAAACTCTGTAAGAGGATCCCTAAATTCCCTTTTGTTCTGTAAATAAAAGGAAAATTATATTTCCTCATGCCCTCTTTCATGTAAAATGGAAGAGTGCCTCTTTTAGAACAAATACAAAAGAATATTTGAGGAGGGAATTATCTCAGTCCCTGAAGTATCAAGATAACTGGGGCATACGAAAGAACTTTTGAGGAAAAATTGGCTATTTTAACTTGACAAGAGTGAATTTGGCAAAGCTAGAAAGTATATACAAGTATGCATTTATCTTGAAGACCAACGTAGGATCATGTACAGGTAAGACCATTACTTTGGACTATCTGATCTCAATCAGAAATAAGAGAAAATTCAATTCTTCATATATTGAAATAAGTTTGGGAGCTTCCAGAAAAGTAGTTGGGAAACAGAAGAATTCTGTAGAAGAAATTGACCCCTATATATGAGATGTCTCTGATGCAGAGGACATCTTGAAGTAATATACATCTCTGATGATACTTCTGCAGCACTTAGTAAATCTGACCTTTCCTTTCATCTGTCATTATGCGGAATCACATGGCCTAGCAAGCAGCTAACACATTGCAACCAAACTTCACAATTGCGGGCTGGGAACTTGTGCTGTCTCAGATTGATTAGTGATATTATCAGTGTTTAAACCCATTTCCTGTCACCTTGGAGAATGTCAGTTACTTGACAGGAAGTCATTCTGCTGTCATACAGCAGGGCTGCCAATGCAGTTGTTTAAACTTGTCAGTGAGTAGAGAGGTGGCCAGCTTTACTCTGGTCTAAAGCTTTTGCACATGTTGAGTAATGTAGGCAGTTAGCATATCATGGAAGCGCCTAGTTTTGATACTAACGGAATGTGCACTTCCTTGATATTTCTAAGTTCTCAAAGGTTTTGGCAAATGCTGACATGGAGACTGTTTTAGTTTAAAATGAGCCTCATTTTGTGTTTAAAGAGTCATTCTGCATTAGCTGTATCTTCAAGTCAATTTTGAAAAATCACCTCTTTGGGGAATGGGCAAAAGAGAAATCCCAAGAGGCAGCACATTTCCTCTAATAAATTCAAGCAGCTTTTTCTTTGTATTGAAGATATTATTTGTCATACATTTTCCTTGTCATACTGAGCATTCCCAGACGATCATTTAAAACAGATTGGTAATTTGGCCTTTAATTTTGGCACCTGTACGTCTTTTAAAGCTCTGGTCTGTGTTTGGAGACTTAACTACTCTGTAAGTTAATACCCTTTTAGGGCCTAAACACCACCATTAACAGCAAATTGGCCTCTTAGGATTCTGGATAGAACCATTTTTTATATTTATTTGTTTAATCTTTATTAGCCTATGGTTGTTCAGCAGCTCTAAGGGAGTGAATTGCCCATGAGGCTTGGAGGCATGTTTAAATCTTTCTCTATAACTTCAGGTTGAGGAGAGGGTTTAAGCATTGTAAGTACTCTGGACTGCTTATGTGTCTAACCTTGTTTCTAGGCAGCCTTTCAAACCCAGCCTTAAGTTGTTCACATTCTCTGGCCTGTAGGCCTAATAAGTTCTAGATTTTTACAGCTGAAGGATACCACAAAGATCATCTGGTCAAAACCACTTATTTTATAGGTAGGCAAACTGAAGTCCAAAGAGGGGAAGTTATTAAGCTGCTAGAGTCTCAGGTTATTTCTCTTCCCAGGGTGTATTTGCTTTTTAGTGGTAGTCTTCTAATATGAATTCTTTAAGAAGCAAGGAAAAGGATTCTTATTAATGGAGCTTCACAAACTGTCAAATGGTGGGGAGCTATTCCTAGACAGGGAAGCTCTTCAAGTGCCTATTTCTTCTGCTTTTCCTCTTTATTAATACTAATTCCGCCACTGCTAGGGAGTAAAACTCTTTAAAATTAAAGAGGCTTCATTCTACATAATACCTGGGTGTGTTTATTTTAGGAAAACAATTAAGCACAGTGCCTGGAATGAAGTAGGTGCTTAAAAATGTGTATTTAAAGCATGTATCAAAATAATTGTAAAGATTTTGGTATAATGAAAAGTAACATTGTATTAAAGAACATTTTAACTGAGTCCAGATTTCCAATTCTAATAATTGCTCATCTCAGCATGACTGCAGTCCAAGGGACTCTCAAGAGTCTTTTCCAACACCACAATTCAAAAGCATCAATTCTTCGGCGCTCAGCTTTCTTCACAGTCCAACTTTCACATCCATACATGACCACAGGAAAAACCATAGCCTTGACTAGGCGGACCTTAGTCGGCAAAGTAATGTCTCTGCTTTTGAATATACTATCCAGGTTGGTCATAACTTTCCTTCCAAGGAGTAAGCGTCTTTTAATTTCATGACTGCAGTCACCATCTGCAGTGATTTTGGAGCCCAAAAAAATAAAGTCTGACACTGTTTCCACTGTTTCCCCATCTATTTCCCATGAAGTCATTCCTATACTAGTACCTTGGAAAAGGAAATGGCAACCCACTCCAGTATTCTTGGCTGGAGAATCCCATGGATTGAGGAGCCTGGCAGGCTGCAGTCCATGAGGTCAGAAGAGTCGGACACAACTTAGCGACTGAAGAGAGAGATACTAGTACCTAGTGAGCTCACACATGTACACAGTTACTCTGGGGCAACAGAAATGTGTTATCTAACCGATTGCTTTTTAACTATTTTTCAGGCTTGACTTACTTGTATGTTTCAAAATAATGTTAATTTTACTTTTCTGAATTACAGCAAGGACAAGAAAGATATGAAAATTATGTTTTAATTCAAACAAAACTTTTAAACTATTGTTTTCCTGTTAGCTTTTATTCTTAATAATAGCAGTTTCTTAAAACTAGCATTATTTATTATTTCCCCCCTCAGGCTGCTTCTGGTATTTTCCCTATGGCATATCATATGATTTTGGTGAGGACTCAAATTAATTGACTTGGACCATTTAGAAGTTTTTTTTTTTTTTTCCCCACTTAGATGTTTCAGTGTGTTGAAATAAGATAATGATAGTTTAAGTTGCATAGTATCTTTTCTTCTTTTTGCATGAGCTGAAACTGCCGCAGACAGAACTTATTCCCTGAGCAAAAGGATCACGAAAGATAACCTTGCTCTTCACCTTTGAAACTGAGAAGCCAAGCTCTATGCATTCCTGCATGTTAATACTTACCTGGAGTTGTTTACATATAGGCAGCAAGGAGAATGAGATACTGAAGGGAACTTTTCGGGGGGAAGGGCTTGTAATGAATTAACTTATTATTTGCTGAGCTCTTAATGATTCTCATTAAGAGAGCAGCTAATGTGGGTTAGGGCTTCCTAGGTGGTGCTAGTGGTAAGGAATCTGCCTGCCAATGCAGAACACATGGATTTGATCCCTGGGTCAAGAAGATCCCCTGGGGTAGGAAATGGCACCCCACTGCTTTGCCTGGAAAATTCCATGGGCAGAGAAGCCTGGCGGGCTACAGTCCACAGGGTTGCAAAGTCGGACAGAACTGAGAGACTGAGCACAATGTGGTTTAAAGCACTTAACTCTCTCTATATATTGCAAACGGGATATTTTCTGGAGGTCTTGGGTAATACCCTATAAATCAATAATTTTAATCAAATATTCCATGGAGAAAGCCTGTCTTTTTACCTATGATCTTGCTTATGAAGTAACTAAGGCGGTGGGTTATGACATCAGATTCCTCTTAGTATGCAGAATCTGTTCAGATTCTTTCTTACCTAGCTTAAATGGGTTCCTCTTTCTTTTAAATGTATTCTGTGATATAAGATAGGGTATGTTTTTAGTATTGGGGGAATCTCTCAAGTTGAAATTATGTTTTAAGCTATCAAGGATGAGAGCGAGTTTCAGTGGTATTCACTGAGAACGTTTTGATTAGCAAACCTCCTTCTAAAAATCAGAAACAAAGATCTTGGACACTGAAGAGCAGAAAGGATGGTCAAACAGAGTATGTTTTCATTTTGAGTTTTAAAAACAGCGCTAAGTCAGGACTCAGAAAATTGGAGCTCTGCCAATTTCAGCCACTGCCGTGAACTCATTACCTTTCCATGCCTTGGTTTCTAGGGGAAACATCGGATGAATTCTAAGTTCATCCATCTCTGCCTCACTGCAAGGCTAAGTACTTCGTAGTGATGTTCTTAAGGGTTAGAAAGGTGCCTTACCCTCTGTATCCCAGACCCTGGAATTTAGTCGCTATTTTCTGAATATTAGTTAATTCCTATTGGATTCCCAGATATATTACTGGTCTTAGACTGATTCAGTGCACAGAGCCTCAGTTCTGGGGCTGAAAAGCAGGATAGACTTGAATTACAGAGAGCCCTTATTGCCAAAGCCATCTTCTCTTTTGGTCATAGATGTAATGTGTCTTCATATTTCTGGTTCAGCAGATGTTTCTCCATGGCTGCTATGCTTATGCTTGAGTTGGTTGTCAGGGCTGTTAGGAAGAAGCACTGTCTTGTCCTCAAGAGAGACTTGTATGACAGTGTTCATAATTACTGACGTGGGAAAGGAAGTCTCATGCCTGTTTCTGGCCTACTTGCTCAATATTTCTTATTTAACCCATCCTAGGTTGCTTGTTTTTTTACAAAGGGTGTGCTTGCTTTAGGTTTTTAATCATAGTAAGTAGAAGAATATGAAATTAGGTGATAAATGTTGAATCAACAGCCAGGCAACTGTACTAACTTGTTTCTGTGGTTAGGACAAGAAGCAGGGCCAGGTACAAACAGCAAACTCAGGAGCACAGTATAATCCTAAACCATATTTTATTTGGCGCCCCATCGTGAAGTTAGCCACTTTTATTTTCAGCATATTCTAGCTGCTGTTTGCAGTCATCCCTTTTCTCATTCTCTCTGTTCTCAAAGTACTTGTCTCCCTGAGTCCTGAACCCATCCACTCTGCTTTCCTCCCTGTGTCTGAACCAGAGATAAGAACATGGAGCTGAGAGTCAGAAGGCTGAGTCCTGTAATTGACTACTAATTGTGTAATTTCAAGTCATTCAAACTCTATACGAATATAAATTTTTTTTTTTTACAAAGGGTGTGCTTGCTTTAGGTTTTTAATCATAGTAAGTAGAAGAATATGAAATTAGGTGATAAATGTTGAATCAACAGCCAGGCAACTGTACTAACTTGTTTCTGTGGTTAGGACAAGAAGCAGGGCCAGGTACAAACAGCAAACTCAGGAGCACAGTATAATCCTAAACCATATTTTATTTGGCGCCCCATCGTGAAGTTAGCCACTTTTATTTTCAGCATATTCTAGCTGCTGTTTGCAGTCATCCCTTTTCTCATTCTCTCTGTTCTCAAAGTACTTGTCTCCCTGAGTCCTGAACCCATCCACTCTGCTTTCCTCCCTGTGTCTAAACCAGAGATAAGAACATGGAGCTGAGAGTCAGAAGGCTGAGTCCTGTAATTGACTACTAATTGTGTAATTTCAAGTCATTCAAACTCTATACGAATATAAATTTTTAATTAAAGGGTTAGAATTATAATAAAGTTCTTTCTAACTCAATATGTATGATTCTGAAGGATCTTCATCTTATGAGCAAAACATGCTCCTCTGTACCTGCCCACTACGTAAACCTGGAAAGTCCTTTGTCCCAAGGTGGAAATGGCAATGGTCACATACTGTGAGGCAGTGGGTTTCGTGGTAGTGGTTTGTCTTGCTGTTGTTACTTTTTCTTTAAAGATTCATCCTTTTATTTTTTTCTTTAAAGATTCATCCTGTTACTTTTTCTTTAAAGATTCATGCTGTTTCTTTTTCAAAAAAAGAAGAAACAGCTGACTGAATTTAAGCACTAGATGAAAACAATGGAAGATGTATTTTCTTAAAGTAATCTTTTATTAGCACTGAAAACAAGACCATAGGAGCCTCAGGTTTACTCCCAATGACTATGGAGATCAACCAAGTGGCAGTGTCTAGAAAAAAGTTGTGGACTTTTGTTCAATACAAAATTTAATCCCTGTCTTAGTACTGAATCAGGTAGGGAAAGGAAGAAAATTAAGTCAGTACTCGTATGCCAATCCCTTCAAGTTTATTTCCATCTAATTGTGACAAAACCCTAGGAGATAGTATAGCCACTTTTCAGGTTCAACTGTCTTCTTAGTACCTCCCCCCCTTTTTGTTTTTGCTAAATTCCATACGTTATAGATGGAAGAAGTAGTTTTCATGCTTCTCTGTCCAACCCGTTCGTTGTCTCATTCATGAATGTGAAAAAAAAATGAAAGGGGAAAGTGTATGTAGATGTTGGTAAAAATTCAGCTCCACAATTAAAGATAAAAGTTAGTTCCCTCCTCCAATTTCAGAGAGTGAGATGAAGGAACATTTATTCCTAACTCCTTACATTTTCACGGAGGGAAGTAATTTCCACTCCTCTGTCCAGGAGGGAAATGCATGTGAAGAAGATATGTTCTTCTCTCCACCTCATCTTTTGCTCCTCCCAGGACAGGAGGAATGGCTTCTTTCACAGCGGAGCTTTGCAGAAAGAAATGACCATGCCAATGCCACTCCAGTGTTCTTACATGGAAAATCCCATGGATGGAGGAGCCTGGTAGGCTGTGGTCCATGGGGTCGCTAAGAGTTAGACACGACTGAGCGACTTCCCTTTCATTTTTCACTTTCATGCATTGGAGAAGGCAATGGCAACCCGCTCCTGACTGAACTGAACTGAAGCATGACTGATTTCTGAGTTGTCAATATTCTGAAATTGTGTAGTTAACATTTGTCCTCATGAGAGTTTTGTGTCTATTCTGAAGTATTTGACTAATCTTTTGCTGATTCTTGGTTTGTAGTGGCAGAGATGAAAACAAAATCCTATATTTTTAGTGTTGGATGACTTCTTTGAGGTCCTCTAGGTCAAGCAGTTACTTAAAACTTGCTTGATTTCTCTTTGCAATAAACCTGTGAAATTATTAACAAGATTTTGCTTAAAGCACTTCCAAGATTGGGTGGCTTCTCATATCATGAGAAGGTTTAACCATCTTCGAACAGACTTATTAGAAAGTTTTATCTTTAAAAATAAGATCTTATCTTTAGCAATACTGTTAATATCTTAAAATTTCTACCCATTGATGATAGTTCTGATCTCTGGAATCAAAATACAAGATTCTTTTTCTACAGGACTGAAGTTCATAAGTCTGTTTTCTTCCAAGCTTGGAGGGTGTATTGTTAACATTATTCCTGCTTCTAAAGAAAGATGAAGATTCCTAGTCAGGCTGATTCAGTTGTAATTTTTCTTTGTGCATATGTTTTATTTACCTTTTATAATATTTGTGCTTAAAGATTTTCAAAGTGGTAGCTAATAACACATTTAATTTCCTTGTTAGTCTTTAGACTTTCCAAAATCTCATTTCTTCCAAATTCAACACCGCTCCCCCTGCCCTGCCCCGCCAAAAGACTGTGTTTTGGATTTTATTTCTTCATGGGAGAACAACAGTGATCACAACAGAGAAAATTCTAAGTGTCTGCCATTAATAATTGATATTTGAATAATTCCAATTTTCAATCCAAAATAAGTGAATGAATAGACAAGGAAGGAGTATATACTTCTCTGCTTAAAAAAATTCAGCTGATTGTGAATGTTTTCCATTTGTGTCTAAATGTTGCTGAATGTAATGTTACTAACAATGTGATCCACAGATCGACCTTGTCAACATTACCTGGGAGCTTATTAAGAAATAAATTCTCAAGCTTCACTCAGACCTATTGGACCAGAGTCTCTGGTCTCCCAAATCTGAACTCTGGTAATTTTTCGGGGAATTCTTTTGCATGCTAAAGTTGGAGATGCATTTGTGTAAACTTAGATTGACATTCAACATCTACTGAAATGCCAAAATGACCTTTCTTATTCTTTCCTTATTATCTACTTTCAAGGTTTGCCCAAATTCAAATGCTTGATATTACATCATAGATCCTTAACTTACTTTTCTGCTAATTTTTGCTCACACCATTTACTTGGTTATGTATGTCCTTATTGCCTTCTTTTTTTTTTTTTTTTTTCTCCTCAAGACCCAGTTCAAATGTTCAGTTCAGTCCAGTTCAGTTCAGTCGCTCAGTCGTGTCGGACTCTTTGCAACCCCATGAATCACATCACACCTCCCTGTTCATCACCATCTCCCGGAGTTCACTCAGAGTCACGTCCATCGAGTCCGTGATGCCATCCAGCCATCTCATCCTCGGTCATCCCCTTCTCCTCCTGCCCCCAATCCCTCCCAGCATCAGAGTCTTTTCCAATGAGTCAACTCTTCTCATGAGGTGGCCAAAGTACTGGAGTTTCAGCTTTAGCATCATTCCTTCCAAAGAAATCCCAGGGTTGATCTCCTTCAGAATGGACTGGTTGGATCTCCTTGCAGTCCAAGGGACTCTCAAGAGTCTTCTCCAACACCACAGTTCAAAAGCATGAATTCTTCGGTGCTCAGCCTTCTTCACAGTCCAACTTTCACATCCATACATGACCACAGGAAAAACCACAGCCTTGACTTGATGGACCTTAGTCTGCAAAATAATGTCTATGCTTTTGAATATACTATCTATGTTGGTCATGTGGCCTGTTCTATAAATCAGGAAGTCCCCAACTATAACTAGTTCCTCCTTTTTCTCAAACTTTCATAGCAATTTGCATCTCCCTGCACTTTACATTCTTCTCTAAATTAGAACTGTTACTTGTCTTTTCTCCAAACCTCCACTTACCACCCTATTCAACCCTGACCATAAAGTTTTCAGGAGAGTTCTCTTCTTAACTTTTCCATAAGCATATAGTCAGGGATCAAGGAGTTTATTGAGCAAATGAAATAATATACTATCAATGGTAAAGCAAAATACTCAGAATTTAGAGAGCTGGGTTCTGGTCCGTTCTCTGTCATCAGTCAGTTTTATTTCTGTGAGCAGTTCTTCACCTCTCTGGAAGTCAGTATTTCATCAGTAAAGTAAAAGGTTTAGACTAGCTATTCGTTTCCCAAACAGTGGTCTATAAATGAATGTTAGTGAGTGATGAATTTTTCAGCAATTTAGGGTGAAATGAGAAAAAGGAAAACCACCCTTATGACTGAAAGTAAAGAGGAACTAAAAAGCCTCTTGATGAACGTGAAAGTGGAGAGTTGAAAAAGTTGGCTTAAAGCTCAACATTCAGAAAATGAAGATCATGGCATCCGGTCCCATCACTTCATGGGAAATAGATGGGGAAACAGTGGAAACAGTGTCAGAGTTTATTTTTGGGGGCTCCAAAATCACTGAAGATGGTGACTGCAGCCATGAAATTAAAAGACGCTTACTCGTTGAAAGAAAAGTTATGACCAACCTAGATAGCATATTCAAAAGCAGAGACATTACTTTGCTGACTAAGGTCCGTCTAGTCAAAGCTATGGTTTTTCCTGTGGTCATGTATGGATGTGAATGTTGGACTGTGAAGAAAGCTGAGCTCCGAAGAATTGATACTTTTGAACTGTGGTGTTGGAGAAGACTCTTGAGAGTCCCTTGGACTGCAAGGAGATCCAACCAGTCCATTCTGAAGGAGATCAGCCCTGGGATTTCTTTGGAAGGAATGATTCTAAAGCTAAAATTCCAGTACTTTGGCCACCTCATGCGAAGAGTTGATTCATTGGAAAAGACTCTGATGCTGGGAGGGATTGGGGGCAGGAGGAGAGGGGGACAACAGAGGATGAGGTGGCTGGATGGCATCACTGACTCGATGGACATGAGTCTGAGTGAACTCCGGGAGTTGGTGATGGACAGGGAGGCCTGGCGTGCTGCGATTCATGCGGTCGCAAAGAGTCGGACATGACTAAGCAACTGAAATGAACTGAACTGAACTGAATAAATTTTTAATGAGGTTAAATTTATTTAATTTTTAAGTTCCATGTTTATGTCCTTCCCATATTTTGGGTATTAAAATGTAACAGCTGAAATAGTGCTGATAATTAGCGGTAGTAGCTATTTTAGTCTTTATTTTGGTAACGCAAATGACTATGAAAAAATGAGTAATCATATTTTGGTGCCTCAATATTTATTTTTTTGAAATGTTACTGGTCCATGATATCTCTAAATATGTGAATCACTGGCTCAGATGCTCTCCAAGTTTCCTCTCAGGGTTAACATTCTATAGTTTGTGGATTGTAGTTGGATCAGGTTTGAACATAAAACCCCTATGGAGAACCCAGGTGCTATAGGAACTGAAGTTTGGAATTCTTCAAGAGACTGGCTGCATTTGTCTCTGTGGTCCAGTATTGAGTCGATACTTCAGGATGATGGCAAGGACATGTGACTGCCAGTAACCCTGCTCTGGGGAGAAATTGAAAGCTGGCCCTAATGCTCAGGCCTCTTTTAAGATCCTCAGAATAGCTTAAAGAGCTTTTTCACTGAAAAACTACATAATTGATCTAAAATGTAGATTTCAATAACCACTCCCGCCCCTGTCTCTTATACACATCTAGATGTGTATAAGAGACAGGAACCATTTTTTATNGTGACAGGTCAGTAGGGAATTTACAGGTATAAGTTAAGGAAGTGGTGTCAATTGATAGTAAGGAACAATTTTTCTAAAGTGATGTATGTTTTCAGATACGAAAATTCTATTGCAGTAATAAAAGGACCATTTAAGAAAAGCTTATTAAATTGTCCTCAGAATTGCTTCATTCTATTTCCATTTCAGTCTTCATATCCATTCCAGTCCCCCAAGCACTGAGTCTAGCTACTTTAATGTTCAAGCAGGCTTGACTCAAGAGGCTTTCTGTATCTAATTTTACAGTAGCATATCTCTCAATTATTAACACATTAAAGGCAATATATTTATAGTTTAAAAATCTGATATTCATTGGCTTGGGATATTTTATTTAAAAAATATTTTCCAAAGGGGTCTGTGAATTGTTCAGTTTTTTTTTTTTTTTTTAAATTCAAGACTAAAGAAAACATTAATTCTGCCAGGAAAAGTTTGTTCAGCAGGGCAGAAATATTAGCATCTTGGAGTCTGCCTGTCAATCTTGTATTTTCATGTCCTTTTAGAAACAAACCCGCAGGCTAGTTGACTTCTGTTCTTTTCCTCTTGGCTTCTCATTTTTCTGAACATAGAGACTCAAATTAAAACAAAGATAAAATTCCAGGGGAAGCTGGCATTGATCAAGATTTGGATTAAATTAAATTAAGTGCTTTTATTGAACTCAGAAGTATTAGTTATTAAAACCAGAAGGCTTTAGCCTGGTTAGTGTAAAAAAAGAAAACAATGACTCATGCTGCAACACAGACTTTATTGGGAAATTAAAGCAATCATTTTCTCTTATTTCATTAAAACTTTTGCAGACAAACACATGTAAACAAGATCAGGAGACGGAAAACAGTGAGGAGTACTCTTCTTGGGCTCTGGTGCATTGTGGGTTCTAGCTTTCAATTACAAGAATTTAGGGGAAAAAAATCTTATCTGGGAATTGAAAATAGGAAGGCATAGTAGAATTTTCTTTTTGGAGAGGATAAGGTGTATGTATTGACTAAGTGCTGAGTAAGTGCTCCCTTATTTCTGTAGTGACTTGAAATTATGTATATATGGAAAAGGAGAGGGCAGCAGCATGGTGTAGCATAAAGAGCATTAACCAAAAAGTTAAACCCCGAAATCCTAGCTTTGGGTCCGCTGCTTACAGGCTGGTTGAACTTGGGCAAGACACTTAGCCACTCTGCTCCTGTTTTCTCAGTTATAAAATGAGGTGCCAGACTGGATAGTCTCTAAAGGCTGTGCTCCCATTCTGTCATTTATTTCTGTGTTTTGTTTTGTGCTTTGGGTGACAACCATGGCCTACAGTGAATACAGCAGTTAACCAAGGTTCAATTCAGTTCAGTTCAGCTGCTGATTTGTGTCTGACTCTTTGTGACTCCAAGGACTGCAGCACACCAGACTGCCCTAGAGCTTGCTCCAACTCATGTCCATTGAGTCAGTGGTGCCATCCAACCATCTCATTCTCTGTCATCACCTTCTCTTCCTGCCTTCAGTCTTTCCCAGCAACAGGGTCTTTTTCCAGTGAGTCAGTTCTTTGCATCAGGTGGCCAAAGTACTGGAGTTTCAGCTTCAGCATCAGTCCATCCAGTGAATATTCAGGACTGATTTCCTTTACATTTGACTGGTTGGATGTCCTTGCAGTCTAAACCAATACAATATTGTAAACTAATTAACCTCCAATTAAAATAAATAAATTTGTATTAAGAAAACAGTCTTCTACAGCACTACAGTTCAAAAGCATTAATTCTTCGGTGCTCAACTTTCTTTATAGTCCAACTCTCACATCCATATATGCCTACTAGGAAAACCATAACTTTGACTAGATGGACCTTTGTCAGTAAAGTAATGTCTCTGCTTTTAAATATGCTATCTAGGTTGGTCATAGCTTTTCTTTCAAGAAGCAAGTGTCTTTTAATTTCATGGCTGCAGCCACCATCTGCAGTGATTTTGGACCTCCCAAAAATAAAGTCAGTCACTGTTTCTATTGTTTCCTCATCTATTTGCCATGAATTGGTGGGACTGGATGCCATGATCTTTGTTTTTTGAGTGTTGAGTTTTAAGCCAGCTTTTTCACTCTCATCTTTCACCTTCATTAAGAGGCTCTTCTTTGCTTTCTGCCATAAGGGTGGTGTCATCTGCGTATCTGAGGTTATTGATATTTCTCCCAGCAATCTTGATTCTAGCTTGTGCTTCATGCAGCCTGGCATTTCTCATGCCTATAAGTTAAATAAACAGGTGACAATGTATAGCATCGAGGTACTCCTTTTCCAATTTGGAACCAGTCCGATTCTAACTGTTGCTTCTTGACCTGCATACAGATTTCTCTAGAGGCAGGTAAGGTGAGTGTGGTATTCCCATCTCTTGAAGAATTTTCCACAGTTTGTTGTGATACAAACAGTCAAAGGTTTTAGTATAGTCAATGAGGCAGATGTAGATGTTTTTCTGGAAGTCTCTTGCTTTTTTGATGATCCATTGGATGTTGGCAATTTAATCTTTGATTCCTCTGCCTTTTCGAAATGCAGCTTGAACATCTGGATGTTCTTGGTTCATGTACTGTTGAGGCCTAGCTTGGAAAATTTTGAGTATTATTTTGCTAGCATGTGAGATGAGTGCAATCGTGTGATAGTTTGAACATTCTATGACATTGCCTTTCTTTGGGATTGGAATGAAAACTGACTTTTTCCAGTCCTGTGGCCACTGCTGAGTTTTCCAAATTTGCTGGTATATTGAGTGCAGCACTTTCACAGCATCATTTTTTAGGATTTGAAATAGCTGGAATTCCATCACCTCCAGTAGCTTTGTTCATTGTGATGCTTCCTAAGACCCACTTGATTTCATACTCCAGGATGTCTGACTCTAGGTGAGTGATCACACCATCATGGTTATCTGGGTCATTAAGATATTTTTTGCCCATCTTTGCATGAAATGTTCCTTTGGTACCTCTAATTTTCTTCAAAAGATCTCTAGTCTTTCCCATTCTATTATTTTCCTCTATTTCTTTGCATTGATCACATAGGAAAGCTTTTTTTTTAAATCTCTTTGCTATTCTTTGAAACTTTGCATTCAGATGGATATATCTTTACTTTTTGCCTTTGCTTTTCGCTTCTCTTCTTTTCTCAGCTATTTGTAAGGCCTTCTGAGACAACCATTTTGTCTTTTTGCATTTCTTCTTCTTGGGGATGGTTTTGATCTCTGTCTCCTGTACAGTGTTAGAAACCTCCATTCATAGTTCTTAAGGCACCCTATCTATCAGATCTAATGCCTTGAATCTATTTGCTGCTTCCACTGTATAATCATAAGGGATTTGATTTAGCACATATCTGAATGGCTCATGGTTTTCCCTACTTTCTTCAATTTAAGTCTGAGTTTGGCAATAAGAAGTTCATGATCTGAGCCACAGTCNAATCTATTTGCTGCTTCCACTGTATAATCATAAGGGATTTGATTTAGCACATATCTGAATGGCTCATGGTTTTCCCTACTTTCTTCAATTTAAGTCTGAGTTTGGCAATAAGAAGTTCATGATCTGAGCCACAGTCAGCTCCTGATCTTGTTTTTCTGACTGTATAATAGAGCTTCTCCATCTTTGGCTGCAGAGAATATAATCAATCTGATTTCAGTATTGAACATCTGGTGATGTCCATGTGTAGAGTCATCTCTTGTGTTGTTGAAAGAGAGTGTTTGCTATGACTAGTGCATTCTCTTTACAAAACTCTGTTAGCCTTTGCCATGCTTCTTTTTGTATTCCAATACCAAACTTTCCTGTTATTACAGGTATCTCTTGCCTTCCTACTTTTGCATTCCAATCCCCTATGATGAAAATGACATCTTTTTTTGGTGTTGGTTCTAGAAGGTCTTGTAGGCATCATAGAACCGTTGAACTTCAGCTTCTTTATCAGTATTGGTTAGTGCATAGACTTGGATTACTGTCATAATGAAAGGTTTGCCTTGGAAATGAGCAGAGATCATTCTATCATTTTTGAGATTGCACCCAAGTACTGCATTTCAAACTCATTTGTTGAGTATAAGGGCTACTCTATTTCTTCTAAAGGATTGTTGCTAGCCATCTGTACGTCTTCTTTGGAGAAATCTCCAAAGAAGACGTACAGTCCAAAGAAGATGTACAGATGGCTAACAAACACATGAAAAGATGCTCAACATCACTCATTATCAGAGAAATGCAAATCAAAACCACAATGAGGTACCATTTCACACCAGTCAGAATGGCTGCGATCCAAAAGTCTACAAGCAATAATGCTGGAGAGGGTGTTGAGAAAAGGGAACCCTCTTACACTGTTGGTGGGAATGCAAACTAGTACAGCCACTATGGAGAACAGTGTGGAGATTCCTTGAAAAACTGGAAATAGAACAGTCATATGACCTAGCAATTCCACTGCTGGGCATACACACGGAGGAAACCAGAATTGAAAGAGACACGTGCACCCCAATGTTCATCGCAGCACTGTTTATAATAGCCAGGACATGGAAACAACCTAGATGTTCATCAGCAGACGAATGGATAAGAAAGCTGTGGTACATATACACAATGGAGTATTACTCAGCCATTAAAAAGAATACATTTGAATCAGTTCTAATGAGGTGGATGAAACTGGAGCCGATTATACAGAGTGAAGTTAGCCAGAAAGAAATACAGTATACTAATGCATATATATGGAATTTAGAAAGATNGAAGTCGCTCAGTCTGTCTGACTGTTAGCGACCCCATGGACTGCAGCCCACCAGGCTACTCCGTCCATTGGATTTTCCAGGCAAGAGTACTGGGGTGGGGTGCCATTGCCTTCCCCGGGATGAAACTGGAGCCGATTATACAGAGTGAAGTAAGCCAGAACGAAAAACACCAATACAGTATACTAATGCATATATATGGAATTTAGAAAGATGGTAACAATAACCCTGTATGCGAGACAGCAGAAGAGACACAGATGTATAGAACAATCTTTTGGACTCTGTGGGAGAGGGAGAGGGTGGAATGATTTGGGAGAATGGCATTGAAACATGTATAATATCATATATGAAACGAATCGCCAGTCCAGGTTCAATGCATGATACTGGATGCTTGGGGCTAGTGCACTGGGATGACCCAGAGGGATGGTATGAGGAGGAAGGAGGGAGGGGGGTTCAGGATGGGGAACACATGTATACCTGTGGTGGATTCATGTTGAAGTATGGCAAAACCAATACAATACTGTAAAGTAATTAACCTCCAACTAAAATAAATAAATTTATATTAAAAACATAAATAAATAAAAAAGCTGACTCCCCCCCAGTGCAACTGTTATTTGAGGTGAGCCTTTGGTGGGTGATTAAGTCATGAGGGGGGAGTCCTCATGAATGAGATTAGTGTTCTTATTAAAGAGAAGCCAGAGAGCTCCCCTGCTGTCGCAATATGGGGACTCAAAGAAGATAGTCATTCAGGAACCAGGAAGTGGGTCTTCTCCAGACACTGAATCCACAGGCACTTTGATCTGGGACCTCCAGTCTGTAGAACTGGGGGACATAAATATCTTCTGTACAAGCACCCAGTCTGTGATATTCTCTGAGAGCAGCACCGACAGACAAAGGCGAAGGTCAAAGCTGAGCCTTGGATGCTTGTGGTCCTCTGGCCCCGCTCTGTCCCGTAACTGGGTGTCAGTCGCAGACCTTCCTAATGCCAACATGGAATCGTTCCTGCCTGAAATTCACAGCAGGGATGCCACACGAATCGTTAACACAGAAAGCGTGATATACTGAGGACCCAGCCTGACATCATCACAGCTTTTGCCAGTGGTTCAGCTGCACCCAAGTTCTGAGTCCACACGAGGAAGGGGAGCTGTCAGAGGTGGGCTTTCCCCAGCAGTGCAATATCACCATGAACTGGATAGAAGGTAGGGAGAAGCTTCTGCCTACAACCCCCACCCCAGAGTCCCTGTGTAATGGGGCTCTGAGAGGTCCAGGAAGAGCCATAATTCCCTTTGATTAGAGGAATATTTTTCAAGCTTGTGTGGCCGCTGGTCCTTTCTGCCCAAGAACTGCTAGCACCCTGCAAAGCATGTGTGTTATCTGAAACAGACAGGGAAAGTTGGGGAAGATTATACTCTTTACTTAGCAGGGTTACAGGCACAGAGATACAGGGGGCTACCAAGAGTTTTTTTGTCTTACATTTTTCCATTGCTCCGAATGCCAATCCACACACTGTGTCATCAGTTGGCCCAGAAGCTCATTAAAAGCAGGATACCACTCTCCTCTTGGAGAGTTAACCTCAAAATGCCTTGAAAACATCAGCAACTCCCCGGCAACCTGTGTACATGTGTGTGTGTGTCTGTGTGTGCCCACTCAGTTGTGTCCAACTCTTCGAGACACCACGGACTGGAGCCAACCAGGCTCCCTCTATCCATGGAGTTTCCCAGAAAAGGATACTAGAGCGAGTTGCCATTTCCTACTCCAGGGGATATTCTTGCTCCAGGGATAGAGCCCACGACTCTTCTATCTCCTGCGCTGGTAAGCAGATTCTTCACCACTGAGCCACCTGGGAAGCCCAACCTGTGTGCATATCTAGGAAATGCCATGAAAGAAGGCGAAAGTGAAAGTTGCTCAGTCATATCCAACTCTTTGTGACCCCATGGACTATACAGTCCATGGAATTCTCCAGGCCAGAATACTGGAGTGGGTAGCCGTTCCCTTCTCCAGGGGATCTTCCCAACCCAGGAGTTGAACCCAGGTCTCCCACATTGCAGGTGGGTTCTTTACCAGCTGAGCCACCAGGGAAGCCCTGGTATGATATTTCATTGGTCTTACTCCTAAACCATCTCATCCATCTCATCCTCTGGTTGGACAGCATCACTGATTCAATGGACATGAGTTTCAGCAAACTCCAGAAGATAGCAAAGGACAGGGAAGCCTGGCATGCTGCAGTCCATGGGGTCGTAAAGAATCAGACACAATTTAGTGACAGAACAACAAACCCCCAAACCACCCCCAGTCTATAATTATACAGCCTGGTTTGATTTTCAGAGTACTCAAAACACTGCTTTCCACATTCTACCAAATATTTCCAAATTTCCTAGTTTAATGATGCCAGAAATTGACCATTAAATTGCCCTCATTAGTTTTTGTTTTATTTATATTATTCTACAGAGGGCTTACTTCAGGGCTGGATACTTTGAGGTACAATTTGTTCAATGTTCAACACAGCCCTACCAGGAAAGGATGAACGTTATTCCCATTTTACAGATGAGATGACTGAGGCACAGAAAGGTCAAGTAGCTTGCCCAAGGTCACAGTCAGAAAGTGTTGGCATCTGTATCACATTTCAGGCAGTGTGACTCCAGGATCTGTGCACATAAGCACCATACTGTGTGATACTGCTTCTCGCTCAAAATGTTCCTCCCATTTTAAACCTGTCTGGTAAAGATAACTTCTAAAACTCTTATCGCATACATCTATCTCTATTATCCCTAGCAATGTTCAGATTTAGGAGCAAGGCTTGACAACACCCTCTCATTTTGTTCAGAAGATCGAAGATGGAGATTCAGAGAGAAGAATTAACCTTATAAGCTAACCCCTCAGCCATAATATCTTGGCTAGAGAGAACAAACACACAAAATACAAAATGAAGGGAAATAAGAGTGAAGGGTTTAGAGTTCTCACCTAAGGGTGATTGCGCCCCCGCTGGGGAACTCTGCCATGCCTGGAGAAACGTCTGGTGTTCTCTACACTGGCATCAAGCTTGTAGAGGCCAGGGATGCTGCTAAACATCTTTAATGCGTAAGACCAAGAAATACCCGATTCAAAATGTCAACATTGCTAGGTTGGGAAGCCCTGGTTCAAAGATTACTTGTAACACAGTCCACTGCAAAAAAGTCTAAGTGCAGAAGAGACGACTGGTTACTCTTGCAAACAGTGTACTGAAATGCAGCACCCTCATTTGTTCAGTGCAGTAGGGTAGCGCTAGTTGCTCAGTCATGTCCAACTCTGTGACCCCAGGGACTGTATCCTGCCAGGCTCCTCTGTCCATGGGATTTCCCAGGCAAGAACGCTGGAGCGGATTGCCATTTCCTTCTCCATAGGATCTTCCCAACCCAGGGATCAAACCCAGGTCTCCTGCATTGCAGGCAGATTCTTTACCATCTGAGCCACCAGGGAAGCTGACATTTGCTTATGCATTCTCTATGGCTGCTTTTGAAATCTGATGGTGGAATTGTACTTTGGACAAAGACCCTCCAGTTAACAAAGATTAAAATATGTGCTATTTGGCCCTTTACTCCCAGAAAAAGTTTGCCCACTCAATGCAAGGGGTCCATCAAAATTTGAACAACGTTCCTCTTAATAGTAAATTCAATCTAACAGAGTCTACCTGCTCTAAGCCCCACCGGCTCAGCTGGGTGTGCCTCACAGAATCAATGGGATCTATTGAGATCTGATCGGCTCTTCAACGTATGCGTGATTAATCCATCCTTGCATTACTAGCTGAATCAGTAACTGCATCAGCCCTCTTCATCCTTTTCTCTGCTCTCTTGCATATTTCCCTGTCCAATTAGCAACTGTTGGAAGATTGGCTCGCCAAGACCAGGAGGTAAGAGAGAAGCACATGATTAACAAACCATTAGAAGATGCTTTAGCCCCTGCCTGTGCTAAAAAACCAAAGAGAAATCAATTAACCTGGGCAGAAACTGGTCCCAGGAACCACAGGAAATTCAGACACAAGGCAACAAATATTTCTCCTCTGTCAGAGTTCAGTGGTTTGGAATCATCTGTCATCACCAGGACAGAGTGGCTAGTCAGCAAAGCCACTGTCTCTGCCTCGGTGGGTGACCTTTTCCCTCTTCTCATCACCCAGCAAAAATGAAATGAATGGCCACTGGCCAACCTGGCATCCTGCCCGTCCGCACTCCACTCCAGCTTCTCAAAAGCTGGCCCCATCAGGACCCAGGATTTTTCAAATCAGTGTTTTTTCCAATGGCAGGCCATTCTCAATTTTGAAATCAATTGAGTAGTTGTCAAGCAGCCTTTTATAAGGAATGAAGGAGAACAGGTAGAAAAAAATACCAGTTTCTTGCACCAAAGTATATATTGTTTTGTGAAACTGATTTTTAGATATAAACATGTACATTCACATATATAGGCATGTGTGTGTATATATGTACACACACATGTATATATATGTGTAAAGAAACACTCAAAGACATTATAGAAGAGCACATTTTACCTATTATTTGTTTTGTACACTCACACTTGTATATGTGTTCTAAGTCATAAGATAACATGTGTTTCTGTTTTTAGTATTATTTGTAGCATTTGCTTTTAATTATAAGGTAACACATGAATTTATTTTCTTCATAAAAAATGCTAAAATATTTCTGACCATCTCTTCTTCCCCAGTAACTCTTCCTGTTGGTTAGGTGTGGACATTTCCAGATGGTTTCTGATGCATTTTATTCTATTTATTTTAACCACTTTAATTGAACTATAGTTAATCTATAACACTTTATAACAATTTACTTATTATAAATTTTAATTATATATATTAATTTACTATGACAATTTATAACTATACTTTGTGCACATATATTTATATTCTTTTTCAGATCCCCTGGAGAAGGAAATGGCAACCCGCTGAAGTCTTCTTGCCTGGGAAAGCCACGGACAGAGAAGCTTAGCAGTCTATGGGGTCGCAAAAGAGTGGGACACGACTTGGTGACTAAACAACAAAACAGGGGGTACACTTGATAATTTGGGAAATCTCATCCTTGCTCAGCCTTCCCCACTGACGCTCTCCTGTGGCTGTCAGAGTGACTGGGGGAGGGGTGGATTAAGAGTTTGGGGTTAGCAGATGCAAACTATCACATACAGAACGGATAAACAATGAGGTCCTCCTGTATGGCACGTGCATGCACAGGTAACTATATTCAATATCCTGTGATAAACCATCAAGGAAAAGAATATGAAAAATAAGTATATATACACATATATGTATTTATACATACATATATATCGGAGAAGGCAATGGCACCCCACTCCAGTACTCTTGCCTGGAAAATCCCATGGATGGAGGAGCCTGGTAGGCTGCAGTCCATGGGGTCGCAAAGAGTCAGACACGACTGAGTGACTTATATGAATCACTTTGCTATACAGCAGAAATTAACACAACCTTGTCAATTGACTACTACAATAAGAAAAAAAAAATTTTAATTAAATCTGATCAGTCCCCTACTCTATCGCTTCCTTGTGGTCTCAGGGGAAGGTCCAAGCCCCCAACGCCCACCCTGCCCTTGCTTCACTAGGGCCCCTTCACCAGGGCTTCAGGCATCACCCCTAACTTTCCATCACCCCTGTCACCTAAGACTTGTCTTTCTGTTTGGACCACTCTTTGCCCAAGCAACACCTTCACCCTGCTTTCTAAGTATTCCCCTGAAAGCTGCGCTAGCACATGCTCAACCTTGAACATAAACTAGCACCGCATCTTCATCATATGTTCCCCTGCCCTTTGCTGACTCCTTGTAGAGCCAGACCCTCCCATTCACACCCAAAAAACACCCATATAGCCCCTTTGCATGCAACTGTGTTAGTGTGCCCATTGGATCTACTACTGTCTCTTCTACTGGACTGTAAGCCTCACCGGGGTAGGGAGGAACACAGGAAGGGCACACATCACATGTCTATTGGATGAATGGACAGATGGACGGACAGATGCAGGTACGTGTCTTTTTACAGGAGCAGAAACAGAGGGTTGGAGAGAGCGAAGGCTTGTCTCTAACACAGCTCATCAGAGGCCACAAATTAGAACTCAAATCTCGGCTTCAGATCCTGCTCTCTCTGACACGCCACACAGAAACCTGAAAAGCATTCAGGCAAACCATCCAAGAATCTCTTCCAAATTAACCCCAGGCCAGTGTGGGGAAGGCCCCTGCTTCCTCAGAGCCCAAAATCTGAGTCTGAATCCTGCTACTGAGAGGCTTAGAGGGCAGCTTGGAGCATATTAGTTCCAGTTCACGGGATAACAACAAAAACGAGAAAGAACGGCAAAGAAAACAAAACTTAGCTCAATTGGCTCACAATCCCCCGTAACAATCAGCCTCTGATTAGCCACCTCATTAAAATATAAACTAATTTAATTCAATCATTTAAGCAATAACCCAAGCTGGCACAGCCGTTATCATCAAAAACTCCATAATGTTCACTCTCTACAAGACATGACAATTTGGCGTTTTTTATTAAGAATGTGAATTTCCTGCTGGTGCAGGGAAGAAAATCTCTGGCAGCTGCTGTTTCTCCATTGTCCCCGTGTGCCAACAGCATCTTTTTCTAATTTCTCAAACAAAGCGATTAAGGAAGAAGCCACCCAAACACACCCGGAGTATGAGATGAGAGCGGGGATAAACAGTTCCTAAGGAGGATTTTCTTTCCAAATTAGCAATGTGTCTGATACTTGCATTATAAATGCGGCAAATGCCCAATTAGATGGGAAGCCAAGGACCAGTCTACCTTCCCTGCTCACACATCCAGACGCTGGAATATCTGCCCTTC
>SJYX01017932.1:9758-174388 GCA_006410675.1 Oreotragus oreotragus
CGGTGCCTTCAAGTCCCCTTCTCAGCCTGGGCTGAGGGAGCCCCCACCAATACCCCAGACCTAACCCTCACCCTCACTCTCCTCCTGCGGGGCCATATTCTCAAGGCTCCAGAGTTAATAAAATGTGGGGTAAGCACCAACTGGGCCCCAGAGACTCCAGGCAGAAGGTGCCAAGTGTGCAACTTCCTCCCGAGAATAGTTCAGAGACAAGACCTCTCAAAAAAAAACAGAAAGAGACTACAGAGATGGAGTGAGTGCCAGTATGGAAGGGGTCCTGGAAATACATCATCAGGCCCTCCTGCAGCTCATCACCAGCTCTAGAGACCAAGGCCTCAATAAAACGTGAGAGCAATCACTAATTAGGAACCTTCCTTGATCTCGAGGGGGATGGCTTGGGAACATGCAGAGTGATGTGGAAGTTTTAGATACACAGAAAGAGTGTGAATTCCCAAAGAGACAGTCAATATCAAAACTCATGCCATGAGAGAGCATGACAGTGCCCTCGGTTAATATTTCACAAGCGTTTTGGCTTCAGATCCAAGCCCAGGAGGTGAATCTGGCTTGAGGCAGCCCTCCCTGATTGCTGAAACTGGCCAGAGTTTTTAGAAGAAAATTGAAAAAAAGAAATGCTGATCCTTGAAAGACGTTCCATCAGCGACCCAGTGACCCCAGGCTCCATCACCTTGATAGGCCTTCCCTAAAGCCAAGGGGAATCTGTGTGCTGTGTGCTCAGCCACTTAAGCTGTGTATGACTTTGCAACCCCATGGACTGTGGCCCACCAGGCTCCTCTGTCCACGGGATTCTCCAGGCAAGGATACTGGAAGGGGTTGCCATGCTCTCCTCCAAGGGATTTTCCCAACCCAGGTATCGAACCTGGATCGCCTGCATCTCCTGCACTGCAGCTGGATTCTTTTACCACTGAGCCATGGGGAAAGACTGGAATCTTAGGGGTGCGTATATGCTTTGGCATCAAGTTGCACACATGCCCACCTGCTCTGCAGCAAGGGAACCGCACATAGGCCTTCAAGTAGGTTTTTTTAAAGCACCTGTCAAAATATTTTATTCTACAAATAACACAACTAAAAACTTCTAGGGGTATGCCAAAGCTGAAACTGATGGCATCCATTCTGTTCTCTCTAACTACATCCTGAGTGTCTCTGAATTCAAATATTTACTCTTCTCTGCTTCATGATATCTGCAAGTCACTTTCGGAGGTCATTACTTGAGTCTCATAGATTACAGAGCTCATAGATAAATTCTCCTTTTGCTAAGTCACTTCAGTCGTGTCCAACTCTGTGTGACCCCATAGATAGCAGCCCACCAGGCTTCGCCTTCCGTGGGAGTCTCTAGGCAAGAACACTGGAGTGGGTTACCATTTCCTTCTCCAGTGCATGAAAGTGAAAAGTGAAAGGGAAGTCGTTCAGTCGTGTCTGACTCTTCGCGACCCCATGGACTGCAGCCTACCAGGCTCCTCCATCCATGGAATTTTCCAGGCAAGAGTACTGGAGTGGGGTGCCATCGCCTTCTCCTTTAGTCGTCTGAAAAATCCAGGAAGGGGCTCTTGTAATCATTGTCTTTGCTCTCTAGTTGAAGAAATGGAGACCCAGAGAGTGACTCTCCCAATGTCACAAAGCTTTGGAATTTGAAGATGTCACATTAGATTACTGAACTTGAACTTGGTTCTTACAACCTCATGGTAGGTGCTCATTCTACCAAATACAGTTCAGTAAGGGACTTAGTAAACACATGGCCACAAATCATTTATAAAGGGAGGGGACCACAAGAAGACAGGTTGAATCCTGTGCTCAGACGGGCTGTTTCACTTGGTCAGTACCCAGGCCTCACAATGACGTCTGCCCACAGGGACGTGTACACACATGGTACTTGCGGGCCAAATGTGTTTCCATTTGTGATGATTCTCCTAAAATTATCCTCTTCAGTTCAGTTCAGTTCAGTCACTCAGTTGTGTCTCTTTGTGACCCCAAGGACTGCAGCATGCCAGGGTTCTCTGTCCTCCCATCCTTCTCTACCTACTCAAATTTGAGCTATACTTGACTAGGGAAAAAGAAATAAAGCCAGTATTGAACATAAACCCCTAACTGATAGAATCCTGCATCTCTTCTTTGGTGTGACACCAGATTTTTTGAGGAATTCCAAGTTCAAGTCCACACCCTCTGCCTTCTAGGCACCACCCTCAGCAATGTCAAGGCCACAATGAAGCACCAGCCAACTGCACCCATCCCCCTATCTGTGATAGCTCCTTCAGCTAGAATCTGCTGTTTTCTGCTGGTTTTGTTTCTTTCTTCCAGCCAGCATGATTTCCTGAGACACTGAAAAACATCTTCTGTGAGCCGAGTTCCGTGACTGGTTCTGCACATCAAACATTTTGGAAATGGCCACATTGCATAGAGGAGATGCGGGGAACAGAATGCTGTAACACAGGATTTTATTAATACATAAAACATAGACTGCTTCAACTAGCTTGAGAAAATGAGCTGCCTGGAGAGAGACAGAGTATACAGATAGACAGTGGCCAGATCATACGCAGAACAGAATCCCAGCCTGCAGCAGTGCATCAAGGAAACACAGCCCTGTGCACAGCAACCAGCAGAGGAGGCGAGCCAGCTGTAAGGCAGACTTGTGCGCAGGCAGACGCCTTCTCTATCCAACAACAGCTTCTGTAACAACCGGCCCTAAATAGCCAGCACTTGACTAATAACAGCTTCCCTAACCTTTGTCCCTGTTTCCACCTTGGGACCAATCAGAGAAAGCCAAATATGCTCCCCTAGGCAATCACACTGGGTGCTCTAGTTACTTCACCCCTAGCTTCCCCAAGGCCAACAGCTTCTAGTCCTTACTGGAACCTCCTTTTTTTTTGAGCAGGGAGGGAGGAGGGAGTAGGAAGAGAGCAGGGAGAGCGGAGGGAGAGAGCAGGGAGGGAGCAGGGAGGAGGGAGGGAGGAAACTGAGATGAGCTCACACAACTGGACACAACCACAAGTAATAACTCGAGCCCCCTCCCTGCTCCCTCCCCAGGGCCTCTGCACGCTGGCATCCTCCTCTGAGTGGCTCAGCTTGTCCCTGGTGGCACAGCCCACAGGTCTGCCTTGGGAGGAAGGGCCGTGTGGCTCACCCACAGAACATAAGCACCCCCAGGCCTTCCTCCGCTTCCACCTGCCCCCGCAGGCTGTCTGTCCATAACGCCCTCTCCAGCTGACACACTGCTGTCATTCTTCCTTTATTTTTCTCTTACCTCTCTGGGGAGGACACACGCTATGGGGGTGGGGATTTCATTTTGTGTCTGGCACATAGTAGGCAGGAAATAACGGTGCACAGATGTTGTGATCAAGGGCAGAGAGTTCCTAGTGGACGCTGTCTAATAAAGCTTGAGGGTAAATAGTTGCTGGGAAGCCAGATTTGAAAAATAGACAAATAGATCTCAGGAAAGTTTGCAGATTTTAGCATTTCACTTCCTACATCTTTCTTGATCTTTAAAAAATAGCAAAAATCTTAAAAATCAGTTTGTTTTTCCAGATGTCTTAGGCTATTTTGTATTTGTCTGAAGCTAAAATATGACATTTTGTTTCTTTTATTTAGAACAATAAACTTGTATTCAATTGCTACCTATACTGAGATTAATGAACTACCTAAAAAAACCTCCAGTTCAGAGAAAGCAGAGAGCACAGCTGAATAACAATGAACACATATGCGGAGACATCTGGGGGATCCACAAAGGATGTTACTTAGAAGCACCCCTCTTTCCTCACCAAAAACCCAATATTCCATTCAAGAAATAAAAACCCAGGTGGGTTCACAGAGCCCAGCGAAAATATAAAACTTAATCTCCCCACAAGTTTCCAGCTCACGCTAGATATTATCACCTCATGCTTTGCTCACCTCAGACTTCAACAGAGATTCTTTCTGAAATCAACACAGACCTCGCCCACCCTGTCTAAAACAGTACACCTTTGCCCCCATGGCCCTCAGCATGTTCCTTTCCATCAAGCAGCTGTAATCTCCCAAATCTCTTTATAAAACTCTTTTTATAAATCTCTTCGTAAAAATCTCTGGATGAAGGGACAGTGTAAAGGCTTCTATCCCAAAGCTCGCACCAGCAGAGCTGAGTAACCACTGTCCAAAGCCATCAGTTTAGAGACATCCTCTCCATGGCCTTGAGACTCGTCACAAAGGTGGGACCAGAAGTTAAAGGAAGTTGCTGTGACATCCGCCCAAGCACTGTCTCATGGGATCCATGCTGATGACAGGAACATCCTCTCCCCTTGGTCAAAAGCGTGTCACCAGAGGTCCCAGGACATTTCTGTCAACTCCATTACCCCAGTCATGACTGTGGCACCTCATCCGGGTATGTCCAGTATTTCTGATTTTAGCTCACAGACTCTCTTAACCATAATTGGGTCAGTTTCTCTTTTATTGAGCGAGCTGTCACTATTAATATAAAACAACCTCTAAATCTTCTTATTAAATTGCAATGTACATTCTTTCCGGCACTGCTGAATGTAATCTAATATCTACCAGCCTCCGGATACCCCATTTATTTCCAACACTTTCTTCCATCTCCTTTATCCCCTAATTACCTTTGGTTTGGGTAACCCATAAGAGTCAAAAACTGTAATGAGTGGAAGGCAGGTGCCAGCTCTCTTTGAGGAAGGAGTTGAAAGGACATCAGATTATTGTGTCTAATACACTGGAGAAAGAAGGCTGGGCCAAGCTGTGACTTTTACTGCAAGGTCACCAGGCAATCAAGTTCAGAGTAGAGAGAAAGTTGTTGTGTGCGGCTGAGCAGTTTTAATTCTCTATAGACTAATATATGGCCCTCGTACACACACACATTCATGTATGTGCACATGTACACACCCACCTATATACACAAACACACATGCCTGCAGGCATGCATGCCCCAGAAAATCTGCATCTCCTTTTTTATTTCCAAATAAACTTAGACCCTAAGGAACTCATTATCAAATGGAGTTTTTCCATTTACATTTTAAAATCGTAGGCATGCATTTGCTAATTTTATGGAAAAGCAAGGGAATTGCATTTTTTGTGTGTGAGTGTTTTAGAGAAAAGATACAAACACAGCAAAAGACTTTTGGCATTTGGGCAAGTCATAGCAGCTGGAGATGACCAACAAGTCCCAGTGTCTTGCACACATGTGTACGTGTGTGTGTGCATGATATAAGATGTCATAGAAAACACACAATGTACAAACGTACAAATACCATCTGTGTTACAGATTATGCACACCGACATCCGCCCTGTTGGGATCCAGACTCATTCATGTTACACACACAGTATCTGTGTTTATCTGATGCTCAATAAACCCAAACCCAAGAGTCCTTTCACGTTTTAATTCTACGCAGAAATTAGGATGTACTTATAAATGGCATAATTTCTAGTAGGACGTGGTAAGCTTTGGCCCCACCTCACCTCCCCAGTGGCTCCACTGGAGGTCACAGAAGTGCATGGGACAGGAATGCCAATGGGGACATCACCATCACTGATAAGGCAGAAATCCAGGTGTGCTGTCTAGCATCCGCTCTTGCTTCCTATAACAGAACTGGTATCCCAAGCCAGGGTCCTCGACCCAGCGGGGCAGGAGACAAGGCGTCAGCCACACTCAGCCTGGGAGCCTGAAATATGGCCCTTTCCCAAGTTCTGCATGTGGATTCAGGTCCCCACACGGCCGCCTGAGTCTCATCCTGCCCTTCTGCTCTGGGTGAGTGTTCTGGGGTGGTCCTTTGGGAAGGCAGGGCAGCTGGACTTCGAGCATTCTGGGGTCTAAGGCTCAGTCTCACAGGAAGCTCTCTTTTGATGTGGGGCAGAACTGCCCATCAAAATGCTGTTGTGCAGTTTTTAGCAAAATCATATAAAATTTTTTTCAAAAGTGAACTAGACACAAAAACCAGGAAAAGGACCAGAATGGACAGTTTTTGCTAAGAATACATCCACTGTGGACATTTTTTGCCAAGAATACATCCACTGCCTTGGCTCTGCTGGGGTCTACGAACCCGCCACGGGTCTCCCTGCTCTCCTCCCTGGGAATGGAGAACAAGATCTTCCCTCCAGGCCGGTGGACCCTTGGCTGCTTTGCTCCCTGCTCAGAATCCTGTCCTTTACATATTTCAACCATCTTATAACCACCCTGGTTCCCAGACCCAACACAAATCATTAATGATTCAGACCTAGTTCTCTGCCTGCCTCCCCTCTAATAGTAATTTACAGGGTAATGGATCCTGCTTCATAGTTCATCAATAACTTGGTGGGGAGTAACTATCTCTGCGGTGGAGGGTTTTGTTTCGTAAACTGTGGTTATCCTCACTGATTGCACACTGACTATTTAAGTGAATTGACTATGTGCTCCCAGGGAATAATGTTGGGTCCTCTATCTCTATGCGAACCAAGGTGCTGATATGAAGTATAAACGGGAGGTAAGATAGGCAAAATGATTTCGAAGTCAATTTATTTAAAAAAAAAAAAAAAAGGCACCTACTGTACCATTTCCATATGTTTGTGAAAAACCTGAAACCAGCCCTTCTGGAAGGGAATGTATTCAACTTGTCAGATTACACCCATCCTAGAACCTTTTTAAGCAAAGACATTTGATCCTGCACACCTGTAATCATGTTTCCTTCCCCGAAGGCCAAGTCCATCAATGCCTGGGGACCACAGTCAGAACATCCACCAGAGGAGCAGCCCTTGGCCCTGGCTCGTGGGCTGGCCCATCACTTAGCCTGTAGAATGGTTTTGCCAAGTCTATATTTTGTCCAGAGCCCAGGTGATCTGTGACATGAAATTATATCAAAAGAAAACTTCAGCAACTTCTTTAGAAAGTGGGCATAGAAAGGCACTCACCTTAGCAGTGATTTCTTTAAGTGACAAGCTGAGGGACTTTATCCTTTCCTGGAGGCTGGAAGAATTGAAAAGAGGACATTGGTCTTGGTAAAATCTCAGTCCTACCACATGTTACAAGATGGCAAAACAGTGAACCTTCCATCAGGCCAACGGCTGAAGAAGATCAGTAGGAAAGAGGATCCCAAACTGGTTCTGTTTGACTGGAGAAGGACATGGCTCCCCACTCCAGTATTCTTGCCTGGAGAATCCCATGGATGGAGGAGCCTGGTGGGCTACAGTCCACGGGGTCGCAAAGAGTCGGACACGACTAAGCGACTTCACCCACTCACTCACTCACTCAGGAAGCTGAGTTTTCCCTCCCTAATTACGCTCTACCTAGGCTGCTATTGAAATCTGTTATCATTCCCATAAGCACATCTACTGACAGAGTGAACAACTCAGATGTGTTTCTGGCAGCAAAATATCAAATTACATTCCTACAAGTACCTTCCAAGAAGGATGGTCTGTCCAGGGAAGTCTTACAGTCAGGTGATCCAATATAATCTATTTGGGTTAATAATTCACTCAATATGTTCTGAGCATCTTCTGGGTTTAGCAGGGAGGTGCAGCAGAGAGAAGATACATACATTTAAAGTATCTAAAATAGAATTCTCTGCTCTGTAGGCTTTTCCCTGTTTCTTTTTTTCTCCTTAGCACTATGCATCTTGACATATTTAGTTACTCATGGAATTTCTTTCTCGCCTCTTTGGAATAAGAGTCCCACAATTGGAGCAACTGCCTGCATCCTCCTGTGTCCATTCCTGTATCCTTGGTGTGCAAGATAATTCCAGGAGCTTATAGGTAGGGACTCAGTCAATAGCCACAGAATGACCAAGTGATAAATGAAACGAACTCTCAGACTTTATTTCCATCACTGTTATCACTGTTATCTATGGGAGAAAAAGTACAAAGGAGCCCCAAAGAGTCAGACATGACTGAGAGCACACACACATGATAACCAACGGAGAAAGATGGGGAGGAAGGGTCAACTATGAATTTGGGATTAACATATACACACTAGTATATATAAAATAGATAAACAAGGGCCTACTGTATAGCATAGCGAACTATACTCAATATCTCAATATACAGGAAAATAATTTGAAAAAGAATACACATATATGCATGCATGTGTGTGCACGTCATTCAGTTGTGTCTGACCCTTTGCAACCCCATGGACTGTAGCCCACCAGGCTCCTCTGTCCACAGGATTCTCCAGGCAAGAATACTGGAGTCGGTTGTCGTGCCCTTCTCCAGGGGATCTTCCCAATCCAGGATCAAACCCGCATCTCTTACATCGTCTGTGTTTGCAGGAAGGTTCTTTACCACTAGCACCACCTGGGAAGTCATATATACATGTATAACTGAGTCACTTTGCTGTACACCTGAAACTAACACAATGCATAACAAATCAACGATACTTCAATTTTTTAATAAATTAATTAAAAGTAACAATAATAGTATCTTATAAATAGGTTTTCCCAGCCACATACAAAGACTAGTCCATGCATCAACAATTAAGACAGAATTTAGCTGACCAAAATGTCAGTGCCTTTAGCTCATGCCCAGCGGGTCAAGCACCGTCCTTCCAGGGTTGGACATGTTCACTGGTCTTGGCTCAGTCTTGGCCCTGTCCCAGAAAGAAGATTAGTCTTCTCTCAAATACTGATGTTAAAGCAGGGAGGCAGAGAGGCAGATAATTGAATGCATTGTTTTATATTTGATTTGATTTATATTTAATTTATTTAATTTATGCTATATTACTTTTTGCAGTAGATTTACCTTCCTAATTATGTTTTGCTCAGGCTAATATTAGCATTAGTTGCATCCCTGGGGTACACACAGAATGGAAGCAATGGGGGGCAAAAGAATATAAATCATCTATACCCCACACAAGTGATTTTCAAGCTATTTTTAGTAGTAGAGCTCTTTCAAATGAAATTTTACTCAGAATAGTAATNTAATTAAAAGTAACAATAATAGTATCTTATAAATAGGTTTTCCCAGCCACATACAAAGACTAGTCCATGCATCAACAATTAAGACAGAATTTAGCTGACCAAAATGTCAGTGCCTTTAGCTCATGCCCAGCGGGTCAAGCACCGTCCTTCCAGGGTTGGACATGTTCACTGGTCTTGGCTCAGTCTTGGCCCTGTCCCAGAAAGAAGATTAGTCTTCTCTCAAATACTGATGTTAAAGCAGGGAGGCAGAGAGGCAGATAATTGAATGCATTGTTTTATATTTGATTTGATTTATATTTAATTTATTTAATTTATGCTATATTACTTTTTGCAGTAGATTTACCTTCCTAATTATGTTTTGCTCAGGCTAATATTAGCATTAGTTGCATCCCTGGGGTACACACAGAATGGAAGCAATGGGGGGCAAAAGAATATAAATCATCTATACCCCACACAAGTGATTTTCAAGCTATTTTTAGTAGTAGAGCTCTTTCAAATGAAATTTTACTCAGAATAGTAATATATACAATAGATAATAGGGGGGTCTATTCTGATTGAGGTGGGATGTCTGGCCTGGGGTACAAATGAGGTCACACGGACCCTGCACACTGAATATTACCACCATCACCCAGGCATGTCAGTCACTCAGTCACATCTACCCCATGGGTTGTAGCCCACCAGGCTCCTCTGTCCATGGGATTCTCCAGGCAAGAATACTGGAGTGGGTTGCNAAAAAAAAAAAAAAAAAAAACAAGCACCTACTGTACCATTTCCATATGTTTGTGAAAAACCTGAACCCAGCCCTTCTGGAAGGGAATGTATTCAACTTGTCAGATTACACCCATCCTAGAACCTTTTTAAGCAAAGACATTTGATCCTGCACACCTGTAATCATGTTTCCTTCCCCGAAGGCCAAGTCCATCAATGCCTGGGGACCACAGTCAGAACATCCACCAGAGGAGCAGCCCTTGGCCCTGGCTCGTGGGCTGGTCCATCACTTAGCCTGTAGAATGGTTTTGCCAAGTCTATATTTTGTCCAGAGCCCAGGTGATCTGTGACATGAAATTATATCAAAAGAAAACTTCAGCAACTTCTTTAGAAAGTGGGCATAGAAAGGCACTCACCTTAGCAGTGATTTCTTTAAGTGACAAGCTGAGGGACTTTATCCTTTCCTGGAGGCTGGAAGAATTGAAAAGAGGACATTGGTCTTGGTAAAATCTCAGTCCTACCACATGTTACAAGATGGCAAAACAGTGAACCTTCCATCAGGCCAACGGCTGAAGAAGATCAGTAGGAAAGAGGATCCCAAACTGGTTCTGTCTGACTGGAGAAGGACATGGCACCCCACTCCAGTATTCTTGCCTGGAGAATCCCATGGATGGAGGAGCCTGGTGGGCTACAGTCCACGGGGTCGTAAAGAGTCGGACACGACTAAGCGACTTCACCCACTCACTCACTCACTCAGGAAGCTGAGTTTTCCCTCCCTAATTACGCTCTACCTAGGCTGCTATTGAAATCTGTTATCATTCCCATAAGCACATCTACTGACAGAGTGAACAACTCAGATGTGTTTCTGGCAGCAAAATATCAAATTACATTCCTACAAGTACCTTCCAAGAAGGATGGTCTGTCCAGGGAAGTCTTACAGTCAGGTGATCCAATATAATCTATTTGGGTTAATAATTCACTCAATATGTTCTGAGCATCTTCTGGGTTTAGCAGGGAGGTGCAGCAGAGAGAAGATACATATATTTAAAGTATCTAAAATAGAATTCTCTGCTCTGTAGGCTTTTCCCTGTTTCTTTTTTTCTCCTTAGCACTATGCATCTTGACATATTTAGTTACTCATGGAATTTCTTTCTCCCCTCTTTGGAATAAGAGTCCCACAATTGGAGCAACTGCCTGCATCCTCCTGTGTCCATTCCTGTATCCTTGGTGTGCAAGATAATTCCAGGAGCTTATAGGTAGGGACTCAGTCAATAGCCACAGAATGACCAAGTGATAAATGAAACGAACTCTCAGACTTTATTTCCATCACTGTTATCACTGTTATCTATGGGAGAAAAAGTACAAAGGAGCCCCAAAGAGTCAGACATGACTGAGAGCACACACACATGATAACCAACGGAGAAAGATGGGGAGGAAGGGTCAACTATGAATTTGGGATTAACATATACACACTAGTATATATAAAATAGATAAACAAGGGCCTACTGTATAGCATAGCGAACTATACTCAATATCTCAATATACAGGAAAATAATTTGAAAAAGAATACACATATATGCATGCATGTGTGTGCACGTCATTCAGTTGTGTCTGACCCTTTGCAACCCCATGGACTGTAGCCCACCAGGCTCCTCTGTCCACAGGATTCTCCAGGCAAGAATACTGGAGTCGGTTGTCGTGCCCTTCTCCAGGGGATCTTCCCAATCCAGGATCAAACCCGCATCTCTTACATCGTCTGTGTTTGCAGGAAGGTTCTTTACCACTAGCACCACCTGGGAAGTCATATATACATGTATAACTGAGTCACTTTGCTGTACACCTGAAACTAACACAATGCATAACAAATCAACGATACTTCAATTTTTTAATAAATTAATTAAAAGTAACAATAATAGTATCTTATAAATAGGTTTTCCCAGCCACATACAAAGACTAGTCCATGCATCAACAATTAAGACAGAATTTAGCTGACCAAAATGTCAGTGCCTTTAGCTCATGCCCAGCGGGTCAAGCACCGTCCTTCCAGGGTTGGACATGTTCACTGGTCTTGGCTCAGTCTTGGCCCTGTCCCAGAAAGAAGATTAGTCTTCTCTCAAATACTGATGTTAAAGCAGGGAGGCAGAGAGGCAGATAATTGAATGCATTGTTTTATATTTGATTTGATTTATATTTAATTTATTTAATTTATGCTATATTACTTTTTGCAGTAGATTTACCTTCCTAATTATGTTTTGCTCAGGCTAATATTAGCATTAGTTGCATCCCTGGGGTACACACAGAATGGAAGCAATGGGGGGCAAAAGAATATAAATCATCTATACCCCACACAAGTGATTTTCAAGCTATTTTTAGTAGTAGAGCTCTTTCAAATGAAATTTTACTCAGAATAGTAATATATACAATAGATAATAGGGGGGTCTATTCTGATTGAGGTGGGATGTCTGGCCTGGGGTACAAATGAGGTCACACGGACCCTGCACACTGAATATTACCACCATCACCCAGGCATGTCAGTCACTCAGTCACATCTACCCCATGGGTTGTAGCCCACCAGGCTCCTCTGTCCATGGGATTCTCCAGGCAAGAATACTGGAGTGGGTTGCCATTTCCTCCTCCAGGGGATCTTCCAGGGGTCCCCAAATCGTGATTCCAGGAGCAGGAATACAAATTGAAAACCACCAAATTAGATGAGTTAAATGTTTATAAATAAGAGTTACATGTACTTCAGTGATTAAAATGAATCCCCACGTATCTTTGGAGCCTGCATATGATTAATGACAAGTAAACTGCTCGCTCAGATCAAATTATGCGGGACCCTGGAAACCCACATTGTCTCCACAAATTAGCACATAATGTTTTAACAAACACACCAGGCCTAACTTACTCACGAGTGTCTTCCTGAAAAGCAGCCACCTTAGGAATAACAGTGTCAAACATTTATTGAGCACTTACGGTGTGCCTGGCACTCTCCCTTGTATTCTTTACATGGATGAGCCTTTTAAATTCACATAACTCTATGAAGTAGGTACCTAATATCTACATCTTCAGACGAGAAAACTCCAAGAGAGATTTCAGTAATTTTCCCAGGGTCAGCTAGCTGGTAAATGGGAGAATGACAACCCAGGCAGTTTAGCTGTCTGTTCTAACCACTAAATTATGCTACCTCTTCCAGAAGATGTGTAATTATTTGAGGTATACTGTCACTGTATACACTGGTTTTTAGAATCCTATTTTAGAATGGTGTTGAGTTTACAATGTGCGTGTGTTAGTCACTCAGTCACATCTGACTCTCTGCAGCCCCATGGACTGTAGCCCACCAGGCTCCTCTGTCCATGGGATTTCTCAGTCAAGAATACAGGAGTGGGTTGCCATTTCCTTCTCCAGGGGATCTTCCCGACCCAGTGACTGAACCCATGTCTCTTGCATTGCAGGCGGATTCTTTACTGTCTGAGCCACCAGGGAAGCCCTGAATTTACAACACACAGTCATTATTTGTAAACGGACATTATCCTCTACTCACAAATGGTATTTAAATCATTTGACTGAAATTCACCCTCAACACGTGAAGCGTCAGAAAAAGCTGAGACTATTAAGAAGAATGTGCTATACAGAAAGTACAGTCGGGGCAGCTGGGCTTGAGGCTGGTGGTAGTGAAAGGAAACTGAGTATACAGGGGTCTTTTATGGGTTGAGAGTGTGCCCCCCGCAACCCCAATTCATCATGTTACTGTCCTCACAATGGTACCTTATTGGGTGATAGTGTCTTTACAGAGGTGATCAATTAAAACGAGGTCATCAGGGTGACCCTAATCCAATAAAACTGGTGTCCTTATGAAAAGGGGAAATTGGAACACAGGGAGAGACACACACACAGGGAAGACCACAGATAGGGACCCAGGGAGAAGACAATCATCCACAAGCCAAGGAAAGAAGCCTGGCACAGATTCTCGCTACACAGCCTTAGAAGCAACCAGCACTGCCCACACCTTGATCCTGGACTTCCCGCCTCCAGCACGGTTTAGGCCCCCCAGGCTGTGGGAGTCTGTCATGGCAGCTCTAGCAAACCAACATATGGGAAATTTCCATTTGTAACAGTATGACTAATCACATGTGTTATTAAGACCCTGCATACTGGTGCTCCAGTTCAGTTCAGTCCAGTCGCTCAGTCGTGTCCGACTCTCTGTGACCCCAGGGACTGCAGCACGCCAGGCCTCCCTGTCCATCACAAACTCCTGGAGCTTGCTCAGACTCAAGCCCATCAAGTCGGTGATGCCATCCAACCATCTCATCCTCCGTCCTCTTCTCCGCCTGCCTTCAATCTCTCCCAGCATCAGGGTCTTTGCAAATGAGTCAGTTCTTCACATCAGTGGCCAAAATATTGGAGTTTCAGCTTCAACATCAGTCCTTCCAATGAATATTCAGGACTGATTTCCTTTAGGATGGACTGGTTGGATCTCCTTGCAGTCCAAAGGACTCTCAAGAATCTTCACCACAGTTCAAAAGCATCAGTTCTTTGGTGTTCAGCTTTCTTTATAGTCCAGCTCTCACATCCGTACACGACTACTGGAAAAACCATAACTTTCACTAGACGGACCTTTGTTGGCAAAGTAATGTCTCTGCTTTTTAATATTGTCTAGGTTGGTCATAGCTTTTCTTCCAAGAAGCAAGTGTCTTTTAATTTCATGGCTGTAGTAACCACCTGCAGTAATTTTGGAGTGCAAGAAAATAAAATCTGTTTCCATTGTTTCCCCATCTGTTTGCCATGAAGTTATGGGAATGAATGCCATGATCTTAGTTTTCTGAATGTTGAGTTTTAAGCCAACTTTTTCACTTTCCTCCTTCACTTTCATCAAAAAGCTCTTTAGTTCTTCACTCTCTGCCATAAGGATGGTGTCATCTGCATATCTGAGGTTATTGATATTTTTCCGGGGAGTCTTGACTCCAGCTTGCTCCAGGGTCCAAGGAAAAAAGTCTACTCCATGTGGGAGCTGCCAGACAAGAGTCACGATGGCCCTTCTGTTTGTTTCAGACGAATAGATGATTTCATTTTCAACTCAACCCAAGTGGGAAACAGAAAACCTCTCCAACAATAGATTGTAAACATTCTTGCCTTGTAGTGTAGACTCTAAAGACAGGTGGCTATAAGAAAATTGCATGTGACAATGTCTTTGTGTTTTTAAAAACTGATTATGGGGCCTTTGAAGTGGAAATGGTAGTCACACAGTCATGTCCTACCCTTTGCGACCCCATGGACTGTAGCCCGCCAGGCTCCTCTGTCCATGGGATTCGCCAGGCAAGAATACTGGAGTGGGTTGCCATTTCCTTCTCCAAGGTCTTCCCAACCCAGGGATTGAACCTGGGTCTCCTGCATTGCAGGCAGATTCTTTACTATCTGAGCCACCAAGGAAGCCTTTGGGTTAGTATAAAAGTACACAAGTGCCTTAGCTTCAGGTTAGGAGTGAAAAGGGTCCCTTAAATCCCCCAGAGAAGGGACTAGCTTCCCACTCCAGTATTCCTGCCTTGAGAATTCCATGGAGGAGAAGCCTGCCGGGCTACAGTGCTTGGAGGCAGACATGACTGACTGACTCACACTTTCACTTTTTCACAATAACTAATCTAAACAGAGAAACCTGTATGCAGGTCAGGAAGCAACAGTTAGAACTGGACATGGAACAACAGACTGGTTCCAAATAGGAAAAGGAGTACGTCAAGGCTGTATATTGTCATCCTGCTTATTTAACTTCTATGCAGAGTACATCATGAGAAACGCTGGGCTGGAAGAAACACAAGCTGGAATCAAGATTCCCGGGAGAAATATCAATAACCTCAGATATGCAGATGACACCACCCTTATTTCAAAAAGTGAAGAGGAACTAAAAAACCCCTTGAGGAAAGTGAAAGAGGAGAATGAAAAAGTTGGCTTAAAGCTCAACATTCAGAAAACAAAGATCATGGCATCTGGTCCCATCACTTCACAGGAGATAGATGGGGAAACAGTGGAAACAGGGTCAGTCTTTCTTTTGGGGGGGCTCCAAAATCACTGCATATGTTGACTGCAGTCATGAAATTTAAAGGAACTTACTCCTTGGAAGGAAAGTTATGAGCAACCTAGATAGCATATTCAAAAGCAGAGACATTACTTTGCCAACAAAGGTCCGTCTAGTCAAGGCTATGGTTTTTCCTGTGGTCATGTATGGATGTTCTGACCCTTTGCAACCCCATGGACTGTAGCCCACCAGGCTCCTCTGTCCACAGGATTCTCCAGGCAAGAATACTGGAGTCGGTTGTCGTGCCCTTCTCCAGGGGATCTTCCCAATCCAGGATCAAACCCGCATCTCTTACATCATCTGTGTTTGCAGGACGGTTCTTTACCACTAGCACCACCTGGGAAGTCATATATACATGTATAACTGAGTCACTTCGCTGTACACCTGAAACTAACACATTGCATAACAAATCAACGATACTTCAATTTTTTAATAAACTAATTAAAAGTAACAATAATAGTATCTTATAAATAGGTTTTCCCAGCCACATACAAAGACTAGTCCATGCATCAACAATTAAGACAGAATTTAGCTGACCAAAATGTCAGTGCCTTTAGCTCATGCCCAGCGGGTCAAGCACCGTCCTTCCAGGGTTGGACATGTTCACTGGTCTTGGCTCAGTCTTGGCCCTGTCCCAGAAAGAAGATTAGTCTTCTCTCAAATACTGATGTTAAAGCAGGGAGGCAGAGAGGCAGATAATTGAATGCATTGTTTTATATTTGATTTGATTTATATTTAATTTATTTAATTTATGCTATATTACTTTTTGCAGTAGATTTACCTTCCTAATTATGTTTTGCTCAGGCTAATATTAGCATTAGTTGCATCCCTGGGGTACACACAGAATGGAAGCAATGGGGGGCAAAAGAATATAAATCATCTATACCCCACACAAGTGATTTTCAAGCTATTTTTAGTAGTAGAGCTCTTTCAAATGAAATTTTACTCAGAATAGTAATATATACAATAGATAATAGGGGGGTCTATTCTGATTGAGGTGGGATGTCTGGCCTGGGGTACAAATGAGGTCACACGGACCCTGCACACTGAATATTACCACCATCACCCAGGCATGTCAGTCACTCAGTCACATCTACCCCATGGGTTGTAGCCCACCAGGCTCCTCTGTCCATGGGATTCTCCAGGCAAGAATACTGGAGTGGGTTGCCATTTCCTCCTCCAGGGGATCTTCCAGGGGTCCCCAAATCGTGATTCCAGGAGCAGGAATACAAATTGAAAACCACCAAATTAGATGAGTTAAATGTTTATAAATAAGAGTTACATGTACTTCAGTGATTAAAATGAATCCCCACGTATCTTTGGAGCCTGCATATGATTAATGACAAGTAAACTGCTCGCTCAGATCAAATTATGCGGGACCCTGGAAACCCACATTGTCTCCACAAATTAGCACATAATGTTTTAACAAACACACCAGGCCTAACTTACTCACGAGTGTCTTCCTGAAAAGCAGCCACCTTAGGAATAACAGTGTCAAACATTTATTGAGCACTTACGGTGTGCCTGGCACTCTCCCTTGTATTCTTTACATGGATGAGCCTTTTAAATTCACATAACTCTATGAAGTAGGTACCTAATATCTACATCTTCAGACGAGAAAACTCCAAGAGAGATTTCAGTAATTTTCCCAGGGTCAGCTAGCTGGTAAATGGGAGAATGACAACCCAGGCAGTTTAGCTGTCTGTTCTAACCACTAAATTATGCTACCTCTTCCAGAAGATGTGTAATTATTTGAGGTATACTGTCACTGTATACACTGGTTTTTAGAATCCTATTTTAGAATGGTGTTGAGTTTACAATGTGCGTGTGTTAGTCACTCAGTCACATCTGACTCTCTGCAGCCCCATGGACTGTAGCCCACCAGGCTCCTCTGTCCATGGGATTTCTCAGTCAAGAATACAGGAGTGGGTTGCCATTTCCTTCTCCAGGGGATCTTCCCGACCCAGTGACTGAACCCATGTCTCTTGCATTGCAGGCGGATTCTTTACTGTCTGAGCCACCAGGGAAGCCCTGAATTTACAACACACAGTCATTATTTGTAAACGGACATTATCCTCTACTCACAAATGGTATTTAAATCATTTGACTGAAATTCACCCTCAACACGTGAAGCGTCAGAAAAAGCTGAGACTATTAAGAAGAATGTGCTATACAGAAAGTACAGTCGGGGCAGCTGGGCTTGAGGCTGGTGGTAGTGAAAGGAAACTGAGTATACAGGGGTCTTTTATGGGTTGAGAGTGTGCCCCCCGCAACCCCAATTCATCATGTTACTGTCCTCACAATGGTACCTTATTGGGTGATAGTGTCTTTACAGAGGTGATCAATTAAAACGAGGTCATCAGGGTGACCCTAATCCAATAAAACTGGTGTCCTTATGAAAAGGGGAAATTGGAACACAGGGAGAGACACACACACAGGGAAGACCACAGATAGGGACCCAGGGAGAAGACAATCATCCACAAGCCAAGGAAAGAAGCCTGGCACAGATTCTCGCTACACAGCCTTAGAAGCAACCAGCACTGCCCACACCTTGATCCTGGACTTCCCGCCTCCAGCACGGTTTAGGCCCCCCAGGCTGTGGGAGTCTGTCATGGCAGCTCTAGCAAACCAACATATGGGAAATTTCCATTTGTAACAGTATGACTAATCACATGTGTTATTAAGACCCTGCATACTGGTGCTCCAGTTCAGTTCAGTCCAGTCGCTCAGTCGTGTCCGACTCTCTGTGACCCCAGGGACTGCAGCACGCCAGGCCTCCCTGTCCATCACAAACTCCTGGAGCTTGCTCAGACTCAAGCCCATCAAGTCGGTGATGCCATCCAACCATCTCATCCTCCGTCCTCTTCTCCGCCTGCCTTCAATCTCTCCCAGCATCAGGGTCTTTGCAAATGAGTCAGTTCTTCACATCAGTGGCCAAAATATTGGAGTTTCAGCTTCAACATCAGTCCTTCCAATGAATATTCAGGACTGATTTCCTTTAGGATGGACTGGTTGGATCTCCTTGCAGTCCAAAGGACTCTCAAGAATCTTCACCACAGTTCAAAAGCATCAGTTCTTTGGTGTTCAGCTTTCTTTATAGTCCAGCTCTCACATCCGTACACGACTACTGGAAAAACCATAACTTTCACTAGACGGACCTTTGTTGGCAAAGTAATGTCTCTGCTTTTTAATATTGTCTAGGTTGGTCATAGCTTTTCTTCCAAGAAGCAAGTGTCTTTTAATTTCATGGCTGTAGTAACCACCTGCAGTAATTTTGGAGTGCAAGAAAATAAAATCTGTTTCCATTGTTTCCCCATCTGTTTGCCATGAAGTTATGGGAATGAATGCCATGATCTTAGTTTTCTGAATGTTGAGTTTTAAGCCAACTTTTTCACTTTCCTCCTTCACTTTCATCAAAAAGCTCTTTAGTTCTTCACTCTCTGCCATAAGGATGGTGTCATCTGCATATCTGAGGTTATTGATATTTTTCCGGGGAGTCTTGACTCCAGCTTGCTCCAGGGTCCAAGGAAAAAAGTCTACTCCATGTGGGAGCTGCCAGACAAGAGTCACGATGGCCCTTCTGTTTGTTTCAGACGAATAGATGATTTCATTTTCAACTCAACCCAAGTGGGAAACAGAAAACCTCTCCAACAATAGATTGTAAACATTCTTGCCTTGTAGTGTAGACTCTAAAGACAGGTGGCTATAAGAAAATTGCATGTGACAATGTCTTTGTGTTTTTAAAAACTGATTATGGGGCCTTTGAAGTGGAAATGGTAGTCACACAGTCATGTCCTACCCTTTGCGACCCCATGGACTGTAGCCCGCCAGGCTCCTCTGTCCATGGGATTCGCCAGGCAAGAATACTGGAGTGGGTTGCCATTTCCTTCTCCAAGGTCTTCCCAACCCAGGGATTGAACCTGGGTCTCCTGCATTGCAGGCAGATTCTTTACTATCTGAGCCACCAAGGAAGCCTTTGGGTTAGTATAAAAGTACACAAGTGCCTTAGCTTCAGGTTAGGAGTGAAAAGGGTCCCTTAAATCCCCCAGAGAAGGGACTAGCTTCCCACTCCAGTATTCCTGCCTTGAGAATTCCATGGAGGAGAAGCCTGCCGGGCTACAGTGCTTGGAGGCAGACATGACTGACTGACTCACACTTTCACTTTTTCACAATAACTAATCTAAACAGAGAAACCTGTATGCAGGTCAGGAAGCAACAGTTAGAACTGGACATGGAACAACAGACTGGTTCCAAATAGGAAAAGGAGTACGTCAAGGCTGTATATTGTCATCCTGCTTATTTAACTTCTATGCAGAGTACATCATGAGAAACGCTGGGCTGGAAGAAACACAAGCTGGAATCAAGATTCCCGGGAGAAATATCAATAACCTCAGATATGCAGATGACACCACCCTTATTTCAAAAAGTGAAGAGGAACTAAAAAACCCCTTGAGGAAAGTGAAAGAGGAGAATGAAAAAGTTGGCTTAAAGCTCAACATTCAGAAAACAAAGATCATGGCATCTGGTCCCATCACTTCACAGGAGATAGATGGGGAAACAGTGGAAACAGGGTCAGTCTTTCTTTTGGGGGGGCTCCAAAATCACTGCATATGTTGACTGCAGTCATGAAATTTAAAGGAACTTACTCCTTGGAAGGAAAGTTATGAGCAACCTAGATAGCATATTCAAAAGCAGAGACATTACTTTGCCAACAAAGGTCCGTCTAGTCAAGGCTATGGTTTTTCCTGTGGTCATGTATGGATGTGAGAGTTGGACTGTGAAAAAAGCTGAGTGCCGAAGAATCGATGCTTTTGAACTGTGGTGTTGGAGAACTCTTGAGAGTCCCTTGGACTGCAAGAAGATCCAACCAGTCCATTCTGAAGGAGATTGGCCCTGGGATTTCTTTGGAAGGAATGATGCTAAAGCTGAAACTCCAGTACTTCGGCCACCTCATGCGAAGAGTTGACTCATTGGAAAAGACTCTGATGCTGGGAGGGATCGGGGGCAGGAGGAGAAGGGGATGACCGAGGATGAAGTGGCTGGATGGCATCACTGACTCAATGGACGTGAGTCTGAGTGAACTCCGGGAGTTGGTGATGGACAGGGAGGCCTGGCGTGCTGCGATTCATGGGGTCGCAAAGAGTTGGACACGACTGAGCGACTGAACTGAACTGAATCTAAACAGTACAAGCCAAGACATGGTTAAGGGCCAGAATAAGACATTTTTAGGGAAGAATATTAGCCAGGCAATTCAGGTTCAGTGACTCACGATGAGATAAGTTTGAAGGAAGAGTCCAGCCAGAGGATCAAGCATGCTGCGACCACTGGCCCACACCATGGACTTCCTCCCCTGAAACGCTGCAGTGGGCTCTGAACTGGTCCCCTGCTTTTGTCCTCACCTCCTACTGTCTATTCTTAATCCTATATTCAGAGTGAGCCTTCTCAGGCACTGCAGTGAAACCCATAAACCCATTCTCTAATGCACTCAGGTAAAGCCCATCCACGAGGACCAGTATGGCCCTCTCCTATAACCTCTCTGACCTTCTCTCCTATAACAACCTCCTTCACTTTGCCTGGCCACAGAGGCCTCCTGATGCTCCTCAAATCCACTGATGCAGACCCCTCTGGCTGGATACTCTCCTTCCAAGACACACACCAGACCAGTCCCTCCTACCTTCCAGTCCCTACTCTGGTCTAAGCACCGCACCCCAGGGAGCCCAAACTGATTACTGCCTATAAACCTGCACGCTTAACATCTTGTCCTTTGTCTTCCCCCATAGCATTCACTACCTCCTAACCTACTATGTGATTTACTTATTAATTGTGCTTACTGTTTATTTCTATTTGTTGTTTATATCTGCTTTCTTCTCGCACTAGTAGGAAAGCTCCACAAGGTCAAGGCTCTTCCATGTAGAAATACCTGGAGCATAGTGGGTGGTGAGTGAACGAGCACCCTCTTATCTTCTTTCTAAGGACCAGGTGGGGCATTGTGGGAATATCCCCATCTCTATCAGACATGCCCTCAAACCACAGGATGGTGAGAGGCTCTCTCTCTGCTCCACTCCCCCTACTGCCCCAGCGCAAGTGGGGATTAAGGGTGGGCTTCCCAGGTGGCTCTAGTGGTAAAGAATTTACCTGCCAGTGCAGGAGACATAAGAGATACGGACTCAATCCCTGGGCTGGGAAGATCCCCTGGAGGAGGCCATGGCAACCCACTCCAGTATTCTTGCCTGGAGAATCCCATGGACAGAGGAGACTGATGGGTTACAGTCCATGGGGTCACAAAGAGTCGGACACGATTGAAGCAACTTAGCATGCACGTAGGCACTCATGAATGCAATACTGATTGAAGAAATAGTGCAGGATAGTAATGAAATCAGTGAACTCCAGCTCAGGCAGGAAGGTCAGAAAGATCTAATTCATTCAATATAGTCTCTTGAAGAACAGGCCAGGTGAGTAAGAGTTCCATCCACATCCAGTTCTTTCCCATGCCACCCTTCCTCCTCACTGGCATTTGAGGACACTGGGGCTTTCCTTTCATTGTTTCAAGGATAGGGACCCCCCCCCCCAATGGTGCAGAGGTAAAGAATCCATCCGCAGTGTAGGAGATGCAGGGGATAAGGGTGCAATCCCGGGCCAGAAGATCCCCTCCAGGAAGATATGGCAACCCACTCCAGTATTCTTGCCTAGAAGATCTCACGAACAGGGGAGCCTGGTGGGCTTAGCACACACACACTGCTCCTCACCAGCCTGCTGTGGGTGGAGGTTTATGGGAGAGAAAGAAGAGGTTAAAGACGTGGTGTCCACTCAAGAAGACCTCCTCTCCTCCTTCTAAATCCCACCTCTTAGAAGTCCTGCTCTCTTTGGCTTATCTCTTTTGGATGGCTCCTTTCCATAGCACATGTAGGGGTTGAATTGTGTACCCCTAAAACTCATATATTAAAGTCCTAATCCCCCATGTCTCAGCATGTCACTTTAATGGCAATAAGGTCACTGCAAATGTAATTGGTTAAGATGAGGCTGCTAGGGTGGGCCCCACTCTTATTTAACTGGTGCAGAAATTTTTACTCGAAAACACACATGGACAGAAAACAGTGTAAAAAGATACTGGGAGAAGACGGTCTTCTACAAGCTGAGGAGAGACTTGGTACAGATCCTACCCTCAAAGCTTCAGAAGGAACCAACCTCTCCCCCACCATCACCTTGATCTTGGACCTCTAACCACAACAAGTGTCTGTGTGTAAGCCACCCATGTTCAGTACTTTGTTACTTAGTTGTGTCTGACTCTTTGTGACCCCATGGACTGTAGCCCACCAGGCTCCTCTGTTCATTGGATTCTCCAGGCAAGAATACTGGAGTGGGTTTCCATGGCCTCCTCCAGGGGATCTTCCCAACCCAGGGATCGAACCTGGGTTTCCTGGATTGCAGGAAGATTCTTTAGCATCTGAGCCACCAGAGCAGCCCAGAGCACCTTGCTAGCACCTAGAGCTGCATCTGGCATCTATCTGGTTACAGAATCCCATGCCCTGCTCAACTAGCAACCAACTATTTACTCCCTGCTTCTCCAGATGCTATCACCTTGGGAGGCATAACTCAAAAGACTCATCAGAAACTTGACTCTGTACCCTCTCATAGTAATACTTTCCACACCTTTCATGGATTCAGGCATTAGAGGGCTCTGCCCTTATTCTCCTTACTCCTGGAAGAAAATATCTATCGGGCCAAAGGTATTAATACATGCCCACGCAGAAGCTGGTGAAGGCAGCTGAGACCAGAAGAGACTTCCCAGAGAGCAATGAACCTGCTTTCTGCCTGGGCCCCTTTTTATGATCTTCCTCCCAAGGGTGGACCACACTGCAGGGATCAAGCTGTGACTACCTGGAAGGTGTGGCTAGTTCTTAAACATGCAGGCCAAGGGTCCCTTCACAGTGCAGAACAGACCACAGGATGGGGATACGAGCCAGGTCCTCCCACTTCCACTGGTCTCCTGCTCTGGGCCACATGAGAGGCAGCCAGGAGGACGCCTCTGTGTTCATGTTCTAGAGAAACCACCTCACACCCATTTCTTCTTCCTCCATTAGTGATGCTTTCTCTCACAACCAGGAAGCCAGCCATGACTACCTTCAGCACCAGCCTTGGCCGTCAGCATTATACTCACACCCAGGATGCCAAGCATACATCTGCCAGTGGAGGGGTGTGGGTTCAATCCCAGGTCAGGAGTGAAGATCCCACATGACTCACAGTCAAAAAAAACCAGAACTTAAACAACAGAAGCGATATTGTAACAAAGTCAATAAAGACTTTAAAAGATGGTCCACATGAAAAAACAATTTTTTTTAACACATCAGTTATACAAAGTGCCAGACAGCGTTCATGACAGAGGCAGAAATACAAGGCCAGTTTTACTAAGCAAGACATGAGTGTTCCTGCCCTCAGAACAGAATTGTGCAAAAAGTCTGCTGTCTGCTGGGCCTTGAGCACCCAACTTTCTGCCTATGTAGATCTGACCATGTACCAGCAGCTACAGGAGCAGGAACGTCAGCTCAGTTTCCAGTCTTCTCCTTGTCCCCTGTCCCCAGCCCCAGCCCCAGCCCTTGTCTTGTTTCGTAAGAGCAAGTTTAAGAAGGTGAGACTGTTAATGAAGCAAACTAGAAGTGACATAAAGGGCAAGACGACAGCTATCCTAGCACAGGCACTACTTGGTGGCGAATTAAAAATATATATATGCAGATACAGGAATCCTTGACATTAACAACCTTGCCAATTACTGCTCAGGCCTCTAACCTTCTGTCAGGGGCAAGTGGTGACAGAAATGACAGCAAAAACAGCTTTAGGAGATGCAGGACTCCATCTACTTGGCTCTTTCCCTTCCTTGGACCCTTCTCTCCTCACAGCTGATAATGTCACATGTCACCAGTGGGACAGAGATGGAGCACAGGCAACAGAAATGCCAGGAATTCCTCCAGGCTTCAGATGACCTCATAAAGGCACAATGGGACACCCAGTCATCAGAGGTAAGCCACTCTCTGTGGCTGTAAAAGCAAGGAAGCTTACTCTAATCAAAGGCTGCATGCAGTGAAGCGAGATATTTGCCAACCTCTATGCCACTGCAGTGGAGAAGGCAATGGCACTCCACTCCAGTACTCTTGCCTGGAAAATCCCATGGACGGAGGAGCCTGGTAGGCTGCAGTCCATGGGGTCGCTAAGAGTAGGGCACAACTGAGCTACTTCACTTTCACTTTTCACTTTCATGCATTGGGGAAGGAAATGGCAACCCACTCCAGTGTTCTTGCCTGGAGAATCCCAGGGGGTCACACAGAGTCGGACATGACTGAGGCAACTTAGCAGCAGCAGCAGCAGCATGCCACTGCAGGCCATCCTTGTTACCTTGGGCACAGCACAGAATCCCTGTCCAGCAGGGGAGGGAGCCATACGCAGGACTGACTCAAAAAGCTAGCTCGTGTGTGGGGGACATTGGCCAGAATGAAGTACAGAAAGTTTTGTTTTTTTTTGTGTGTGTGTGCAGCCAACACCAAGTTATTTATTAGATGTCAAAGTATAAACTCATGAAAACCAAGTGTCCATAAAACCATGTTACAGAAAGATTTCAAATTTTTCCTCATCAAATACAAATTGTTGTTGGTAAGTCACTTTTTGACCTGTGGACTGCAGCATTCCATGCTTCCTGGTCCTTCACTATCTCCTTGAGTTTGCTTAAACTCATGTCCATTGAATTGGTGATGCCATCCAACCATCTCATCCTCTGTCGCCCCCTTCTCCTCTTGCCCTCAATCTTTCCTAGCATCAGTCTTTTCCAGTGAGTCAGCTCTTTGCATCCGGTAGCCAAAGTATTGGAGCTTCAACTTCAGCATCAGTCCTTCCAATGAATATTTAGGATTGATTCCTTTAGGATTAACTGGTTTGATCTCTTTGTTGTCCAAGGGACTCATAAGGGTCTTCCCCAGCCCCACAGTTCAAAAACATCAATTTTGAGCGTTGTTACCTTGCCAACATGTGAAATGAGCACAATTGTATAGTAGTTTGAATATTCTTTGGCATTGCCTTTTTCAGGATTGGGATGAAAACTGACCTTTTCCAGTCTTGTGGCACTGCTCAGTTTTCCAAATTTGCTGACATATTGAGTACAGCATTTTAACAGCATCCTCTCTTAGTATCTGAAATAGCTAAGCTGAAATTCCATCACTTCCACTAGCTTTATTCATAGTGCTCAGCCTTCTTTATGGTTCAACTCTCACATCCATACATGACCACTGGAAAAACTATAGCTTTGACTATATGGACCTTTGTCAGCAAAGTGATGTCTCTGCTTTTTAATACACTGTCTAGATTTGCCATAGCTTTTCTTCCAATGAAGAATTTGATTTTTTTGGCTTCAGTCACCATCCACAGCGATTTTGGAGCCCAAGAAAATGAAATCTGCCATTGTGTCTACTTTTTCCCCTTCTATTTGACATGAAGTGATGGAACCAGATGCCATGCTCTTAGTTTTTTGAATGTCGAGTTTTAAGCCAGCTTTGTCACTCTCCTGTTTCACCCTCATTAAAAAGCTCTTTAGCTCCTCTTTGCTGCTTTCTCCCGTTGGAGTGGTATCATCTTTATATCTGAGGTTGTTGGTCTTTTGCCCAGAATTCTTGATTCCAGCTTGTGATTCATCTAGCCCAGCATTTCACATGATGTACTCTGTATTTACATTAAATAAGCAGGGTAACAAATACAGCCTTGACGTATTCCTTTCCCAATTTTGAACCAATCTGTTGTTCCATGTCAGGTTTTAACTTGACCCACATACAGGTTTCTCAGGAGACAGGTAAGGTGGTCCCATCTCTTTAAAACTTTTCCAGTTTGTTGTGATCCACACAGTCAAAAGCTTTAGCATAGTGAGTGAAACAGAAGTAGATGGATTTTTGGAATTCATTTTCTTTTTCTGTGATCTGACAAATGTTGACAATTTGATCTCTGATTCCTCTGTCTTTTCTGAACCCAGCTTGAACATCTGGAAATTCTTGGTTCTCATACTGTTGAAGCCTACCTTAAAGGATTTTGAGCGTTGTTACCTTGCCAACATGTGAAATGAGCACAATTGTATAGTAGTTTGAACATTCTTTGGCATTGCCTTTCTTCAGGATTAGGATGAAAACTGACCTTTTCTAGTCTTGTGGCACTGCTCAGTTTTCCAAATTTGCTGACATACTGAGTACAGCATTTTAACAGCATCCTCTCTTAGTATTTGAAATAGCTAAGCTGAAATTCCATCACTTTCACTAGCTTTATTCATAATAATGCTTCCTAAAGGCCCACTTGACTTAACACTCCAGGATGTCTGGCTCTAGGTAAGTGACCACACCATCGTGGTTATCTGGGTCATTAAAACCTTTCTTGTATAGTTCTTCTGTGTTATCTTTCCACCTCTTCTTAATCTCTTCTGCTTCTGTTAGATCCTTGCTGTGTCTCTTCTTCATTGTACCCATCTTTGCATGAAATGTTCCCTTAGTATCTCCAGTTTTCTCGAAGAGATCTCTTTCCCATTCTTTCCCATTGTTTTCGTCTGTTTCTTTGCATTGTTCATTTAAGAAGTTTTGATTATCTCTCCTTGCTATTCTCTGGAATTCTGCATTCAGCTGGGTATATCTTTCTCTTTCTCCTTTGCCTTTCACTTCTCTTCTTTTCTCAGCTATTTGCAAGGCTTTCTTAGACAACTACTTTCCTTCTTGCATTTCTTTCTCTTTGAATTAGTTTTGGTCACTACCTCCTATGCAGTGTTATGAACCTCCGTCCATAGTTCTTCAGGCACTCTGTCTACCAGATCCAATGCCTTTAATCTATTCATCACCTCCACTGTATAATCATAAAGAATTTACCATCGTGATTATACCATCGTGATTATCTGGGTCGTGAAGATCTTTTTTGTACAGTTCTGTGTATTCTTGCCACCTCTTCTTAATATCTTCTGTTTCTGTTAGGTCCCTACCATTTCTGTTCTTTGAGCCCATCTTTGCATGAACTGTTCCCTTTGTATCCCTAATTTTTTTTGAAGAGGTCTCTAGTCTTTCCCATTCTATTGTTTTCCTCTATTTCTTTGCATTGATCACTTTCTTATCTCTTCTTGCTATTCTTTGGAATTCTGCATTCAGATGGGTATATCTTTCCTTTTCTCCTTTGGTTTTTGCTTCTCTTCTTGTCTCAGCTATTTGTAAGGCCTCCTCAGACCTTTTGCTTTTTTGCATTTCTTTTTCTTGGGGATGGTTTTGATTCCTGTCTCCTGTACAATGTCACAAACCTCCATCCATAGTTCATCAGGCATTCTGTCTATCAGATCTAGTCCCTTAAATCTATTTCTCACTTCCACTGTATAGTCATAATGGATTTGATTTAGGTCATACCTGAATGGTCTAGTGGTTTGCTCCATTTTCTTCAATTTCAGTCTGAATTTGGCAATAAGGAGTTCATGATTGGAGTCACAGTCAGCTCCCAGTCTTATTTTTGCTGACTGTATAGAGATTCTCCATCTTTGGCTGCAAAGAATATAATCAATCTGATTTCAGGGTTGACCATCTGGTGATGTCCATGTGTAGAGTCTTGTGTTGTTGGAAGAGGGTGTTTTCTATGACCAGTGCATTCACCTGGCAGAACTCTATTAGCCCTGTTTCATTCTATACTCCAAGGCCAAATTTGCCTATTACTCCAGGTGTTTCTTGACTTCCTACTTTTGCATTCCAGTTCCCTATAATGAAAATGACTTCTTTTTGGGGTGTTAGTTCTAGAAGGTCTTGTAGGTCTTCATAGAACTGTTCAACTTCAGCTTCTTCAGCATTACTGATGAAAGCATAGACTTGGATTACCATGATATTGAATGGTTTGCCTTGGAAACGAACAGAGATCATTCTGTCGTTCCTGAGATTGCATCCAAGTACTGCATTTTGGACTCGTTTGATGACTATGATGGCTATTCCATTTCTTCTGAGGGATTCCTGCCCGCAGTAGTGCAGCAGCTGCAACAGCACAGAAGTGTGGCCGAGAGGAGCTACCCCACGTCTGAGGTCAGGGGCAGCAACCGAGAGGAGCTACCCCCGTCCGAGGTTAGGAGCAGCGGCTGCGCTTTGCTGGAGCAGCTGTGAAGAGATACCCCACGTCCAAGGTAAGAGAAACCCAAGTAAGACAGTAGGTGTTTCAAGAGGCATCAGACGGCAGACACACTGAAACCATAATCACAGAAAACTAGTCAATCTAATCACATGGACCACAGCCTTGTCTAACTCAATGAAACTAAGCCATGCTGTGTGGGGCCACCCAAGATGGGCGGGTCATGGTGGAGAGGTCTGACAGAATGTGGTCCACTGGAGAAGGGAATGGCAAGCCACTTCAGTATTCTTGCCTTGAGAACCCCATGAACAGTATGAAAAGGCAAAACGGTAGGATACTGAGAGAGGAACACCCAGGTCAGTGTGTGTGTGTTAGTCGCTCAATCATGCCTGACTCTTTGCGACCCCATGGACTGCAGTCCCCCAGGCTCCTCTGTCCATTAGATTTTCCAGGCAAGGATTCTGGAGTGGGTTGTCATTTCCTTCTCCAGGGGATCTTCCCAACCCAGGGACCAAACCTGGGTCTCCTGCACTGCAGGCAATTTACTGACAGCTACAAGGGAAGCCCTAGGTCAGTAGGTGCCCAATATGCTACTAGAGATCAGTGGAGAAATAACTCCAGAAGGAATGAAGGGATGGAGCCAAAGCAAAAACAACACCCAGTTGTGGATAGAACTGGTGATAGAAGCAAGGTCCAATGCTGTAAAGAGCAATATTGCATAGGAACCTGGAATGTTCAGTCCATGAATCAAAGCAAATTGAAGTGGTCAAACAGGAGATGACAAGAGTGAACATCAACGTTCTAGGAATCAGCAAACTAAGATGGACTGGAATGAGTGAATTTAACTCAGATGACCATTATAAAAAGAAACAATACAAATGGATTTATAAAACAGAAAGAGACTCAAAGACTTGGAAAATGAAATTATGGTTGCCAGGGGGAAGGAATAGTAAGGGAGTTTGGGAAGGTCATGTACACACTGCTATATTCAAAATGGATAACGAACAAGGACCTATTGTATAGCATGTAAAACTCTGTTCAATGTTATGTGCCAGCCTGGATGGGAGGGGTGTTTGGGGAAGAATGGATACATGTATCTGTATGGCTGAATCCCTTCCCTGTTTACCTGAAACTACCACAATATTATTAATTGGCTATTTTGTTGTTCAGTTGCCCAGCCGTGTCCAACTCTTTGTGACCCCATGTACTGCAGCATGTCAGGCCTCCCTGTCCCTCACCATCTTCTGAAGTTTACCCAAGTTCATGTCCATTGCATTGGTGATGCCATCCAGCCATCTCATCCTCTGATGTCCTCTTCTCCTTCTGCCGTCAATCTTTCCCAGCATCAGGGACTTTTCCAATGAGTCAACAGTCTGCATCAAATGACCAAAATACTGGAGTTTCAGCTTCAGCATCAGTCCTTCCAATGAGTGTTTAGGGTTGATTTCCCTTAAGATTGACTGGTTTGATCTCCTTGCTGTCCAAGGGACTCCAGGAGCCTTCTCCAGCACCACAATTCCAAAGCATCAATTCTTTGGTGCTCTGCCTTCTTTATGGTCCAGTTCTCATAACCATATGGGGCCACTGGGAAGACCATACCCTTGACTATATGGACCTTTGTCGGCAAAGTAATGTCTCTGCTTTCCAACACAAAATAAAAAGTTTAAAGTTTAAAAAAAAGATAAGAGGTCTGCTCTTGTCTACAAAAAGGGCTACCATGGAGACTTCCCTGGTGGTCCAGTGGTTAAGACTTTGCCTTCCAATGCAGAGGGTGCTGGTTTGATACCTGACTGGGGAGATAAGATCCCACATGCCTCCCGGCCAAAAAAAGACCAAAACATAGAACAGAAGCAATACTGTAACAAATTCAATAGAGACTTTAAAAACTGCCCACATCAAAAATATAAAGGAGGCTCTCATGAAAGGAAAAAAGCTTTATTCTAGTCATTGCCAACAGAAGGAAGATGGTGCAAAGTGATGGGTAAGAGGATTCTGAGCCTTCTCCTTTCTTCTTTTTCCCTCTCTCCACACTTCATAACCACAGTTCATATTGGGGAAACTATCAATGGCTCTATAAATTTAAAATTTATCTTCAAGATAAATTATTCTTATTAGAGTGTTATTGTTATTATTTGTAGTGCAATAGGTGTGAAGCCAAGATAAAATGCAAAACCAACTTTTTCCTTTATGGATTAGGCCCACCAGGCTTGAACTGACATAAACTGACATGATTCATGTGAGATAAATTTAAAGGGCTGGACCTCTATAATGAATAATTAGCTAAGTCATAGAAGTTTTACAGCTGGAAGTTATCTAATCAAATGTCTTCATTGTACAGATGAGGGTTAAGTTCTTGGCTCTATTCTGAGAATAGCAATAAAAGTTCTTGGCCGCTTTAGGAGACAATTCAAATGGGTTCTCATTACCTCCTGCATTAAATGTAAGCCAATGTTAGTACTGAATAGAGATTTAATAGAAGCCAGAAGTGATTTCTTGGATGCTGGCATGCTTATCTCAGAGACCACAGTTCTTACTTTCTGAATTGGCATTTTCTAAAGATTATTTTATCTGATATTTGCATTTGAGTGACAATTGCATTGAGATCAAAGTGGATAGTGATAAAATACACTTAGAGCATCCTTATAAATAAAAATTTACTCTATAGCCCCTTCTAGTCCTAAAATAATCCTCATTAATTTTCCTTCATTTTGAATATTCCATTATGAAGCTTCTCTTCGAAAAGCAGAGGGTAAAAGAGAGAAAAAGGAAGGCTGAATTGTAAAGAAGGTAATCCATCAACACTTATTTAACACAAATATTCTTTAAACACTTTAGTGCAAAGTTTTGTATGCACTAAATTATCTCATTTGGTTCTTTAAACATCTCCATGATGTAGGCGATATTCCATTTATAAACGAAGTAAACTAAGACTAAGTGATGAATAATGGATGAAACTAAGTAATGAAATAATAAGCAATAACCAAGTAGTTGATAAATTCAGATCTGATTTCAATTTTCCTTTTATTACATCATCTCTGAAGCTTGGACTATACTGAGTAAAAAGATGTGAAAATAGGAGATGTTAAAGACAGACACAAAAGAAGCATCCTGAGTAACTGCCTGCAGAAAGGTAAAGATGGAACTTACAGCAAAATAATATGACCATATAGCCTGGATGATGTGAACATTCTCCATCCAGATGGAGAAAAAATTCTGTTTTTAACTCTATGTGTGCGTGCAGAGTTTGAGAGTTAACATTGACATCTAAGAAGCAGCTCACCAATTAAACCTATTAACTACTGAAAAGCCCAATTACAGCCCAGTGAGAGGAGCTGATCATTTGTTAATTAGCTCTCAAATAAAATCTTTTTCCGCAGTGGCTAAATATTATGTAAACTACAGCATCTCAAGAAATGCACAATGGACTCTTTTCTCCACCTAGGAAAAATAGATTCATCAAATATATTGATCCCTGGATAATTATTTAGGACAACAGATATCCAACTAAAATTTACTGGGCATGTTTAGTGAGGATTATGCAACTTAAGTATAATATTAGAATTAAGTATAATGTTAGAATTATGTCAACAGCAGCCATACAATAGAGAAGTGTATTTCTCTCATTTAAAAATAACTAAATACCCACCAATATTTATTCAGTGGATAATTGGGATCTCGTTGGAAAAGACAAAAAATAATACTTCCTGGAAGTCAGAGAGGGTGACTATAGGTAAGGAGTTTATTTAAATGAAGAGAGAGAAGGATGCTACATGTGAAACAGCTTTTAAAAGCCATCATATCTTTTTTATACATTGAGATGGGATTGTGGAATTTTAATAAATTAACACTGACATTAAAGAATGATTATTAAAGAATAATAATTTATTCTTGAGGGCCTTGATTTAAATTTACATGTATATGTTTCTTTCAACCATACTGTTTAAGGATATTGGAGTTTGACATACAGTAATTCTCCTTACGTGGGCTTCCCCGGTGGCTCAGAGGTAAAGACTCTGTCTGCAATGCAGGAGTTGCAAGAGATGCAGGTTCCATCCCTGGGGCAAGAAGATGCCCTGGTGGAGGGCATAGCACCTGCTCTAGTATTCTTGCCTGGAGAATTCCATGGACAGAGGAGCCTGGCAGGCTAGTCCATGGGGTCACAAGGAGTTGGAGATGACTCAAGTGACTTAGCATACACGCACACACGCACGTTCTCCTTATGTGTCTGTAATCAGTTCTACAATAAATAGGTAATAAATAATTTTTAAATAAGGTAACAGGGACCAGATTTACCTTCCTATCTGAAACAACTAAATAATCATACATGTCTTTGTAACAGTGGTTTTCTAACATTGACATCAGACAACACAAGACAGGAAGCCCTAAGAGAGGGGAAACAAACAAGATGTCTCAGTTTACTGACTGCAGAGAGTTTCCAGGCTGCAGTGCAGGAGAGAAAATGAGGTAGAGTCCTGGCTGAGTTAAGAAGACAGAGTTAGGCTAAACCAGCGTCAACTACTAACTGGAACTTGCCAATGGCGTTTGCCGACTGCCTCTGCAGGGACTGAATCCTGTGCAGCTGTTGACCTTTGACACACCTGAAGGGAGTTCAGGATGGAGAATGTGGCCCTTTGTGCTCCAAGAAAACTGGTGGAACAAGTCTCCAGATACGTATTTTCAGGACCTGATTTTATGAGCCCAATCCTTGTATCTCCCCATATCTAGAAAAGCACTAAATCCCTTCACAATGACATCAGCAGCTCGTGACCAGCAAAAAACCTTTTGTAAGATACGAGTTTGATTGCATGAACTACCCCTTCACCAAAATCACATATATTGATCTTCCCCCTCTTTAGAGCACTTTCTCAGAGCTAACTGAGATGCTGTCTCCCAGCCTATAGTCCTCATATTGCCTCAAACCTAACTCATAACTTTCACGTTGTACATCGTTTTTAGTCGACACCAGTGAGAATTCATAGGGCCAAATATCCAAGAGAAGACAGGTGCACAGAAGCAGAGCTCTGAAGGTCACAGCAGATCCCCCTTAGATCTTCTGCTGGGCATGAGTGGAAGAGACCATAGGGGGGAAAGAAAGAGCCACCTAAAAAGAGAAGAGCTAACAATCTCTGGAAGTTCCACAGGACCAGGAACAGTGTGTTTCTTTCAGAAAAAAATAAAAAGGAAAAGTTTCAAATTTACAGGACACTGAAGTACTCCAAAGGGTATTATCTCAACTAGACTATAGGCTGTTTTGGTTCCACTTCACAAATATTAAAAGCAAGCCTCAAGAGGATCAAACTATTTCCAAGTAACTTAATTTCAATTAAGGGGAAAAAGTTCAAGAATAGCTATAAGAATACAAAAGTATCAAACGCAATGTAAAATTCACAATGTCTGGCATCAAATGAAAAATCACAAGGCATATAAACAGTAGACCAATACAACCCATAATAAGGAGAAACAGCTATAGAAACAGATTTATAATTACATGGGTGACGCAGTTAGCAGATGAGAACAGTGAAATGGTTATTGTAACTATATTCTGTATGTTCAAGAAGGCAGTGTTATGCTTGAACATATTAAGGAGAGACATGGAAAATATTTTTAAAAAAAGACCTAAAGAAAACTTTTAGAGGCAAACCATGCAAGAGCTAGAATAAAAAAAAAAAGTACTCTGGATGGAATTAACAGTGGATTCTATGCTGAAAAAGTAAAGATTAGTGGGCAAAAAGACATGCAGTAAAAACCACTAAAAATGGCAGAAAAAGGACTGAAAAAATAGACAGAGCTTCAATGGCCTGTGTTACAGTTTCAAGCAGCCTACTGTATATGTTGTTCTGAGTTTTCTCTGAATTAATTAAATTTTCCTCTGCTGGGAAGAATGTGAATGCTAGACATAAATTAACTTATAGAAAAATAAATAATATGATATCCCTGGGGGGAAAAATTGTAGGCAGTCATCCAGGGCTGATATGCTAGTTCTCAGTGACAGGAACTCAGCCTCTCTTTATCTTCTATTTCTGCATGCATGACTTCCGGTCCCCAAAGTCACCTCAAGGTCCCAGATGCTTGCAGGAACTCTAAAAATTACTTTCCACATTCCAGAAATCTGGAAAGAGGATACTTCCCGGAACTTGCACAAGCTTCTGTTTACAACCAATTGGCAAGAACCAAGCCAAATCTCAGAATGTAGCTACAAGTGATGCTGGGAAATGCAATGCTTATTTTGGTTAGTAATATACATAGTAAAAATCAAGGGTTCTGTTTCTGTGGTTCAATTGGACAGTGGACATTGGAGGAATAATAAACACTCTCTCCCATACAGTAAAATGGAAAGGAAAATATCAGGCAAAAGCTAGCATGTATCAGGACTGACATGGAGATGCTGTTGTTGATGTTCAGTTGCTCAGTCATGTTCCACTCTTTGCAACCCTATGGACTGTAGCCCTCCAGGTCCTTCTGTCCCTGGAGTTTTCCAGGCAAGACTGCTGAAGCAGGTTGTCATTTCCTCCTCCAGGGATCTTCCTGACCCAGGGATGGAACCCACTTCTCTTATATGACCTGCATTGGCAGGTGGGTTCTTTACTACAGCACCCATGGAAAGCCCGTGGATAATAAATATAAGAGGGAGACCTTAGCAGATAAATATATAGAAATAATAGATACATTTCATATAGCACAACAACTCATGGATTAAGATTCTTCTCAAAAGCAAGTGATACTATTTTTATTGCAAATATCAGGAATACTTTATTAGTATCTAAACTGATTCTAGAAAAGACTTCTATGTGCCAAGGAAAAATGAAAATATAAATGATTTCTTCTATATAGAATTTTTAATTTGGTTTTGTTGCATAGTCGAGGTAAGGCTATTCTCTCCCAGTTAGTCAATCATTTATATCAGCAGGGACTCATGGATATTTATTTTATACTTTGGATTATAACCCAATTTATCTTGTACAAATTGTTCCAGCTCTGGCCATTGGGAGCTCTTTCAATTAGCTCCCTTGTCCTTTAGACATATTTCCATCACTGTGGTTTGTTTCTTCTTAAACACTTTATTAATTTTCCACACTACAGTCAACTACTTTTAAATACCAGATACAGATTTTTGCACACACTCCTGCTCAATTCTGTTCTCGTGGCATTCATCAATAATTCTAATACACTGAAATAATTTGGCTTTTTCGTCTTTCAATTTTTCTTTTAATTATCTCTCCACATTTTGGTTCATCAGCAAATCTGATGTCTTATCTGTGTTCATTCAAATACTCAAGACAAGATTCAGGCCAGAGTCCTATGATCTCCTACTGAAGATATCTCTCTCTTTATATACACATATATATTTTTTTCTTTTTTATCCTTCCAGCTTTCCCCTGTAGCCCTAATTAGAACTCTTTTTGGTGCCTTATTCATTCAGATAAAAATGAATTTTATAATGTTATCCTCTAGCTCAATTTATCCACAAGAACAAATAAAAGAACAGGAAGTCTAAGGGGAAAGTTTCATGTAAAGAATAATAATTATGGATGGTTCACAGCTCAGAAGGAAAAGGAGAGAGTCGACGGGAGGAGAGACTCTGGAATTTTATCTTTCCCGGGAAGGAAATCATTATCAAGTTTGGACAAAGAGCAAGGAATGAAAGATGAACTGGAGTCATCTCCACTTCTTCACAGGGCCTGGGTGACAGCAGACCAGAAAAGGAACGGCACAGAAATGTTTCAAGGTCCCATTTGTTTCTGTGATGGTAAGGGGGAGGGAAGAAAAGGGTCGTTCTAGGAACTGGCAGACAATAAGAAAAGCAACCACAGTCGTGATAAGCATGTATGTGGAGTTTGAAAATAAATGAATACTGCAAGCCTTTAGCATCAAATAGATAAACGAAAACCTCTGGTTACTTCAGTTTCCGCTCCCATTGCTATGTTGTCTGGTTTCTGATGCTTCTTAACTAGTTTCTTCAATACAACAGCATTTCTTAAAAAGGAAAGCTCTATACCTGGCTTACACAAGCCAGTGAAAACACTATTAAGAAAGAAAGAAGGAAACAAAAAAGAGCAGAGGAAGGAAGAAGAAAGAAGTAGGTGAAGGAGATTAAAAGGTATAAAACCTCCAGTTACAAAATAAATGAGTCACAGGGATGAAATGTACAGTGTGGGGAATATAGTCAATAATTATGTAACATCTTTGCATGGTGACAGATGGTAACTAGACTTATGGTGGTGATCATTTTGAAATGTATGGAACTGTTGACTCACTGTTCTGTGTATCAGGAACTAACAAACTGTTGAAGGTCAATTATATTTCAAAAACAAACAAGCTCATAGAAAAAGAGATCAGATTTTTGGTTACCAGAGACTGGGGCTAGGGAGAGGGGAAACTGGACAAAAGAAATCAAAAAGTACAAACTTCCAGTTACAAGTAAATACTAGGGATGTAATGTACAATGTGATAAATATAATTAACACAAATATAATTAACACTGATGGTGTTATATATGGACTTCCCTGGTGGCTCAGACGATAAAGAATCCACCTGCAATGCAGGAGACCTGGGTTTGATCCCTGGGTTATATATGAAAGTTATTAAGCAAGTAAACCCAGAGTTCTCATCAGAAAGAAAAAATATATATTTCTTTAATTTGTATCTATATGACATGATGGATGTTCATTAAATTTATTGTGGTAATCATTTTATGATGTACGTAAGTCAGATCATTATGCTGTACACCTTAAACGTATCCAGTGCTGTGTGTCAATTATGTTTCAATAAAACTAGGAGGGAAATGCAATTACAAGGACTTCTGAGGTTTTCAAAATGCTTCTCAGAGTGAGGTCAGCAAATCCAATTTAGGACCTGAGACATTCCCCAGAAGAAATGTTTAATCACTCGTCGAGTGTGTTCATTCGGTGTGCTCAGGTGGTGATAAGTACCATCCACAGAATGCCTCCTACTACATGCAGATTCTCATGTTTCCCCTAATTCTCATAACAACCCTCCAGGAGAGGTGTGTTCTTTTCATTTGCAGATTTGGAACTGAGTTACAGAATGCTTCAGTAGCTGGCGCATGCAGCAAGAACAATACCCAATCATTCTGGAAGCAAAGCCCTCTGTGAATCCCCTATGTTACATGGCTTTATCCCAACCCAGCAACTCTCCGGGGCCTCAAAGATACTGAACAACTGTTAACACAAGATAGGAAACTTTGTGTTGGAAATCGAGATGTTTACCTCTCTGAATGCCATGGGATGTAAAAACGAGATTTTAAGCCTTATAACTCAGTGTCTGACTTCAGATACAGATTTTTTTTAATTTATTTTGAGAGAAAAATTGCTTTACAATATTTCATTAGTTTCTGCTGTACCACAACATGAATCCGCTATATGTATACATATATTCCCTTCCTCTGAGCCTCCCTCCCTCCCTACCCCACCTCTCTAGTACCATACAGTAAATTTTAACAATATGGATTTTTGCTCTTCCTGCTCCATGTGAGTTTAACTTCATCATAGCTGGATAAATATGTTATTGAGAATTACAATCTTTTACTTGATCTCTCAAAAGAAAATTTAGATCAAAAGAAAATGACTTGAGATTGATGAGAACTCACAGAAGCTGTGACTTAAAATTAAGTTTGTTGCCAGTGGCAAGAAACATTTATTTAATCTTATAGTATGTCAGAAAACCCCAAGTTCATTCTCAGGGCAGCATTTATTTTTTTTCTTTTCTGCCTCTGCCTCCTCCGTAAGCTATACTTATATCTACATATATCCTCAAAGGTCTAGGTGATATTTCAATCTTTCATCAATCCCAAGCTAATTTATCGTTATTGAAAAAAAATTAAGAGCCAGCATATAACATCAGATCTTATTTCTTCTAAGTTTGCTCAAGGGAGCATGTGTGTGTTTCTCTTCCTTGCACCTGCCAGAGAATATTTACCTGAAAGTAATACTTTGAAGTCCTGGCTGATTAACATTTTGGAAGAAGCTTGACAAAACTGCTGCTCCTGAATTTTTTTTCACAAGCACATTCTTGTTAGAAGACGGCATTCTTCACTCTGCAGTCTGATTTTTCTCCAGTCTCAGCAGTCTCCTGGCTTGGGGCCACCGTAAACTAGAAGATCTTTTGTTTTCTCAACTTCAGTTAAAGTTGATGGGTTTAGTTGTTATTGCTTCGCTTAGCACACGACTGTATTTACTGCCGTTTAATGCAAGCTGTGTGTCTTGCCACCTAGGTCTCCAAGGCAGTCATCTTGGGAAATTTCTTTGAATCTGTGGTTAGACAGTTCACTTTGTGCTCTCGAATCTTAAGTGATGACATCGCGACCCACCTTGCAAAGCAAGAGCTGGAAGGTGGGCAAAAGAGACTCTAGTAAAGCTTGAATATCCCTTAGTTCAAACCAAATTAGATTCTCAAAGTCTGAGAACAGGTCTCCAGAACCATCTCAGTGACATGTATGTCCCAGAATCTGAACTCCTCTTAGAAATATATAGAGAGGGAAGAGATCTGATCATTGAAGTGTCTAGACAAAGTAATGCCTGACCTGTGAACTTGACTACTTGGAAACTCTTCCCCTAGTCCTTGGGAAGACAAAATCTCTCTTCTCCCTCTGGGAGAGGGTTCAAGTCATTGGTTTTCGATACAGGCAGACACACGGGAGGTATTCTTATGACTCATCCACCCTGTCTTCAGAGAACCAACTGGAGGCAACCAACACACACATCAACCAACACACACACACTCAGTGATGTCTGATTCTTTGTGAGCGCATGGACTGTAGCCCACCAGGATCCTCTGTCCATGTGATTCTCCAGGCAAGAATACTGTAGTGTGTTGCCATTTCCTTTTTCCAGGGGCTCTTCCCAACCTAGGGGTGGAACAAATGTCTCTTGCATTGGCAGGCAAATTCTCTACCACTAGCGTTACCTGGGAGGCAATGATAGCACACTGGTGATCACCGGCATCTTTTCTGGATCAGTGAGCCTGGCAGTGGTATTTGGTGCCTGTCCCTTGGCATCATCGTATTGCAACATGACAGCTCAGCTTTTGGCATTTTGGTGTCATGCCCTGGCAATGGGATTCAGTGATACACTGCTCAAAATCAAAAAATCCCAAACTCCTAGAATCTGGCCACATCGAGCCTGATTTATTTTCTCCTGTGATTCATCATGAAAAGTGTTAGCTGCTCATTCATGTCCAACTCTCTGTGACCCCATGGGACATAGTTCTCCTTTTAAAATTTGTTCCTCCATCCATAGCCCTAGGAGGCAGATATCCTCTAGGCTACAGTCTTTTTCAGAACTATCTTCTGCTCATCATCAAAGTTTCATTCCAACTAATGTAACTATCAGTTCAGTTCAGTCGCTCAGTCGTGTCCGAATCTTTGCAACCCCATGAATTGCAGCACGCCAGGCCTCCATGTCCATTACCAACTCCAGTTCACTCAGACTCACGTCCATCGAGTCAGTGATGCCATCCAGCCATCTCATCCTCGATCGTCCCCTTTTCCCCCTGCCCCCAATCCCTCCCAGCATCAGTCTTTTTCAATGAGTCGACTCTTCGCATGAGGTAGCCAAAGTACTAGAGTTTCAGCTTTAGCATCATTCCTTTCAAAGAAATCCCAGGGCTGATCTCCTTCAGAATGGACTGGTTGGATCTCCTTGCAGTCCAAGGGACTCTCAAGAGTCTTCTCCAACACCACAGTTCAAAAGCATCAATTCTTCGGCGCTCAGCCTTCTTCACAGTCCAACTCTCACATCCATACATGACCACAGGAAAAACCATAGCCTTGACTAGACGGACCTTAATTGGCAAAGTAATGTCTCTGCTTTTGAATATNTTCAAAAGCATCAATTCTTCGGCGCTCAGCCTTCTTCACAGTTCAGCTCTCACATCCATACATGACCACAGGAAAAACCATAGCCTTGACTAGACGGACCTTTGTTGGCAAAGTAATGTCTCTTCTTTTGAATATGCTATCTAGGTTGGTCATAACTTTTCTTCCAAGGAGTAATTGCTAGAGAGTGTTGTGTGAGACATCACTTCCTGTTAACACATGAGACCAACCTTATTTCTAAAGCCTGTATAATCAGTTGAGGAATTTTAAACTATATATATCCTGCATGTGTGTGTGTGTTTTCTGTAATGTGGGCTTCCAGGTGGCACAGAGGTAAAGCATCCACCTGCCAACACAGGAGATGTAGGAGACCTGGGTTTGATACCTCAGTCAGGAAGAGGGAGGAGGAAATGGCAACCTACTCCAGTGTTCTTGCCTGGGAAATTCCACGGACAGAGGAGTCTGGCGCGGGCTACAGTCCATGGGGTCATAAAGAGTCGGATACTGAGTGATTGAGCACAAGCATTCTGGAATGTAGCAATGATATTTTGTAAAATACGACATAATTCAAGCTAAGGTGTGATATCATTTTGACGTTTAAACATTGCCTATTGCGTCTTTTTAAAAAGATAGGTACTTTAAAGGGTTCGTTTGATGTAGATAATTAAAATGTCTTTCAGGAATATATGATGAAACTCATTTTTATTGAGAATAAATTGTGGAGCCAAACTCCACGGGTTTCAGTTCCAGCTCTCCAGCTTACCTGCTTGTGGCCCTGGACAGTTACTTGACTGCTTTTATCACAGTTTATTCATCTGTAAAATGGGAATAATAATGTTACCTACCTCTTAGTGGTTCATGAGGATTGAATCAGTTAGTGTAAATTTCCTGGAATAGTGATTAGGACGGGGTAAGCCTCTCAGGAAATGTTGTTTTCCCATGGCTGGAATGGGACAGGTAAGCTAATCTGAACTTGGGACCATTTCTCAAACAGAAGGATAAGACTGCACCTTTAGTATTCCCATAACAATTTTTGTGAATCTGTTTATTATATACTCTGTAAACCAGTATCCAGAGTTTTTGCTTGTTCATTTAAAAAAATTAATTCTTCATGATTTTGACTAAACCCCTAATGTCATGTTTTAATTTTTTATGAGAAACTAAGGAAGTTTTTAGAAAACTTTTTGCAAGATAGCCCAAGGACGCTTACGAGATGCAAGTCAAAATTAATAATGCTATTAAATATATTTGCAAATAGATTTAGTGGAAAGGACATTTATTCAGATAGTAAAAAATTTCCTTGCTTGTGCTGTTGATGTCATCAGGAAAAGTCCATGTGGAACTAGGCGTTAGGTTCAGAGGAGGTGAGTGGTTACCAGAACATTTCGTTAATTTCGCTCAGTAGCCATTGCTTGCCTCTCTGCTCCCTCGGGCACCACGCCAGGTGCTGAAGTAACTGCCACACGGCCCGTCTCAGCTGGAGAGTCGAGTTATTGTCCTCGTGTGACGGTGAAGAGGTTGAAACCTGGCGCAGGGTTACTAGCCAGTGTCCCAGCCAACGGGGGCCCGGGAGCGGGCTCTCCGAGTGGGTATTCTGACCTGTGTGTCATATCGTGGGTCCCAGGAATGCCACAGCCCAGCAGCCCACCCCGAGACTTCCTGGGAGGGGACGGTGACAAACTGTGTGAGCTGGCATCTCTGACAGACCTCCTCCTCGCAGATTACGTCCGTGGATCTGGTTCTGGGCAGCGAGGCGGGCAGGTGTGTGGTCCTGAACTGGCAGGGAGGAGGCGGGGACGCCGCGTCCGCCCAGGAGGCTCTGCAGGCCTCGCGCTCTTTCAAACGAAGACCCAGGCTCCCCGACAGCGAGGTCCACTGGGATGGTATCGTGATCCAGGCGAGCACCATGTGAGTCGGGCTGCGGGCCGGTCGTGGAAGGTCTTCTCACTTCTTTGAATCCTTTGTTGTTGTTTTTAGGTCAGTTACTTAGCTAGCATTTTTTTCTCCCAAAGGATCATTTCCAGAGTGCCAAACATTTCGGTCCATCTGCGACATGACCCCCCCGCCCTGACTAACGAAATGTACTGTTTGGTTGTGACCGTTCAGTCCCACGAGAAGACCCTGATCAGAGATGTGAAGCTCACTGCTGGTTTAAAACCTGGTAAACTTTTCTTTTCAAAATTTCATCTGTGTTGATCCAACATAAAATAAACATCACGGTATTAACTTCAGGGAATCTGTTTTGAAAATGGTTATGATCGAGCGCTCTCTCTGCAGTAGTGTTGAGTCACAGGACATTTGAATCGTCTGTATTTTTTAAATGTCGAAATTTGTTCTTTCAGGACAGGATGCCAATTTAACTCAGAAAACGCATGTGACTCTTCATGGGACAGAACTGTGTGACGAGTCCTACCCGGCTCTGCTCACTGACATTCCTGTCGGGGACTTACAGCCTGGGGAACAGGTAAACTCAGCCGGGACTCAGAGGAAATGGGTTAGGTTGTAGTGTTAAATATGGAATGGGTTTTAGACAGCTTTAGCGCATTTTAACAGCACATCCCAAGACTAAACAAGTCATTTAACTAATGCACATTTTATACACATATTTCAGTTCCGTTCAGTCGCTCAGTCTTGACCGACTCTTTGCAACCCCATGGACTGCGTGCAGTTCCCAGTCCTCTCTGTCCATCACCAACTCCTGGAGCTTGCTCAAACTCGTGTCCATTGAGTCAGTGATGCCATCCAATCTCATCCTCCGTCATCCCCTTCTCCTCCCGCCTTCAATCTCTCCCAGCATCAGGGTCTTTTCAAATGAGTCAGTTCTTCGTGTCAGGTGGCCAAAGGATTGGAGTTTTGGCTTCAGCATCAGTCCTTCCAATGAATATTTGGGACTGAATTCCTTTAGAATTGACTGGTTTGATCTCCATGCAGTCCAACAGACTCTCAAGCATCTTCTCCAACACCATAGTTCAAAAGCATCAGTTCTTCAGCACCCAGCTTTCTTTATAGTCCAACTCTCATATCCGTGCATGACTACTGGAAAAGTCATAGCTTTGACTAGATGGACCTTTGTTGACAAAGTAATGTCTCTGCTTTTTAATATGCTGTCTAGGTTGCTGATAGCTTTTCTTCCAAAGAGCAAGTATCTTTTAATTTCATGGCTGCAGTCACCATCTGCAGTGATTTTGGAGCCCCCCAAAATGAAATCTGTCACTGTTTCCGCTATTTCCCCATCTTTTTGCCATGAAGTGGTGGGACCGGATGCCATGATCTTAGTTTTCTGGATGTTGAGTTTTAAGCCAGCTTTTTCACTCTCCTCTTTCACTTTCATCAAGAGGCTCTTAGTTCCTCTTCACTTTCTGCCATAAGGGTGGTGTCACATATTTAAATGTATAAAATATCTTCAGCAGTTTTTATACAAAGGATTTTATAACAAATGATCCTAATATAGGAAATCCATTGCCTGATAAAATAAATAACATAAACTTTACAACTTCGTGAAAGAACCTTTCAGTCAATTTTTATTTCCAAAGCAAACACAGAGTTCATGAGAAGTTGGGAATGATAATAGAAAAAAAAAAAGATGGTGTGATAATAACCCCACTCTTAGGCTGTGGCAGGAACAGCTGTAAAAAAGTGTTCAGGTGTTTACCCAGTTAGTCCAATAAACTCTGGAAGGTGGGAGCATTATCCTGGAATATACAGCAGGAGGCAATCTCTGTAATATTAACTAAATTAAAGTACTTTTATGTTGTTGCAGCTGGAAAAAACGTTATACGTTCGCTGTGGAACAGTGGGCTCAAGAATGTTTCTTGTGTATGTTTCTTACCTGATCAATACAACGATTGAAGGAAAAGAAATTGTTTGCAAGTGTCACAAGGTACTTGTTTCATGGCGACTTTGGGAAATATCATATGTGGAGTGTTTTCCTATTTCGTGTTGTTTTAGTTAACCTGTTTATAAGCAGCTTAGGTGACTATAGTGTCCTCCCAGCGCAACAGAGGAGGAGATGCAGAGATATGGGGGTTTGTAGTTTGGTCACTGCAGAGAGTCTGGGCTGCGGGCTCTTTTAAAAATCACTGGGAAGCAAAGATAAATAAAAGCCCATTGTTTTGTGAACAGACCCTGGCAGAGGAGATGGAACAGGTAGGTTAGGAGTCCAGACTCGAGGGTCAGATTCCATTCAGCTGCTGCCTTTGTCACCTACTAGCTTTGTGACCTGGGGAAGGCAATGGCACCCCACCCCAGTACTCTTGCCTGGAAAATCCAATGGATGGAGTAGCCTGGTGGGCTGCAGTCCATGGGGTCGCTAACAGTCGGACAGACTGAGCGACTTCACTTTCACTTTTCTCTTTCATGCATTGGAGAAGGAAATGGCAACCCACTCCAGTATTCTTGCCTGGAGAATCCCAGGGATGGGGGAGCCTGGTGGGCTGCCGTCTATGGGGTCACACCTGTCTCTTATACACATCTANCAAAGCACATTCTTAAAGATATATTTGATCTACTGTTTTTAGAATTTCCTTAAAAATCATAGCTGTAAAATGCTTCTTAACTCATTTTCTATTTTTATATTCTTTTAGAAATGGAATTTTTTCAGTTAAAAAAGAAAAGCAAAGTTTTATTTGGAAAAGTAACTTAGAACGTCATGAAAATGATTTCCCATTTGGGGACATTTCACTTCTGTGCCATTATTAATGTATTTACTGTGACATTTCAGCAGAATGGTAGCTATTTGTATATTATTTAATAAGCCTTATAGAAAGTCAAACTGTGAACATTTAATATAAAGAAGATTCTTTTCATTTCTAAAATATGGTGACCAAGTGCATACAACTCCCATCTCCTGTTATTTAAATATATAAGAATGCTAAGTTAAGAGCACTTGTAGAATTTCAATTACTATCAAAATACTGTGGTAGGGAAGGCAAAATTATAATACTTTATGATGTCCCATAGAAGGAAATACGGGTCATGGATTTCATTGTATAAGAATCCGTATTTGAAACAACCTTATACCTACTAGCTGCAAAACAGACGGAAGATACAATCCAGGTAGCTTTCTTCTGAGGCAACGTCTACAATGATTTTGCACAATCTGCTGGTAATTTCTCTGGTCAAAACTTTGAGACCAGATCACTCTGGGAAAAACTGAAGTAAAAAATGACAGCTATCTCAGATTTGAGCTGTGTGCACCTCCAATCTGGATAATTTGTTTTTAAGATGAAAATAACAGCCACCAAGGTGTTTTTGTTCTGAGTTAGCCCATGTAGTAGAGACACTGGNATTTTGCACAATCTGCTGGTAATTTCTCTGGTCAAAACTTTGAGACCAGATCACTCTGGGAAAAACTGAAGTAAAAAATGACAGCTATCTCAGATTTGAGCTGTGTGCACCTCCAATCTGGATAATTTGTTTTTAAGATGAAAATAACAGCCACCAAGGTGTTTTTGTTCTGAGTTAGCCCATGTAGTAGAGACACTGACCCAGAGAATAGTCCATTTCCAACCACCTTTGTAACTCATAACCGATGATCACAGCCTGGTCACGTCAGCTGGATGAGTGAAACAAACCAATCAACTGTCCTAATAGGCGGTCTAAGACATGCAGATGTTTTGGTAAAGATCAATAGGTATTACCAAAATAAGACACAGGAGCTACCTTTGTAAAATACCAATGACACAACCTTAAGCATTATAGTAGGTTTAAAATCATATCCACATTATTATAGGCTACAGTTTCAAATAAAGACAAAACCTGGACTTTTAAGATCAAAGCACAGAATGGTACCAGATGAAGAAACTGTCATAGCAAATATGTTTCACCACATGAGGAGTAAAAATAGTATTACTCTAGATATCAGGAGACCAGAATTCTTACCCACTTTCTGCCTGTGGGACCCTAAATGCATCACTTACCATTGCCAGGCTTCAGTTTCCTAATTGCAAATGGATGTTCTGGGTTAATCTCAAAAGGCCTTTCCAGTCCCCAAATTCTCATATGCATTTGAAAAGTCTTTGAAGCAGACTTAAATACTCAGATTTTCTTAGGTATTTTTGAAAGAATGAATAAATTGAAATGAGATTTAAGTCTTGAAAGTGTCATAAATATTCTTCAAGTTGCTTGTGAGAAAGGATATGGGTTTGTTTGTTTGTTTTTTCCTCCTCTAAGAATTGTCACTGGTCTCTAAATGGGATCATGAAAAAATTAAAAACTCACTCTGTGGAAAGGAAACAGATTAATGAAGTACCTGGAAAGGAGGGGAGGTTATTTTTTTTATTTAATTTGACATTTAAGGTGATTTGAAATCATATATGGAATGCTAAAANTTTTTTAAAATCTTCCTTTGTTTTACATTTTTTTCAGTCCTAATAAATTTACTTTAGCATAAAATAAAGTTGTTGTTGTTGTTGTTATTTTAATCTGTAAGTCAGATATGATTCCTCCTCGGGATTTCTCAAATATACTAAACAAAATACAGAAGTCAGGGTCCTGTTTCCTCCAGGTAAGTGGCATCCACACATGCCCAGACAGGTGGTAGTTTCAAGTCCTTCCCTTCTTTTCCAAGCCTTTCCTTCTTTTCCAAGTTGTGGCCCTGTAAAAACTTTCCATTGCCTGTGACGATCACTTTGCAAAGGAAACGGGAGGACACGACAGTCAGTTCCCAGCTCTAAACAGTGGCCACTGGGAGACCAACTCCGTCTTCATCTAGTGGCCTTCCCTGGCGGCCCACTTGGTAAAGAATCCCCCTGAGACCACGCAAGAGATCCGAGTTCCATCCCTGGGTCGGGAAGATCCCCTGGAAAAGGAAATGGCAACGCACTCCAGTATTCTTGCCTGGGAAATCCCAGGGACAGAGGAGCCTGGTGGGCTACAGTCCATGTGGTCGCAAAGAGTCGGACAGAACTGACCATTATAAACCATCTGCTCATCATCAGCAGTGACTCATCTAGAAAAGAGCGAGCCTGAGTGAGCCTGAGAGCCGCAGCTCTGGGTGGTTGTCACCTGCCTAGGGAACAGTACAGGGGAACATATCTGGGGGCTACGAGCAACAGAATTACCGATTTTTTGAAGCCGTTTATGTTAACCTATTTTACAAAGTCTGAAAGTACAAAGTGTTCGAGATCTAGAAGGGACCTCCAGCGTTATCCAGCTCAAACCTTCACTGATAAACAAGACTTCCTGTTCTGCGGGCGCCCGGCAGTTCCTCTCCTGCTCTTCTGTCTTTAAAACTGCTCCACCCCTCTGACCTGTCAGTTGCCTGCTGGTCTGCCCAGGCTGCCCGTGTTTGGAGACCTGTTTGCTCTGATCCCTCTCAGGTGCCACCTTGTGATCCGTTGGGCTCAGACAGGACTTGCTGGCCCGAAACGGCAGCATTCTCTCTTGCTTGGATCAGCTGCACACCTTTCCACTGCCCGTCAGGTGCGCCTGCTCCAAGCCCCGCTCTCTTCCTGACCATCCATGCTAACCGCCTCTCTCCCCTCCATTTCCAAACCTGGCCAAAGGCCTCAGGACACTACTGCAGTGTGAATCTGGACCCTCAGCAGCCTCATCTACAAAATTCTTTGCAAAAACCAGTGTGTGGCCCAACATACCTTATAGGGGCGTGAGCAGAGATGAACTTTTGTAAATAATTTGTTATTGGTTAGTCACTAAGTCACGTCCAGCTCTTTAAGACCCCATGGGCTATGTAGCCCATCAGGTTCCTCTGTCCGTGACACTTTCCTGACAAGAATACTGGAGTGTGTTGCCATTTCCTTTTCCAGGGGATCTTCCCGACTGAGAGATTGAATCTGTATCTCCAGCGCTACAGGCAGATTCTTTACCACTGAGCCACCAGGGAAGCATATAGTGATATTTAAATTAATGTATTATTATATTACAAATCAAAATAAGAAAGAGGGATGATAAAAAGGAGAGCTGTCTTGAACACTGACGATGCCGTGTAACCAAGGAAGTGTTGGTCTCATGGCGCTTATACGTTGCAACCTCACCGCATTCATCGAGGCTCTGGGCAAAGATTCGCCTGCCTCGTGAATCCGTGGGAAAAGCAAGGTGTCTGTTTTAAAAATAAAGGAAGAAAAGTCAGAATCTCACCTCAAAACCTAGCAGTTTTAGCAACACAAAGCAGTCCCCTTCCTCCAGATAAGTCCTCGTACTTTCAGTCCCATCAAGCCCCTGTCTTGACAAATCCTCTAGATGAAGGACGAAGGCGAGAAAGAAAACCAAAGACCAGAAGTAGAGACTGAAGCACACAATCACAGCAAGTGGAGAAGAGGCGTGGCGATCAGAAGCATTTCTTCTGAACTCTGCACCGTCCCGACATGGTGCCATCCCCCAGGCACATCGCCAGGACACACACAGCTGCTTCCTCTAACCCCTGAACACACTCTTTGAGAATCAGCTATGCTCGTCCCACATCCTGGAGTCTGTTTTCTGATTCAGGCCTTGCTGTTTCACTGTGACTTTTAGCTATAATAAGATAAGTATCTGAGAGGAAAGTGGGACCATTGATGTTTTTTTCCCAGTCAATTGTGAACTGTGCTAAATTTCATTATTTCAAATCTCACTTAAACAGAGTTGTGACATCAGCCTGGCTGCTCACTGTGGGCTGAGGATAGGGTGATGGGAGTCTTGAGCACCTCCAAGAACCGGTCAGCCATGCCCAGGGGCCCTAGGAGGTTAAGTCATGGGGACCAGGGAGCAGGCCTGGCTCTCCATCCACACCCCCAGCAACTCAGACACACCCACCAAGGTCCAGCCAGTCTCGCAGTAACCAGAGCTTGTGTTGGTTTTGCAGTTTAGGCCAAAGGTTTGTAAAAAGATGTGACATGTTTCTTCCAGCTGTACAACCAGAGACGATTCATCCATGAGCTGCCAGAATACATTTCATTTGAAGCATGAAAAATTCCAGGAGCCAAGGAATGAAGAACTCAACCACAGACTAATACAAAGCAGCCAAGCATCTCTAAAGAATGTTAGCAAATAATGGAGCCCTCACTCAGCTCTGCCAGTTACTACTACACTCCTACCTGGCTTTGCGGTCGGCCAGGGTCACAGCCGGCCCTGCCTCCACTGATGCGCAAGGCTCCCAGACCAACAAAAGGGGCTGAGCTGACCTCCCTGGAGGCAGATGAGCTGCAAATCACAACCCTCCTCCACTTATGGAAATAGACAGACACTCACATCCCTCAGGAAAACCCCAGAAACTGTCACCTCCTCCCTCCCTCTGTCCCCATTCTTCCCATCCCCTACTCCACCCCGCAATCCCACTACAGAGAAGGGAAGGGTAGGTTCCCAAGGGAGAGTGTGTCAGGCTTACTGGAAGACCTCTCCCATCATAGGAAGACGTGCAGGAAGAAACAAGGAGTTTGTTCTAAAACCAAAGGACTGGAATCCCAGGGATGAGGGAAACTGCAATGAACATTCATCTTCTGGGTGACTCCTATCCCTCACCCATCCCTACCCTGTAAGCTTTCGTATTGCAAAATGTCTAATACCCAAGTAGTTAAAAACATTCTCCTCTTGTCTGGAGTAAGNTCATATAAGCACTCCTAAAAGGGACCTAAGAGAGAGAGACAGAATAAACACAAGGATTTCCAATTTATTAAAAAAAAAAAAAAGACTTCCTGGGGTCGAGGTGCTGGTGGAAACATGCTGAGCAGAGGAAAGAGCCTTAGTAATGAATTTACTGGATGCACAGAATTTTCCAAATCAGTTGATATGAATAAAATGGTGCACACAGGCTAGCACACGCGCACACATGCATACACACGCAGCCTGGCCCCCTGCCATCTCTTGCCGGTTTCCATCTCCACTGAGAAACCACCTGACTTTACAGGGTCACACCTTGCATTGAAGCCCACTTCCGTCAAGAATCACAGCTTTCTTTCAGCTGCACCGTGCGGCATGTGGGATGTTAGTTCTCTGACCAGGGATCAAACCCGTGTCCCCTGCATTGGAAGCACAGAATCTTAACCACTGGACCACCAGGGAACTCCAACCACAGCTTTGGTTTCAACTGATGAATTTGCTATCTGGCTTATCCAAATATTCCAAGTGTTATTTCAACCAACTCTTTCTTCTGCCTCTCAAACAATTATACTCCAAACTGAAATTATAATGCATGTGTCAAAAACACTTTGACTTAGAGGCATTTGTCTGCAAGAGATTTTAGTTGCCCAATAAAGAAAAAAATGAACGGAGTCACAAAAATGAAAGACTGTATGTCTAGATCATAACTACTCTCCTTTCCACCTCTTCCTCCCAAGTTATTTTAAAGATACCTTTTATATACAGTAAGAAAATAAATCACTGGTCTCTTATTTTCTGAAGACTAGTAACCAAGATTTCAACTACTGTCATAACCCAAATGTNAAAAATGAACGGAGTCACAAAAATGAAAGACTGTATGTCTAGATCATAACTACTCTCCTTTCCACCTCTTCCTCCCAAGTTATTTTAAAGATACCTTTTATATACAGTAAGAAAATAAATCACTGGTCTCTTATTTTCTGAAGACTAGTAACCAAGATTTCAACTACTGTCATAACCCAAATGTATTGAAACATTCAAAAAGATTTCTATTCTTGGGCCTCTAGTGCTTTTCACCACAAAATTCCTGTGAGTTCAGTCCTTCAAACCCTACAATTTGATCCAGGGGGAATATGATCCTGCCTCTGGGTTTATTCTGTTAAGGGATCCAAAGGTAACAACCAATTTCCATTTCACTGTCCCCCCAATTCTATCTAGTTAATAAGTAATATCCCATTGCATTCAGGGTTTTTAAAAGAAATGCTTGAATTTCCACTTAATCCAAATTTTTTTTTAAATGTATGTTGTTTCTCCTAAATCTCTAACATGTATACTTTCTATAACTCTAAGGTTTACCTGAAAGGTTTTACTTTCTGATTTGAGTTTAAAAAGCAAGGGAGTTCCAGAAAACGTCTACTTTTGCTGTATTGACTGTGCCTTTGACTGTGTGGATCACAACAAACTGAGGAAAATTCTTCAAGAGATGGGAATATCAGACCCGCTGACCTGCCTGCTGAGGAATCTGTATGCAGGTCAGGAAGCAACAGTTAGAACTGGACATGGAACAACAGACTGGTTCCAAATCAGGAAAGGAGTACGTCAAGGCTGTATAGTGTCACCCTGTTTATTTAACTTATATGCAGGATGCATTATGTGAAATGCCAGGATGGATGAAGCACAAACTGGAGTCAAGGTTGCTNGAAGCAACAGTTAGAACTGGACATGGAACAACAGACTGGTTCCAAATCAGGAAAGGAGTACGTCAAGGCTGTATAGTGTCACCCTGTTTATTTAACTTATATGCAGGATGCATTATGTGAAATGCCAGGATGGATGAAGCACAAACTGGAGTCAAGGTTGCTGGGAGCAATATCAGTAACCTCAGATACCCCGACGACACCACTGTTATGGCAGAAAGTGAAGAGGAACTAAAGAGCCTCTTGATGGAAGTGAAAGAGGAGAGTGGAAAAGTTGGCTTAAAACTCAACATTCAGAAAACTAAGATCNATCCTGCCTCTGGGTTTATTCTGTTAAGGGATCCAAAGGTAACAACCAATTTCCATTTCACTGTCCCCCTAATTCTGACTAGTTAATAAGTAATATCCCATTGCGTTCAGGGTTTTTAAAAGAAATGCTTGCATTTCCACTTAATCCAAATTTTTTAAAAAATGTATGTTGTTTCTCCTAAATCTCTAACATGTATACTTTCTATAACTCTAAGGTTTACCCGAAAGGTTTTACTCTCTGATTTGAGTTTAAAAAGCAAGGGAGTTCCAGAAAACGTCTACTTTTGCTGTATTGACTGTGCCAAAGCCTTTGACTGTGTGGATCACAACAAACTGAGGAAAATTCTTCAAGAGATGGGAATATCAGATCCGCTGACTTGCCTGCTGAGGAATCTGTATGCAGGTCAGGAAGCAACAGTTAGAACTGGACATGGAACAGACTGGTTCCAAACCAGGAAAGGAGTACGTCAAGGCTGTATATTGTCACCCTGTTTATTTAACTTATACGCAGGATACATTATGTGAAATGCCAGGATGGATGAAGCACAAACTGGAATCAAGGTTGCTGGGAGCAATATCAGTAACCTCAGATACCCCGACAACACCACTGTTATGTCAGAAAGTGAAGAGGAACTAAAGAGCGTCTTGATGGAAGTGAAAGAGGAGAGTGAAAAAGTTGGCTTAAAACTCAACATTCAGAAAACTAAGATCATGGCATCTGGTCCCATCCCTTCATGGCAAACAGATGGGGAAACAATGGGAACAGTGAAAGACTTTATTTTCTTGGGCTCTAAAATCACTGCAGATGGTGACTGAAGCCATGAAATTAAAAGCTGCTTGCTCCTTGGAAGAAAAGCTATGACCAACCTAGACAGCATACTAAAAAGCAGAGACATTACTTTGCCAACAAAGGTCCATCTAAGTTATGGTTTTTCCATTAGTCATGTATGGATGTGAGAGTTGGACTCAAAAGAAAGCTGAGCCCCGAAGAATTGATGCTTTTGAACTGTGGTGTTAAAGAAGATTCTTGAGAGTCCCTTGGACTGCAAGGAGATCCAACCAGTCAGCTCTAAAGGAAATCAGTCCTAAATAGTCATTGGAAGGACTGATGCTGATGCCTGTCTCTTATACACATCTAGATGTGTATAAGAGACAGGCTCTTTAGTTCTTCTTCACTTNCTCAAAAGAAAGCTGAGCCCCGAAGAATTGATGCTTTTGAACTGTGGTGTTAAAGAAGATTCTTGAGAGTCCCTTGGACTGCAAGGAGATCCAACCAGTCAGCTCTAAAGGAAATCAGTCCTAAATAGTCATTGGAAGGACTGATGCTGATGCTGAACTCCAATATTTTGGCCACCTAATGTGAAGAACTGACTCATTGGAAAAGACCCTGATGCTGGGAAAGATTGAAGGCAGGAGGAGAAGGGGTCAGAGGATGAGATGGTTGGATGGCATCACCGACTCAATGGACATGAGTTTGAGCAAGCTCCTGGAGTTGGTGGTGGACAGGGAAGCCTGGCGTGCTGCAGTCCATGGGGTCACAAATAGTCAGACACGACTGAGAGACTGAACTGAACTGATGCTTTTCTGATTCATCTTTAACTATCTGCCATCTGGCTAAGAGCAAGCATATGCACAGAAAGCTGCAGACACAGCTTAAACCTTACATCTCTCTCAGGCTCTTTCAAAACTCGCTGACAAAGCAACACATCAGTCAGATTCCTGAAACTGGGGAATACGATAAATTTCATTTCCTAAAACGCTTCCTTAGGTAAGCTAAAGATTTACACATTTTATTGGATAAAAGATTGCAAAAATAGACTGCTCATGAACAAAATGAATAAACAGCAGGAAAAATAAAATCTAGCTGACTAAATAATTGAATACATAATCAAATACCAATATCAATACCACTCAAAGAGGAAGCTGAGGGGAATTTGTCCAAAAGGATGTACAAAGTAATTTTGATAATGGTGGCCAGGATGAGCACAGTAACAAACAAATGACCCCCAAGTATAAGGCACAGAGCCTCCCTACCTGTGTGTAAAGGAAACCTAGAGGTCCTGGTACATGACTTCCCAGCAGCCTAGGAATCAGGGCAGGGCAGGGCAGGGCATGCCTTGAGCAGCTTGGAAAAATGGAAGTGTTAGTTGCTCAGTCGTGTCCAACTTTTTGTGACCCTCTGGACAGTAGACCGCTAGGCTCCTCTGCCCATAGAATTCTCCAAACAAGAATACTGGAGTGGGTAGCTATTCTCTCTCCTGACCCAGGGATCAAACCCAGGCCTCCTGCATTGCAGGCAGATTCTTTACCATCTGAGCCACCAGGGAGGTCCTGCTGCAGCTTGGAAAAGACGTGTTAATAACCGACTGAAGTCCCAGCCAGTAAGGAGCAGATGTTCCAGACCTGGGGATATTTGCTGCAGTCCCTGGGAAAGCGTCTCTCAGCAGAACTCAATTACTTCTGCTGGAAGAGCTTTAAACCTTCAGCTCAAAGTATGAAGAACAGTTTAGTTGGGCCTCTTCTTTAACATCTGAAAAGTTAAAGCAGGAACCAAAAACCTCCAACCTGAAGGCAGGATAACAGGTTGAGGATTTATCAGGAATAAGAAAATTTGATGAAAGGGGAGGGAGGATTGTAGAAGACACACAAGTTACATAGAAATTAAGCATAGGACGATTCTCAAGTTGACAATAATGAAAAATTAAAATTGAAATTGACCAGAATAAAAACTATTAGAAGAGGCCACAGGCATTCACCTCGGCTGAGAGCTGACTCACAGTCATGGCACCGAGAGAACCAGCTACAGTCATTTCAGTCTCTGAGAATCCATGTGGCTCTAGTCGAAAATAGTTCATCAGATACCCAAGTTATAAAAGAAGAACGGATGAGTCCATATATTACAAGTTTCCCAAAATAACTACCTAAATAATAATAAATGTTGTAAATTCCTTGAAGAAAAAGCACAGAGAATTTATAAAACATTAAAATGCAGCATTTAAAGATAAATAGCCACAGGAACTTCCCTCGTGCTCCAATAGCTAAGATTCTGTGCTCCCAATGCAAGGGGGCTGAGGTTTCCCTGGTGGCTCAGATAGTAAAACGTCTGTCTACAATGCAGGAGACCTAGGTTCAATCCCTGGGTCAGGAAGATCTCCTGGAGAAGGAAAATGGCGACCCACTCCAGTACTCTTCCCTGGAAAATCCCATGGATGGAGGAGCCTGGTAGGCTACAGTCCATGGGGTGGCAAAGAGTCAGACACGACTGAGCAACTTCACTTTCTTTCAGGGATTATATCATGCATGCCACAACTGGTGCAATGGGCATGAACTTGGGCAAACTTTGGGAGACAGGAACAGTGAGGAACAGGGAGGCCTGGCATGCTGTGGTCTATGGGGTGCTGCAAAGGAGGCCTGGCAAGCTGCAAAGTCAGACATGACTGGGCGAGTGAACAACAACAGGCAAACAAATTAGTAAATACTTCAAAATAAATAAATAAAATATATAGCCACTTTTTCCATCCTCCTCTGCTCTTTTTTAAAATCTTCCTTTGTTTTACATTTTTTTCAGTCCTAATAAATTTACTTTAGCATAAAATAAAGTTGTTGTTGTTGTTGTTATTTTAATCTGTAAGTCAGATATGATTCCTCCTCGGGATTTCTCAAATATACTAAACAAAATACAGAAGTCAGGGTCCTGTTTCCTCCAGGTAAGTGGCATCCACACATGCCCAGACAGATGGTAGTTTCAAGTCCTTCCCTTCTTTTCCAAGCCTTTCCTTCTTTTCCAAGTTGTGGCCCTGTAAAAACTTTCCATTGCCTGTGACGATCACTTTGCAAAGGAAACGGGAGGACACGACAGTCAGTTCCCAGCTCTAAACAGTGGCCACTGGGAGACCAACTCCGTCTTCATCTAGTGGCCTTCCCTGGCGGCCCAGTTGGTAAAGAATCCCCCTGAGACCACGCAAGAGATCCGAGTTCCATCCCTGGGTCGGGAAGATCCCCTGGAAAAGGAAATGGCAACGCACTCCAGTATTCTTGCCTGGGAAATCCCAGGGACAGAGGAGCCTGGTGGGCTACAGTCCATGTGGTCGCAAAGAGTCGGACAGAACTGACCATTATAAACCATCTGCTCATCATCAGCAGTGACTCATCTAGAAAAGAGCGAGCCTGAGTGAGCCTGAGAGCCGCAGCTCTGGGTGGTTGTCACCTGCCTAGGGAACAGTACAGGGGAACATATCTGGGGGCTACGAGCAACAGAATTACCGATTTTTTGAAGCCGTTTATGTTAACCTATTTTACAAAGTCTGAAAGTACAAAGTGTTCGAGATCTAGAAGGGACCTCCAGCGTTATCCAGCTCAAACCTTCACTGATAAACAAGACTTCCTGTTCTGCGGGCGCCCGGCAGTTCCTCTCCTGCTCTTCTGTCTTTAAAACTGCTCCACCCCTCTGACCTGTCAGTTGCCTGCTGGTCTGCCCAGGCTGCCCGTGTTTGGAGACCTGTTTGCTCTGATCCCTCTCAGGTGCCACCTTGTGATCCGTTGGGCTCAGACAGGACTTGCTGGCCCGAAACGGCAGCATTCTCTCTTGCTTGGATCAGCTGCACACCTTTCCACTGCCCGTCAGGTGCGCCTGCTCCAAGCCCCGCTCTCTTCCTGACCATCCATGCTAACCGCCTCTCTCCCCTCCATTTCCAAACCTGGCCAAAGGCCTCAGGACACTACTGCAGTGTGAATCTGGACCCTCAGCAGCCTCATCTACAAAATTCTTTGCAAAAACCAGTGTGTGGCCCAACATACCTTATAGGGGCGTGAGCAGAGATGAACTTTTGTAAATAATTTGTTATTGGTTAGTCACTAAGTCACGTCCAGCTCTTTAAGACCCCATGGGCTATGTAGCCCATCAGGTTCCTCTGTCCGTGACACTTTCCTGACAAGAATACTGGAGTGTGTTGCCATTTCCTTTTCCAGGGGATCTTCCCGACTGAGAGATTGAATCTGTATCTCCAGCGCTACAGGCAGATTCTTTACCACTGAGCCACCAGGGAAGCATATAGTGATATTTAAATTAATGTATTATTATATTACAAATCAAAATAAGAAAGAGGGATGATAAAAAGGAGAGCTGTCTTGAACACTGACGATGCCGTGTAACCAAGGAAGTGTTGGTCTCATGGCGCTTATACGTTGCAACCTCACCGCATTCATCGAGGCTCTGGGCAAAGATTCGCCTGCCTCGTGAATCCGTGGGAAAAGCAAGGTGTCTGTTTTAAAAATAAAGGAAGAAAAGTCAGAATCTCACCTCAAAACCTAGCAGTTTTAGCAACACAAAGCAGTCCCCTTCCTCCAGATAAGTCCTCGTACTTTCAGTCCCATCAAGCCCCTGTCTTGACAAATCCTCTAGATGAAGGACGAAGGCGAGAAAGAAAACCAAAGACCAGAAGTAGAGACTGAAGCACACAATCACAGCAAGTGGAGAAGAGGCGTGGCGATCAGAAGCATTTCTTCTGAACTCTGCACCGTCCCGACATGGTGCCATCCCCCAGGCACATCGCCAGGACACACACAGCTGCTTCCTCTAACCCCTGAACACACTCTTTGAGAATCAGCTATGCTCGTCCCACATCCTGGAGTCTGTTTTCTGATTCAGGCCTTGCTGTTTCACTGTGACTTTTAGCTATAATAAGATAAGTATCTGAGAGGAAAGTGGGACCATTGATGTTTTTTTCCCAGTCAATTGTGAACTGTGCTAAATTTCATTATTTCAAATCTCACTTAAACAGAGTTGTGACATCAGCCTGGCTGCTCACTGTGGGCTGAGGATAGGGTGATGGGAGTCTTGAGCACCTCCAAGAACCGGTCAGCCATGCCCAGGGGCCCTAGGAGGTTAAGTCATGGGGACCAGGGAGCAGGCCTGGCTCTCCATCCACACCCCCAGCAACTCAGACACACCCACCAAGGTCCAGCCAGTCTCGCAGTAACCAGAGCTTGTGTTGGTTTTGCAGTTTAGGCCAAAGGTTTGTAAAAAGATGTGACATGTTTCTTCCAGCTGTACAACCAGAGACGATTCATCCATGAGCTGCCAGAATACATTTCATTTGAAGCATGAAAAATTCCAGGAGCCAAGGAATGAAGAACTCAACCACAGACTAATACAAAGCAGCCAAGCATCTCTAAAGAATGTTAGCAAATAATGGAGCCCTCACTCAGCTCTGCCAGTTACTACTACACTCCTACCTGGCTTTGCGGTCGGCCAGGGTCACAGCCGGCCCTGCCTCCACTGATGCGCAAGGCTCCCAGACCAACAAAAGGGGCTGAGCTGACCTCCCTGGAGGCAGATGAGCTGCAAATCACAACCCTCCTCCACTTATGGAAATAGACAGACACTCACATCCCTCAGGAAAACCCCAGAAACTGTCACCTCCTCCCTCCCTCTGTCCCCATTCTTCCCATCCCCTACTCCACCCCGCAATCCCACTACAGAGAAGGGAAGGGTAGGTTCCCAAGGGAGAGTGTGTCAGGCTTACTGGAAGACCTCTCCCATCATAGGAAGACGTGCAGGAAGAAACAAGGAGTTTGTTCTAAAACCAAAGGACTGGAATCCCAGGGATGAGGGAAACTGCAATGAACATTCATCTTCTGGGTGACTCCTATCCCTCACCCATCCCTACCCTGTAAGCTTTCGTATTGCAAAATGTCTAATACCCAAGTAGTTAAAAACATTCTCCTCTTGTCTGGAGTAAGAAATCCACTCTCTTTGGCTCCGTCAGAAGGCAACTCGGATATCTGAGAAGGCAGCTCTTCATTCCATCCTGATAAATTATTTGATCCTGGGCTTTCCTGGTGGCTCGGAGAAGGCAATGGCACCCCACCCCAGTACTCTTGCCTGGAAAGTCCAATGGACGGAGTAGCCTGGTGGGCTGCAGCCCATGGGGTCGCTAAGAGTCGGACACGACTGAGTGACTTCACTTTCACTTTTCACTTTCATGCATTGGAGAAGGAAATGGCAACCCACTCCAGTGTTCTTGCCTGGAGAATCCCAGGGACAGAGGAGCCTGGTGGGCTACCGTCTATGGGGTCACACAGAGTCGGACACGACTGAAGTGACTTAGCAGCAGCAGACTGTAAAGAATCTGCCTGCAATGGAGAAGACCAGGGTTCAAGCCCTGGATCAGGAAGATCCCCTGGAGAAGGGAATGGCAACTGACTCCAGTATTCATGCTAGGAGAACTCCATGGACAGAGGAGCCCGGTGGGCTACAGTCCATGGAGTCGCAGAGTCGGACATGCTGAGCAACTAACACACACACACACACACACACACATGTTACTTTATCCAAGACACAGACATCAGAAAATTCAGACTGCTGCTTTGATTTCTACCAAAATACCCAAATATAAAGCCACTGGGCCTTTCATCCCCAGCACATGGCCTTCTACTTTCAGTCTTTCTCAAACATCAGCCCAAGGATTCCCCAACAAGCTACAGTCAGAATGTAAGGCGCCCACATAAGCAGAGTCTCCAGCAGCAGTTATCTCAGGAATGCCAAGTGCTCTTAGGAAGCTCCTCCCCAAACCAGTGTGGGGTTTATCCAGGCAAAGAAGCAGAGCCTCCCCTTGAACTTGCACATTGTTGATACAGTCGATCAGAAGCAGCTCCTCCCCAGACAGCATCCTAAGCTTATAGCTGGCCTCTGTGAAAAACCTTCATGGATGATGACAAAGATGGTTAGGATGTTGAATGGTCTGTTTCTCCAGCTTTCTCTAACCTCTCTTCCTAAGACCAAGATTTTCCTGTTTTCACAATTTGTCCAGATCTCTCCAACGGGTCTGAGAAGAAACTACAGTTGACCCTCAAACAACGCAGGTTTGAACTGCAAGAGTTCACTTATACACAGCTATTTTTCAATACTAAATACTGTTGGTGGTTGGTTGTTGGTGGAATCTGGGGATGTAGAGAAATCATGGATACAGAGCCAGCTATAAGTTACAGAGGGGCTGAAAGTGAAAGTCGCTCAGTTGTGTCTGACTCTTGGCAACCCTGTTACTTTATCCAAGACACAGACATCAGAAAATTCAGACTGCTGCTTTGATTTCTACCAAAATACCCAAATATAAAGCCACTGGGCCTCTCATCCCCAGCACATGGCCTTCTACTTTCAGTCTTTCTCAAACATCAGCCCAAGGATTCCCCAACAAGCTACAGTCAGAATGTAAGGCGCCCACATAAGCAGAGTCTCCAGCAGCAGTTATCTCAGGAATGCCAAGTGCTCTTAGGAAGCTCCTCCCCAAACCAGTGTGGGGTTTATCCAGGCAAAGAAGCAGAGCCTCCCCTTGAACTTGCACATTGTTGATACAGTCGATCAGAAGCAGCTCCTCCCCAGACAGCATCCTAAGCTTATAGCTGGCCTCTGTGAAAAACCTTCATGGATGATGACAAAGATGGTTAGGATGTTGAATGGTCTGTTTCTCCAGCTTTCTCTAACCTCTCTTCCTAAGACCAAGATTTTCCTGTTTTCACAATTTGTCCAGATCTCTCCAACGGGTCTGAGAAGAAACTACAGTTGACCCTCAAACAACGCAGGTTTGAACTGCAAGAGTTCACTTATACACAGCTATTTTTCAATACTAAATACTGTTGGTGGTTGGTTGTTGGTGGAATCTGGGGATGTAGAGAAATCATGGATACAGAGCCAGCTATAAGTTACAGAGGGGCTGAAAGTGAAAGTCGCTCAGTTGTGTCTGACTCTTGGCAACCCCACAGACTGTAACCCACCAGGCTCCTCTAGCCAAGGAGTTCTGACAAGAATACTGGAGTCAGTTGCTATTCCGTTCTCTAGGGGATCTTCCCAACCCAGAGACTGAACCCAGGACCCCTGCATTGAGAGTGTAGCATCTTAGCCATTGGACCAGCGGGTAAGTTTCCCATGTTGATTTCTACCTTTAATGATCCCGGGATCTTCCCTCCTACACTCATTGGGCAACTCTTGGTCCTTTTATTCCTAAGACTTTCGCTCCTACACAGAGCCCTGCTGGGTTCAGGTCACTGAGATGCCCAGGTGTTTCCACAGGCAGACAGGCACAAAAAGTGATAGACTGCTCTTGACCTGAACTCTGTAACCTCCCTGGGCACAAGTGGACTCAGGGATGATGGGTCCTCCCTGAGGAGCCCCCAGACAGCACCGCAGCACATTTAAGAGCCAGCCTTGCATCCGATTTCCCTAAGAATGTTGTAGAATTGGATTGCCACACACCTTGAAAGGTCTTTCAAGAGCCTGTTCAGTTGATTAGAGCACTGGATGACTTAGCAAAAGTCACACTTTTATTTTGACTGCATCTCATCCTGATTAAAAAAGCAAAGCTGGAGCACATGGGCATCATAACAGACTAGAAATGGTAAGATCTGAGTTCAGGAGCCCAGCTCCATCAGCCACCATACTCGGGAGTGCCTTGTTTTAGGCTGAGGCCTTTAAGTGGAAACTCTTTGGTTGGTTCAGACCCAGAGGCACCTACAGGTGGATATAAGTAGTCTCTAACTAGCTGCATCCCCTGGAAACTTCGAGCTTTTATTTCTTCAACCGTTAAACAAAATAACAAGCCCAGCCTGCCCACCATGCAGGTTGCTCTGCAAGCCGTGAGGTGATGAGTGAGAAAGCAGCCCCTGCCTGGGGCATCTCTGTGCAGGGATGGGGCACACCTGCAGGGATTCACACACGCTGCCCAGGGATTCAGCTCAAATCACAGAGGCATTGTGAATCCTGCAGCAGGGTCAAAGGTAAGCACACCCCAGTTTTTCCCCTCGAAGAGCTTGTGAGTGACATAAAAGGAGTCAAACTCGGCTCTGTGCTGCTCAAAGCGAAAGGAGAAATAAGTAGGAGGCATCGGGGCAGAGGGGCAGAGGGGCAGAGGAGGCTCACTTTCAGCCTCGGGTGTAAATTGCGTCTGTAAAAACAAATGTATGTGTTTGGTTCATGTCATATACATCTTTCTTANCCAGTGTGTGGCCCAACATACCTTATAGGGGCGTGAGCAGAGATGAACTTTTGTAAATAATTTGTTATTGGTTAGTCACTAAGTCACGTCCAGCTCTTTAAGACCCCATGGGCTATGTAGCCCATCAGGTTCCTCTGTCCGTGACACTTTCCTGACAAGAATACTGGAGTGTGTTGCCATTTCCTTTTCCAGGGGATCTTCCCGACTGAGAGATTGAATCTGTATCTCCAGCGCTACAGGCAGATTCTTTACCACTGAGCCACCAGGGAAGCATATAGTGATATTTAAATTAATGTATTATTATATTACAAATCAAAATAAGAAAGAGGGATGATAAAAAGGAGAGCTGTCTTGAACACTGACGATGCCGTGTAACCAAGGAAGTGTTGGTCTCATGGCGCTTATACGTTGCAACCTCACCGCATTCATCGAGGCTCTGGGCAAAGATTCGCCTGCCTCGTGAATCCGTGGGAAAAGCAAGGTGTCTGTTTTAAAAATAAAGGAAGAAAAGTCAGAATCTCACCTCAAAACCTAGCAGTTTTAGCAACACAAAGCAGTCCCCTTCCTCCAGATAAGTCCTCGTACTTTCAGTCCCATCAAGCCCCTGTCTTGACAAATCCTCTAGATGAAGGACGAAGGCGAGAAAGAAAACCAAAGACCAGAAGTAGAGACTGAAGCACACAATCACAGCAAGTGGAGAAGAGGCGTGGCGATCAGAAGCATTTCTTCTGAACTCTGCACCGTCCCGACATGGTGCCATCCCCCAGGCACATCGCCAGGACACACACAGCTGCTTCCTCTAACCCCTGAACACACTCTTTGAGAATCAGCTATGCTCGTCCCACATCCTGGAGTCTGTTTTCTGATTCAGGCCTTGCTGTTTCACTGTGACTTTTAGCTATAATAAGATAAGTATCTGAGAGGAAAGTGGGACCATTGATGTTTTTTTCCCAGTCAATTGTGAACTGTGCTAAATTTCATTATTTCAGATCTCACTTAAACAGAGTTGTGACATCAGCCTGGCTGCTCACTGTGGGCTGAGGATAGGGTGATGGGAGTCTTGAGCACCTCCAAGAACCGGTCAGCCATGCCCAGGGGCCCTAGGAGGTTAAGTCATGGGGACCAGGGAGCAGGCCTGGCTCTCCATCCACACCCCCAGCAACTCAGACACACCCACCAAGGTCCAGCCAGTCTCGCAGTAACCAGAGCTTGTGTTGGTTTTGCAGTTTAGGCCAAAGGTTTGTAAAAAGATGTGACATGTTTCTTCCAGCTGTACAACCAGAGACGATTCATCCATGAGCTGCCAGAATACATTTCATTTGAAGCATGAAAAATTCCAGGAGCCAAGGAATGAAGAACTCAACCACAGACTAATACAAAGCAGCCAAGCATCTCTAAAGAATGTTGGCAAATAATGGAGCCCTCACTCAGCTCTGCCAGTTACTACTACACTCCTACCTGGCTTTGCGGTAGGCCAGGGTCACAGCCGGCCCTGCCTCCACTGATGCGCAAGGCTCCCAGACCAACAAAAGGGGCTGAGCTGACCGCCCTGGAGGCAGATGAGCTGCAAATCACAACCCTCCTCCACTTATGGAAATAGACAGACACTCACATCCCTCAGGAAAACCCCAGAAACTGTCACCTCCTCCCTCCCTCTGTCCCCATTCTTCCCATCCCCTACTCCACCCCCCAATCCCACTACAGAGAAGGGAAGGGTAGGTTCCCAAGGGAGAGTGTGTCAGGCTTACTGGAAGACCTCTCCCATCATAGGAAGACGTGCAGGAAGAAACAAGGAATTTGTTCTAAAGCCAAAGGACTGGAATCCCAGGGATGAGGGAAATTGCAATGAACATTCATCTTCTGGGTGACTCCCATCCCTCACCCATCCCTACCCTGCAAGCTTTCGTAATGCAAAATGTCTAATACCCAACTAGTTAAAAACATTCTCCTCTTGTTTGGAGTAAGAAATCCACTCTCTTTGGCTCCGTCAGAAGGCAACTCGGATATTTGAGAAGGCAGCTCTTCATTCCATCCTGATAAATTATTTGATCCTGGGCTTTCCTGGTGGCTCGGAGAAGGCAATGGCACCCCACTCCAGTACTCTGGCCTGGAAATTCCCATGGATGGAGGAGCCTGGTAGGCTGCAGTCCATGGGATCGCTAAGAGTCAGACACGACTGAGCGACTTCACTTTCACTTTTCACTTTCATGCATTGGAGAAGGAAATGGCAACCCACTCCAGTGTTCTTTCCTGGAGAATCCCAGGGGCGGGGGAGCCTGGTGGGCTACCATCTATGGGGTCACACAGAGTCGGACACGACTGAAGTGACTTAGCAGCAGTAGACTGTAAAGAATCTGCCTGCAATGGAGAAGACCAGGGTTCAAGCCCTGGATCAGGAAGATCCCCTGGAGAAGGGAATGGCAACTGACTTCAGTATTCATGCTAGGAGAACTCCATGGACAGAGGAGCCCGGTGGGCTACAGTCCATGGAGTCGCAGAGTCGGACATGCTGAGCAACTAACACACACACACACACACACACACGTTACTTTATCCAAGACACAGACATCAGAAAATTCAGACTGCTGCTTTGATTTCTACCAAAATACCCAAATATAAAGCCACTGGGCCTCTCATCCCCAGCACATGGCCTTCTACTTTCAGTCTTTCTCAAACATCAGCCCAAGGATTCCCCAACAAGCTACAGTCAGAATGTAAGGCGCCCACATAAGCAGAGTCTCCAGCAGCAGTTATCTCAGGAATGCCAAGTGCTCTTAGGAAGCTCCTCCCCAAACCAGTGTGGGGTTTATCCAGGCAAAGAAGCAGAGCCTCCCCTTGAACTTGCACATTGTTGATACAGTCGATCAGAAGCAGCTCCTCCCCAGACAGCATCCTAAGCTTATAGCTGGCCTCTGTGAAAAACCTTCATGGATGATGACAAAGATGGTTAGGATGTTGAATGGTCTGTTTCTCCAGCTTTCTCTAACCTCTCTTCCTAAGACCAAGATTTTCCTGTTTTCACAATTTGTCCAGATCTCTCCAACGGGTCTGAGAAGAAACTACAGTTGACCCTCGAACAACGCAGGTTTGAACTGCAAGAGTTCACTTATACACAGCTATTTTTCAATACTAAATACTGTTGGTGGTTGGTTGTTGGTGGAATCTGGGGATGTAGAGAAATCATGGATACAGAGCCAGCTATAAGTTACAGAGGGGCTGAAAGTGAAAGTCGCTCAGTTGTGTCTGACTCTTGGCAACCCCACAGACTGTAACCCACCAGGCTCCTCTAGCCAAGGAGTTCTGACAAGAATACTGGAGTCAGTTGCTATTCCGTTCTCTAGGGGATCTTCCCAACCCAGAGACTGAACCCAGGACCCCTGCATTGAGAGTGTAGCATCTTAGCCATTGGACCAGCGGGTAAGTTTCCCATGTTGATTTCTACCTTTAATGATCCCGGGATCTTCCCTCCTACACTCATTGGGCAACTCTTGGTCCTTTTATTCCTAAGACTTTCGCTCCTACACAGAGCCCTGCTGGGTTCAGGTCACTGAGATGCCCAGGTGTTTCCACAGGCAGACAGGCACAAAAAGTGATAGACTGCTCTTGACCTGAACTCTGTAACCTCCCTGGGCACAAGTGGACTCAGGGATGATGGGTCCTCCCTGAGGAGCCCCCAGACAGCACCGCAGCACATTTAAGAGCCAGCCTTGCATCCGATTTCCCTAAGAATGTTGTAGAATTGGATTGCCACACACCTTGAAAGGTCTTTCAAGAGCCTGTTCAGTTGATTAGAGCACTGGATGACTTAGCAAAAGTCACACTTTTATTTTGACTGCATCTCATCCTGATTAAAAAAGCAAAGCTGGAGCACATGGGCATCATAACAGACTAGAAATGGTAAGATCTGAGTTCAGGAGCCCAGCTCCATCAGCCACCATACTCGGGAGTGCCTTGTTTTAGGCTGAGGCCTTTAAGTGGAAACTCTTTGGTTGGTTCAGACCCAGAGGCACCTACAGGTGGATATAAGTAGTCTCTAACTAGCTGCATCCCCTGGAAACTTCGAGCTTTTATTTCTTCAACCGTTAAACAAAATAACAAGCCCAGCCTGCCCACCATGCAGGTTGCTCTGCAAGCCGTGAGGTGATGAGTGAGAAAGCAGCCCCTGCCTGGGGCATCTCTGTGCAGGGATGGGGCACACCTGCAGGGATTCACACACGCTGCCCAGGGATTCAGCTCAAATCACAGAGGCATTGTGAATCCTGCAGCAGGGTCAAAGGTAAGCACACCCTAGTTTTTCCCCTCGAAGAGCTTGTGAGTGACATAAAAGGAGTCAAACTCGGCTCTGTGCTGCTCAAAGCGAAAGGAGAAATAAGTAGGAGGCATCGGGGCAGAGGGGCAGAGGGGCAGAGGAGGCTCACTTTCAGCCTCGGGTGTAAATTGCGTCTGTAAAAACAAATGTATGTGTTTGGTTCATGTCATATACATCTTTCTTACATATTAATGTGTGTGTGCTTGGTCACTCAGTCCTGGAGCCCGCCAAGCTCCTCTGTCCCAGCAAGAATACTGGAGTGGGCTGCCGTTCCCTTCTCCAGGGGATCTTTCCAATCCGGGAATCGAACCCACGTCTCCTGCGTTGCAGGAGGATTCTTTAACGACCGAGCCACGAGTGAAGCCCATATACCAGTACATCTGTCTGTTATCATGCACATATCACACGCATGATTACACATGACAGGTAACATCATGTGTGCACGTGTGTACGTGTGTGTGTGTGTTGTGTGTGTGTGCACATGTGTGTATGGGCTTCCCTGCTGGCTCAGATGGGAAAAAATCTGCCTGCAATGCAGGAGACCCGAGTTCAGTCTCTGGGTTAGGAAGAGCCCCTGGGGAAGGGAATGGCAACCCACTCCAATATTCTTGCCTGGAGAATTTCATGGAAAAAGAAGCCTGGCACGCTATAGTCCATGGGATCACAAAGAGTCGGGCACAACTGAGAAACTAACAGTTTCACACTTTCACATGTGTGTGCACCTGTGTAAGCGTGCATGTGTGTATATGTATGTGTATGCATGCATATGTGTGTGCTTGTATATGCATGTTTGTGTGCATGTATGTGTGTGTGTGTGTGTGTAGAAAGACTTCCACAGGAGGGATATGGGAAGCAGGAGTAGGAAAGGTCCCCGGAGGCCAAGGCTGTACCGTGGGGGTGAAGGAGAAAGGGCACAGGCAGGCTTGATGGTCAGCTTCCTTTGACTAAAATCTGGCAACAACCCACGTCTTCCCCTTCTCCATGGATAGAGCCCAGGGTTAAAGCTCTGCAGGGAAATATCAGGGCTGAGACGGGGAGGGGAGGACATGGTGAACATCTTCCTGGACGAGCATCCCAGCTGATACAGAGTGTGGTGTGTGTACAAGGGAGCAGATACTTGCTAAACAGTCTAAGACACATTTGGACGGCAGTTAGAAGGCTTCTAAAGATGGAAATCCCTATGATGAAACGGACAGGCACCATTATATGACCGTAAAGGGGCGTGCTGCCACCCAGGCACCATCATATGACCTTTATATTGATACATATTAACTCAGTTCATCCGAGTAACAGCCCCCTGATAATCAACTAATACATGGATGAGTAGATAGCAAGAGTCCGTATCCTCAACTGCTACAGGTGGTGAAATTTTCTTAAGTTTTTTCTGCAGCATAATTATCGAGCAACACATTCATTCCCCTCGTCGCTGCACCCGCTGCACCCTCAAGCCTCACCATCAGCTCGACTTCTGTCTAATAGGAGTAAGGGCGGGTTCCATCTTTGGCCAGAATAATGTAATGACCTCCCAGAAGGTCAGAGGTCCACACGTATTTCTTGTGTCTTCCTCAACACAGAACACAGGGAAGGTTCTCCCTCCACAACAAGTGGGTAAGAAACTAGGCTTTGATGTAACAAACACGAATTTTAGTATCAGTTTTGCCTCTTATCAACTGGGACTTTGGCAAACTATTTGATCTTCCTAAACTCTCTTATCCTCATCTGTGAAATGGATATAATAATAGACACCACTCATAGGGTAAAGCTTAGCACAGCGCCTGACACATAGTAAGACTCAATAAATGTTGGCTGTCATGAATAATAATTTCTTCTTCCTGGTCACTGACTGAGTCTCCCCTCTTAGTAGCTCATTCCCTCCTTTGTCTCCAGGCTTCCCTGGTGGCTTTGATGATAAAGAATCTGCCTGCCATGCAAGAGACCCAGGTTCAATCCCTGAGTCAGGAAGATTCCCCTGGAGAAGGAAATGGCAACCCACTCCAGTATTCTAGCATGGAGAATTCCATGGACAGAGGAGTCTGGTGGGCTACAGTCCATGGGACACAGAGTTGGACACAACTGAGCGACTAACATTTTCTAACATTTCCCTTGTCTCCAGACGATTGTCCTCAGTAAAGGTTAGCATCAGACTCTCCAACCGATCAAACTCCAATAGATCCCAAAGAGAGAGAAGGCGCCCCGGGGGCATTAGGAAACGGGGAAGGTGCCTAGCAGAATGGAGAGAAAGAGTGGCATTTAGCAGGTTGGGTGCATCCTGCTCAGTCGCGTCTGACTCTTTGCAACCCTATAGACTGTAGCCCACCAGGCTCCTCTGTCCATGGGATTCTCCAGGCAAAAATACTGGAGTGGGTTGCCATGCCCTCCTCCAGGGGATCTTCCCGACCCAGGGATCAAATTCATATCTGCCTGTGTCTCCTGCATTGCAGATGGATTCTTTACCCACTGAACCACCTAGGAAGCCCAATAGGTTGGGTAGCCACGGTGTAGAACATCCTGCACTGCACAGGGCTGCCCCACACAAAGAAGGGCCTTGACACTCCAAATGCCGAGAGCACTTTCCCTTGAAAATACACAGCACTGCTTGGAAAATACTGAGTTGATCGAAAAGTTCCTTGGCCAACCCAATATTTACATATGTAGGACAGCAGACTACATCAATCCCGTCAACAGATCGACAAGGCGAGAGATCCAAAATCACGTAGGAAATCACCAGTACCTCTGGATGGTTTCAGGTGGCTCTGCACGGAGGGGAATCTGCTCAGCCAAGGCCAGGGTGTCCTGCAAGGTCTTGGTGACCTCCTGCAGCTCGCCCAGGGACAATCCCCCCACAAGGTCGCAGCCCTGCCACGGGAGAAGCCGCTCCTGCTCCTCAATTTCCCGTCTCAGCTGTTGATCTTTTGCTTCCAGAACAGACATCCTGGCTTGGAGGGTCTCAATTTCTTTCTGCAGAGAATGGAGAGAGCAGGTTTTGCAAATTAACCCCATTCATGGTCGACTACACTGCTGAGAACTCTCTCTTTACAGGAGAGTTTGCCACCTGCATGAGGGCCATGAAGCTCCCCTTGAAGGCGGGCAGATTTCTGGAGGTTTGCTGAACTAGAAAAATCATGCCAGCTTTGTATTTCTGATTAGCTGGCATAAGAAAAAAGCTTCCCTCCCAAGCATTAAATAACTGTGGGTGGTGAGCCAAGAATCAGACTTGGAAGAATCCAGCAAATATGTAAACCACTTACTTCATTTCAGGTGATAGAGCCAGAACAGAGTGTAACAAACTTCAGGAACTTGAGAGGCCAGCAAAGCAGCTAACACGACCGAAAAAGGAAAAGACAGCAAGGCTTGGCTGGTCTGACCCCAAGCATGCAAATGCAGCATGCAGAGAAAGACTAGAAGTCACAATTTCTTAAGTCTAAGGACTGAAAGAACAGTCAGATGCCACAGATACGGTTATGCAGTCTAAGGCTCATAAAAATATTAAATAAATTTAATTTCCACTAATATGACAAACCAAATCCCAAGAACTGAGTATCATCCAATCTTGAGGTCATTGAACAAAACAAGCAGCAGGTAACTGAATGCCCGCTGTGCACACAGTGTTACGGCAGATAATCATCTCAGTGCCCATAGCATCCTGAATCTCCAATGAGACTCTTTTAATTAACACACGCCCATGTTCCCTGCATTGGCTTCCAGCTGATAAGAGCACAGCTCTAACACTGGCTGTCTCCCCATCTCACCCACGTCCTCGCAACCCCAAGATGCCGACCACCCTACCTGATCTACCTGCTGACCCCTCCTCCAGTAGGGGAGGGAAGAGACACAGGAGGAGGTATTGAAGATCCGTGGCTAAAACATGCTAAGAAGACAACAGCGTGTGTCCCACTGGTCCAAGACTATAGTATCACTGACAGGGTCTCCCACCACACCTCCCTACTTCCTACCTTTGAATTCCCATCCCTATTCTTTCCTTTTTTGTTTGTCTGGGTTTTTTTCAACTGTAGTAAAATATAAATAATAGAAAACTTACCGTCTTAACCATCCATCTCCAGGATTCTTTTCATCCTGCCAAACTGAACTCTGCGGGGAAGGCAATGGCACCCCACCCCAGTACTCTTGCCTGGAAAATCCAATGGACGGAGTAGCCTGGTGGGCTGCAGTCCATGGGGTCGCTAACAGTCGGACAGACTGAGCGACTTCACTTTCACTTTTCTCTTTCATGCATTGGAGAAGGAAATGGCAACCCACTCCAGTATTCTTGCCTGGAGAATCCCAGGGATGGGGGAGCCTGGTGGGCTGCCGTCTATGGGGTCACACAGAGTCGGACACGACTGAAGTGACTTAGCAGCAGCAGCAGCAAACTGAACTCTGACCCCCCTCTCCCCCTGCATTCAGCCTTGGAAGCCATCTTTCTACTTTATTTCTCTGTGACTCTGATTCCTCTGGGTGTCTACACGTGGACTCACACAGTATTTGTCCTTTCATGGCTGGCTCATTTCACTTAGAATAACGTCCTCAGGGTCCATCCAAGCTGTAGTATGTGTCAGAATTTTCTTCCTTTTAAAGGCTGGATTTAAACGCTTCATTCTATTTACATACCACATTTTGTCTATCCAGGCATCCCCGGTAGCTAAGCTGGTAAAGAATCTGCCTGCAACGCAGGAGACCCTGGTTCGATTCCTGGGTCGAGAAGATCCCCTGGAGGAGGGATAGGCTACTCACTCGAGTATTCTGGTCTGGAGAATTCCATGGACAGAGGAGCCTGGCAGGCCACAGTCCATGGGGTTGCAAAGAGTCAGACAGGACTGAGCAACGTGCACTTTGTTTATCCATTCATCTGTTGATAGACACTTGGGTTGTTGCTTCCACCTTTTGACTATGTTAATGCAAAGAAGACTCACAAAGTGGCTCCCAGCTGCCCTCATCCTTAGAAGGGTCATGGGGAAGAGGTCCCTAGTGTATGTGTTTGTTTGAATGATAATCTGTTGGGGCTTTAGGGGTTGCCTAGAGTCACCTTGCTTTATTGGACTGGGCACTGTCCGGCTCCATAACTATGCGCGTAGCTATCTGTACTGAAAGCGTAAAATACACATCAGATTTTAAAGACTTAGTATGAAAACAAAGAATGCCAAATATCTCATTAATGATATTTTCACATTCATTACATGTTGGGATGACAACGGTTTTGATACACTGGGTTAATTAAATGTACTTCTTAAATTAATTTCACTTTTTTTTTTTCTTACTTTTAAAAAATGTGGAGAGTAAGGACTTCCCTGGTGGGAAAGTGGCTAAGAATCTGCCTGCCAATTCAGGGGACATGGGTTCGATCCCTGCTCCAGGAAGCTCCCACATGCCAAGGGGCAGCTAAGCCCGCTCTCTAGAGCCTGTGAGCCACCATCCTGAGCCCACGAGCGGCAACTACCGAAGCGCACACACCTAGAGTCCATGCTTTGCAACCAGAAAAGTCAAGCAATGAGAAGGCCCTGCACGGCCACTGGAGAGTAGCCTCTGCTCACGGCATCTAGAGAAGGCCCAGCAACAAAGACCCAGCACAGCCAAAACCAAATAAAAGATCTTACTGTGGCTACTCCATTATTTAAAATCACGTATGTGGTTTGCATTATACATCACTGGACAGCCCCGCCTGGACCCATCCAGAGCCAAATTCCGGGGCAGATCTTGGCTGTGGACATGACACAGAGGGATGGCTGATTTGAAGATGTTTGGGTCAGAGCTTCTCAGAAAAAGTGTGCTAGAAGACTATCAAAAACCACTTAGAATCTGTTTGGCTCTTTCACTCACAGGAGTTGGCATGTTTGGTTGAAGCCACACTGGTGAAGATGTGGCTCAGGCTGCCATCTTACGCGGGGGAGTTGGCCTTGCAGAAACCTTGCAGGTGTTTCTCATCAAAGGATGACAAATCAATACCTAACTGAATGCAGCAGGATGGGAAAAAAGTCTACCCTAAGCAAAACTATGTCAACAATTCAAGGAAACAGTGTTTATGAAGGCACCACTGACTACAGTTAAAAAGCAAACAACAAGTTGGGGGAAAGGAAATATTGCTAATGTCAAGAGCGCTAGCAACAGAAGAAGAAAAAGATGAGTACGTCTATCAGAAACTCAAAAAAAGAGAGATTATGATGGCTTATCAAAAATGTTTTTAAAAGCAAGTTCAAACAACATAAAATATCATTTTTCATGTAACAACTGACAAAAGCTTTCAGAAACCATAATCCCTTGGTGAGCACAGGGAATAAAAATTAGATCCAAAACATGCCTTTGGATCCTCTTGTCCAGGTTTTAAAAATTAATTATATGTAAATTGCCTTTTCATACTATTCATGGGGTTCTGACCATCCTTATGGCAGAAAGTGAAGAAGAACTAAAGAGACTCTTGATGAAAGTGAAAGAGGAGTGAAAAAGTTGGCTTAAAACTCAACATTCAGAAAACTAAGATCATGGGATTTGGTTGTATCACTTCATGGCAAATAACAGATGGGGAAACAATGGAAACAGTGACAGACTTTATTTTGGGGGCTCCATAATCACTGCAGATGGTGACTGCAGCCATGAAATTAAGACACTTGCTCCTTGGAAGAAAACCTATGACCAACCTAGACAGCATACTAAAAGCAGAGACATTACTTTACCAACAAAGGTCTGTCTAGTCAAAGCTATGGTTTTTCCAGTGGTCATGTATGGATGTGAGAGTTGGACTCTAAAGAAAGCTGAGCACTGAAGAATTGATGCTTTTGAACTGTGGTGTTGGAGAAGACTCTTGAGAGTCCCTTGGACTGCAAGCAGATCCAACCAGTCCAGCCTAAAGGAAACCAGTCCTGAATATTCATTGGAAGAACTGATGCTGAAGCTAAAACTCCGATACTGTGGCCACCTGATGAGAAAAACTGACTCACTGGAAAAGACCCTGATGCTGGGAAAGATTGAAGGCAGGAGGAGAAGGGGACAAAAGAGGATGAGATGGTTGGATGGTATCACTGACTCGATGGACGTGAGTTTGAACAAGATTTGGGAGTGGGTGATGGACAGGAAAGCCTGGCATGCTGCAGTCCATGGGGTCGCAAAGAGTCGGACACGACTGAGTGACTGAACTGAACTGAATATGTAAATAATTATCCGCCTGCCATGCAGGAGAGTCAGGTTCAATCCCTGGGTCAGGAAGATCACCTGGAGAAGGTAACCCACTCTAGTATGCTTGCCTGGAAAATCCCACGGACAGGAGTCTGGTGGGCTAGAGTCCACGGGGTTGCAAAAGTCAGAGACAAGTTAGCAACTAAACAATAACAGCAATAATCATAGGTACACATAAAGAATAGCTACAAAAAAAAAATACCACACTCCTCAGTAGCCCAAACCAAAAACACTGCAACTGTGGCGCCGAGTTAGGACCAGAGCAGTAAACCATGGTACATCCACCCTGCGGAGGGCTCTGCAGCCCCTAAAATTAGGTCACCAAAGAAGATTAAATTGCATGGCAAGTGTTCACTATTTATAGCTGTTTTCTAAAGCAGGTATTTGGTAATCCATATAGCATGGAACAACTATTCTAAAGATAACATATATTAAGTAAAAGATGAGAAAATATCTGCCAAAATGTTATCAGCTTGTACCTCTGTGTGATGGAATCACTTCTTTCGGCCAATCTTTTATTTTCTAAATTTTCTATAATGAGCAAATATAACTATAAAATACAAACAATAAAATGAAAGAAAAACAATAAGATAATAAAAATGTCTTCTACCACAGACACAAGTGGTTGTATCATTAAACATTCTAACATAGCCAACCTGTTCCACGTCTTGGACAAAAGAGATATGTATGCATCAGAAATAAGCCCTATCCGTACATTAACAATCAAGGGTGTCCTCCCGGCAGAGAAGCAGGTCCCACTGATGGGTGTGAGGCATGAACTACCCTGTCTGCTCTCCACTGGGACTTCCTTCCACACACCCTGAGTGTGGCTGCCGTGTTGACCTCAGGGTCCCTCACACTGAAGTGGGAGAGCTGTGTGTTCTGACTTGTACATTCACGCAGGATCACACAACCTCCATATTTCTTAGGAAAGAAAGTGAGTAGCTAATCCAAACACGTGTGGTTATTTTGTCCATTTCTTTTCACTCCTACCAATCTGATGTACTCATTCATTCATTCAGAAAAAGAAGAACCATTCTTAAGCCCGTTTACTATGTGCCATGAACTGTGCTGGGAGCCACAGACACAGCAATAAACAAGACGTGGTTTCTGCACAGAGCAGAGGTGATGGATAAACCAAAGCTGTGGACAAACATTTCTGCCAAGGCTCAGACAGACTGCAGAAGTGGAAAGGCAGAAGGCATGCTCCACTTCCTACATCTTAACGTGGCCCTTACACAACAAGGAGGCCAGCCAAGCCCTGCAGTGAGGCAACGCTGATATTCTTAGAGACAGTGGTAGAAAATATGTCACCTGGCTTTTCTAAGTTAAAAACCAGCAGCCTCAGAAAAGGGAGCCTTGCTTGCATTTCTGGGCCTGACACAGATTCAGACTCTGAATAATCTCGAAAGCTGCTTACTTATTGCAACATACCACGCAATTTAGAAGCTTATTTTAAGACTTGTTACTCTCTGTTTCATCTGTGTAAAGGCAAATTACAAGGGTAGTAGCAGTAATGAAAACATTTAACTAGTAATAACAAAATAATTCAGTATGAATTAAGAATTTACTGCACACCAAGTGTTATCAGTTTTGCCAACAAGGAAACAGAGCATCAGGGAGACTTCAACAACTTGCTCTGGTGTAACCGAACAGAACCCAGTGGGGGCCTTTCCAGAACAGGACTCCCCCTACCATGTCCTTCACCTACCACTTGTCTGTAGAAAAAACTTTAGTCAAAGAATAAACTCAATTGGAAAAAAAGAAAATGCAGAAAGAAAGAAAAACAGTTAAGCAAAATAATAATAGCTTAGCCACTAAACTAAGTCAAGAAACTTTAGTTCGTCTGCCAGAGCTATAGATAATTCTCTGAGCCATGTCCTTTGAGATATTCTGCAGATACTGACGCCTCCATCAGGTGGAAGAAGTTAACTGTATGATGCCCACAAGCATGTAGACCCCAGGCCAGTTGGAACCAGAAGGTTGATGATGTTGACTCCTGACTACCTCACCACCAACCAATAAGAAGAATGTCCATGAGCTGATCACACAACCCATAACTCCCCCTTCCTCACCCTGTCTTTAAAACCCTTTCAAAGTCTTCAGCGAGGTCAGGGACCTTTCCAGCTCGAGCTGCCTGGACTCCGTGCTTGGTGACCGCGATAAACACTGCAATTCCCTCCATCACCGCTAGGTGTCAGAGGACTGGCTTTACGGCACAGGGGCGAGAAGACCCCACGCCACCCTTTTCTAGCCGGGTGTCCCTGAAGTTATTCTCCCTAACCCTACCAAACCTCTCCGAAGCTCATCTCCCTCGTTTACAAAATGAGGGTGATGGTGGTAATCCTGATGTTGATACCTCCCCTGTACAGCGGATTACAGGGAACAAACCTATTCAGCAAACAACCATTGAGTGTCTACTGTGTACAGACTGCCCTCCCCTGGGACCTCTGTTTTCTGTCCCACTCCCTGCCCACATCAATGTTTGCATCAGGAGAGTGAATGCTGTGCTCACATCCAGTGGACACACTGTCCTTTTTAATGAAGAGTAAAGAAGAGGCGTTTCTGACAACCTTTCCAGGTATCGGAAGAGGGGGTCCCTGGAAGGAAACCACATCAGCAATTGTGGGAGTGAAACCCACTTCCTCCCCTGGACCCTAAGGTCTTGGCCTGTCCACCCAGCCTCTCGCTCGGAAGGGTGAACCTCAGCCCATCCCGTGCTGTTATCTCCAGGGGCCAGCACTGGATAGGACTTCACAAATATTTACTGAGTGACTTCATGAATCCCTGGCCTAGAAAAAATCAGAAGCCATTTATATTCAGCTTTCTATTGCATGAGATCATTGCTTCACACTAATTTATTTCTCAATTTGCTCTGCTTATGCAAATATTAAGAGTTTCCTGAATTTCCTAAATAGACACCATCTGGGTTGGGACAGGAGTTATTGAAGGAAATCAACACAGAATTGAAAATGAGCTGCGGGGGAGCGACAGGTGAGTAAGTGGGAATTCTCCCATTTATTGTTAATCACATTCATTACTTAATTCTTAAGAAAAACCCTTGTGATTCACCCAAACTCTTCTTTATGTCTCTCAGATTTTGACTCTGGGTGAAGAAAGCGGGGCACAGACGGCTCTGCCCCAGAACACATGGCAGTTCAGTAATGAAGCCAGGGACGGGTTTGCATCTCAGCTCTCCAGCGCTCAGAGCCAGGCTCCCCTGCTACAACATTCCACAGTGTTGTTCCCTTTATTCTAATAAACCTTAATATGTAATCCCGAATGTCACTGCAAATTAGCTGTGCTGCTATAAACTAATCAGTATGGAAAATGAGCAAACCCCTCGGGGGCAAGAATTAAAAACATGTGGGTTACAATGTTAGCACAGCAATCACTGCCCACAGGGAATCGGGGTATCTAGGAACCCACCATCAGCCCTGAGTTTCAGGCCCTCAACTGCCCAGTGCTGGCTCATCCCTGGCCTTTCTACTTTTGTCTTTTCCACCAATCACTTAAAGAAGGATAAAAAAAAAAAAAGCCATTGGTAAAATAAGCTCCTACACCACTGAAAACAGCATAGCTCCAAATTACACAGGAGAGCATTCTTCATCCCAGGGAAAACATCTGCCACCTGACTTTTGTGAGTGCAGAGTTCAGTAATATTGAGAAAAGGATGAAGCCTTCCAATGCACTGCCGTTGATCAAAGGACCACTTTCGGGAATCTCCAGAGTGACAGGGCCGAGGGGAGTCCAGACTTTCCACCTGCTGGGACACCTGGTGCCAGAACGGCTCATGGCAACTGTGTGGTTTATATAGTTGTATGTGTAACACAGAGGGTCTGTTTCCAGGCAGAAATGACAGTCACACGATACCAGAAAAAATGCTATTTGGTTGCCACTGCTGGAATCATAGAGGCTTTTTTAATGCAACTATTTATTTATTTATTTATTCATGGCTGATCTGGGTCTTTGTCGCCGTGAGGGCTTTTCTCTAGTTGCAGTGTGCGGGTTTCTCACTGTGGTGCCTTCTCTTGCAGACCACCAGCTCTAGGCACACAGGCTTCAGCAGCTGCAGCTCATGGACTCAGTGGTTGCAGCGCCCAGGCTCCAGAGCACAGGCTCAGTAGTTGTAGCGCATGTGCTTGGTTGCCCCCCAGATCAGGGGTCAAACCCATGTCTCCTGCATTGGCAGGATTCTTTACCACTGAGCCATCTCAGAAGCCCCATGGAATCATAGTTTTAACTAAGCAAAGAACCAAAACTGATGCTCTCATTTCCCCAGTGAGGAAAACTTCAGCTCCAATGACCACTTCCGAAAACAAGACTTGAGCAAGACCTTCTGAACACCTTTGCCAACTGCTGCTTGGCAGCAGAATATCCATCACTATTCTATCAAATTTATGTCATCTGACGTATATGTTTCCATCTCCCCCATGCTGGGAAGACAGTGATAAGGAAGTGGTTTGGGCCAGTCACTGAAGTGTGCTTTAAATCTGGAAATAGGTTCCTCGGCCAACAAACAATGTCCATAAATGACACAGACCACTCTGATGGCACAATCAAACTTTGTAAAATTGTCAGAGATGATGCAGGTAGCTTTACGGTTCTGCCTTATATATCTGATTGGGGTCTAAAAGTAAGGAGAGTGGAGTAAAATTCATACACCTTAGGAAAGTGGGCATTATTGGTTTCTAAACAGAGATGACAGCCCTGCAGGAGGGCACATGGACATCTACTTGGGTTTATAGGAACCAAGTCCAATCAAACAGGCTTCAGACAGACTTCAGATAAGTTGGAGCCAAGAGGATGGAAGGTCTTTATTTGGAAGCTTTTATTTATAATCCACTGATTTTAAAACAAATTTTAGGAAGTCTTCCGTGATTCCCATCAACTGGCTTTTCTCCTCTTTTCCTTCCTCCCTTATCTCCTCATGATGACGAGGGGTTGGAGGCGGGTCCTCTGGGGGGGGACAGGCCATGCTAGTCCTCACTTGGCCTGAGCTATGATTCGGGTTCTGAAATGTCTCCTGGCGTGATGGGAAGAGTGATCATTTTGTGCCACCTCATTTTGCATCTCAGGTAGAATGTGTCTATGAGTTATTTCCTAGCCTCTAGCGGTATATCTCCATTCCAGACTGAACTTAGAGATGATGGTCACTGAATGCTGTGGCCCCAACATGACAATTAAGTGCAAATAAAGAATCATTTTTCAAAGGGAAGAGACAGAGACCCGGTCAGAGGAAAAAGGACTCAGTCCAGAAGCACCAGAAGCTACACAACATTCATCTCTTCCGTTCCCATCAGAAAGAAGAGATGTGAGCAGGGAATACTGGGCCTTGATAAGCCACATTGGAAAACCTCTGCATATCTTTGCTTTTAAACCTCTGTTGTATTTTGTTTACTTGTGTTTTAAGTTGTTTATTGGTAAAGGGTCTTTGATAAAGGACATTTTACACACATGCACACACACACAGGTGAAGTTGTAAATATGACCCGTTTTCATGTATGCGTTGGTGGAGGTCCCATGGGAAAACATATAGGCTGCAGTCAGAGAAATGCAAAGTATTAATGAGAAAATTATCAGTTATATGCGCACAGTAGACCAAACTTCTGTCTTAGGAGAAAGGAAAATACAACTTTCTTTGGACTAGATGAGTACAGCAAGAATAGATGCCTCTCTGCTCTCTTCCTATCATAGGGACAGGCCATGCTAGTCCTCACTTGGCCTGAGCTATGATTCGGGTTCTGAAATGTCTCCTGGCGTGATGGGAAGAGTGATCATTTTGTGCCACCTCATTTTGCATCTCAGGTAGAATGTGTCTATGAGTTATTTCCTAGCCTCTAGCGGTATATCTCCATTCCAGACTGAACTTAGAGATGATGGTCACTGAATGCTGTGGCCCCAACATGACAATTAAGTGCAAATAAAGAATCATTTTTCAAAGGGAAGAGACAGAGACCCGGTCAGAGGAAAAAGGACTCAGTCCAGAAGCACCAGAAGCTACACAACATTCATCTCTTCCGTTCCCATCAGAAAGAAGAGATGTGAGCAGGGAATACTGGGCCTTGATAAGCCACATTGGAAAACCTCTGCATATCTTTGCTTTTAAACCTCTGTTGTATTTTGTTTACTTGTGTTTTAAGTTGTTTATTGGTAAAGGGTCTTTGATAAAGGACATTTTACACACATGCACACACACACAGGTGAAGTTGTAAATATGACCCGTTTTCATGTATGCGTTGGTGGAGGTCCCATGGGAAAACATATAGGCTGCAGTCAGAGAAATGCAAAGTATTAATGAGAAAATTATCAGTTATATGCGCACAGTAGACCAAACTTCTGTCTTAGGAGAAAGGAAAATACAACTTTCTTTGGACTAGATGAGTACAGCAAGAATAGATGCCTCTCTGCTCTCTTCCTATCATTGCTGCTGCTGCTGCTAAGTCGCTTCAGTCGTGTCCGACTCTGTACGACCCCATAGACAGCAGCCCACCAGGCTCCCCCGTCCCTGGGATTCTCCAGGCAAGAGTGCTGGAGTGGGGGCCATCGCCTTCTCCTCCTATCATTGCTGCTGCTGCTGCTAAGTCACTTCAGTCGTGTCCGACTCTGTGTGACCCCATAGATGGCAGCCCACCAGGCTCCCCCATCCCTGGGATTCTCCAGGCAAGAATACTGGAGTGGGTTGCCATTTCCTTCTCCAATGCATGAAAGAGAAAAGTGAAAGTGAAGTCGCTCAGTCTGTCCGACTGTTAGCGACCCCATGGACTGCAGCCCACCAGGCTACTCCATCCATTGGATTTTCCAGGCAAGAGTACTGGGGTGGGGTGCCATTGCCTTCCCCGCCTATCATTGCAGTCAGAGGATATTGAGGTGGAAGTTCCCGGTTGCTCCAGAATTAGAAGCAAACGCTGAAGGATACAGGCCTGAAGCCCTCTACCCTCAGCTGGGAACAGGAGGGGAGGTGCCCACCCCAGGCTGCACACAGCATCACCACCTTCCACCCCACCACCCTCCACACATGCACACCTGCTGGCTACGCAGGAGATGGAGCCTTCATGAGAGATGCTCCCCAGCCCCACCTCCAGCCCCACACGGGAGGCAGCAAACTCTCCCACTGAAATCAGGTGAAAGAAACGCCACTCCACCAGACCCTCTCCTCCAGCTGGGAGTGCCCCGGAACGGAGGCCGGTGTCTGTATCTCCCACGTGAACCTCTATCTGCATCTCTTCCTCTTCAGAGCCAAGTCCCAGACGAGGAGCTGAGTTGGGCTGGTTTTAGGAGAAGCAATTCTCAAGGAATTAGAGTGAAGGAGTGAGAAGGGGGAAAAGTCAATGAACAGTGAGCTGTTGAGCTGATCGCCACCCAGGCCACTGGAGCACCAACCAACTGGGAACCTTCTGGGAAAAAAATGTGTGGAATGCTCCTCAGAGCCATCCCCCTGGAGGTGGGGCAGCAAGGGCATTAAGCCACCAGCTCCCACCCTGGGGTTAAGGGCTGCCTTCAAGGGCATTGCTCAGGCCCCTTCCTCACAGGCTTCAGCCCCATGTCAGAGAAGCCTGTTGGGTGCTGAGGTGCAGAACAGTCAGTGGGCACGAAGGCGTCCACAGCTGGAAAGGGAACGGTGGGCACGGCTGAGGGGCCGGGACTCCGGGCGTCATGTCTCTGCCGCAAGGTGCGCCCACACACCAACTTTGTGAGCAGGGATGGCATCTCTCTCTATCTTTGGTTCTGCGCTGCTCTGTAATATAACTGGCTCAGTGGGGTGTTACCACAGCTACAGGGGCGTCACAACAGCTCAGTGGCTGCCCGTCAAGCAAGGATGAAGGAACGGGAGAACAGTGGCAGGGCGTTGGGAACCACCCCCGCACCCTCACCCCAGCCACTGCAAGACCACCATTCAGTGTGACAATACATGTGAGCCGACCAGGAATCAAGTGGACACAACAAAAGGGATCCACCCAACCAGTGTGCCTACTGGGCAAGGGGGCTCACAGGAAGAGGCTGAAAGTGAAAGTGAAGTCGCTCAGTCGTGTCTGACTCTTTGCGACCCAGTGGACTGTAGCCCACCAGGCTCCTCCGTCCATGGGATTCTCCAGGCAAGAATACTGGAGTGGGTTGCCATTTCCTTCTCCAGGGGATCTTCCCAACCCAGGGATCGAACCTGGGTCTCCCGCATTGGAGGCAGAAGCTTTAACCTCTGAGCCACCAGGCTGGGTGACCTGTAAAAAGCAGTGACTGCCCCCATGGAGTGGAGAGATTACATTCACATCAAGATCAGGGAGGCACTGCAGTGGCCTCTGGGGACCCCACACCTCAGTTCCCCAAGACTGAACACGTATGCACGCGTTCACAGGGGTGTGAAAGGCTGTGTTGGCCAGGGGAGCAGCAATAGCCCACAAAGAGAGGATTCCAAACACTGGACAAGGAAAGACTTGAGTTGGACATACAACTGACATTTCAAACTGGACTGACAGGATGAACACCAGTAACTGAAAATGCCCCAGACATCTGTTATTATCTGCCCAAGATACCACAGAGAAATGGGAAAGATGTGTTCAAGAGAGCACAGCAGACCAGAGAATAGGCAAACCACGATGCTTTTGTACCCCTGCTGAGCAGAGACACCCCAGTGAACCAGTTATATTACAGAGCAGTACAGAACCAAAGACAGGAAGAGACAGATGTTAAACCATCTGAGTACCCTATCTGCTTTAGAGGAGCCCAGTTAACCCCTGCAGTGACAGCGAACACTCTCTGGGATGCTGGAAGGAGCTGGACAAACAGAGTGTGACTCAGGATGAAAAGCTCAGGGAATTAAACATACGTTTTTAAAAAGTTGAATTAAACAGGGAAAATTAAGATATGAAGTAGCTGGGGGTACTTGGGTACATTTCCTCAGATCTTATTCTAAACCAAATTTTCTTAACTAGAGACCCAAAGCTCCTCCTCCCAGAGAGGAATAAGCTGAGAAGATCTGCATGCAACTGTCTGTATGCAATCAGTCCATACGTTTGTACATGTGTGGTTTTGTGATGAAAGAAACCCATCGTTTTCATTAGCTCCTCTAGGAAATCCTTGATCTCAACAAGGTGAAGAGGCACTTATTTGTGTTACTAATCAGTATTGAAATTTTGCCGTGTCAATACCACTGTTTTATTTCTTCAGGAAATAATAGGAAAGCATTCTGCTTCCCCCTGGGCTGAGAGAGCCCCTGGCCTGTGGCTACGCAAGCTCCAGCCAGAGGGCACATCCCCCTGGTGGCCTCTGTGAGAACTGCAGCCAAAGCCCCTGGTTCAGAGAAAACCTGCCAGGTCCAGATAATCCTGCCGATGACAATTGTCACAGGCTGCATGTGCCGTCGGCACACTGAGACACAATTTCTTAAACTATTAATGACTATGTAACTTTGTTAACATGCAATAGAAAAAGATAAGAAAGGAGTTGATTTTGAGGCATTATTTTCTAACAGTAGGACAGGTGGATTTAGCACAAGAAAAGCCAAGATAATACTTAAATAACTGATTGGGAAACAGTGATCTAATTAACCGCTCCCCCCTTTTCTGATGAAGGGAGTGAAGCGTGGAGAAAGTGGGAAACCACATCCGGTCACACAGAGCTTGTTAATGGAAAAGACAGAATCAGACTCAGGTTTCCTGAACTCTAGTCCAAGGTTCTTCAAGGCACTGTGGACCTCCTCCTTGCCAGGAGGTAGCGCTAGAGATAGAAATTGAATCCCAGTGGGCTCCAAAAGTGAACAGGAACTAAAAACACAGCATCTAGGTAGTTCACGCGAGCAAAGGCAACAGGGTTAACAAGGTACGCCAAGGTTTCTATGAGCTTCACAAATGGTTAATAATATCTTTTTGGACTTCCCTGGTGGCTCAGACGGTAAAGCATCTGCTTACAATGAGGGAGACCCGGGTTCGATCCCTGGGTCAGGAAGATCCTCTGGAGAAGGCAACCCACTCCAGTACCCTTGCCTGGAAAATCCCATGGATGGAGGAGCATGGTGGCTACAGTCCACGGGGTTGCAAAGAGCCAGACACGACTGAGCGACTTCACTATAATATACATCTTTTTGTAAAGGACATATTAAGTTAAGCGACATGAACATGCTGTCTTTATGGGTCACAAACAATTAAATATGAGAAATGCCAGGAGATATAACCTGAGAGTGTAGGGCATTGCCTTTTAGTTCACAGTGCCCTATGAGACACTCATAGGGGACAATGGAGTCAGTGAGGTTTTTTTAATTGAAGTATAGTTTATTTACAATGCTGTGTTAGTTTCTGGTGTACAGCAAAGTGCTTCTGATATATATTTATATATATATACATATATATTCTTTTCCATATTCTTTTCCATTATAGTTCATTATAAGATAGCGAATATAATTCCCTGTGCTATATATTAGGACATTGTTGTTTACCTATTTTATATATAGTGGTGTGTTTCTGCTAATCCCAGAGTCCTAATTTATCCCTCTTCCCACCTTCCCCGTTAATAGTCTTAAGTTTGTCTTCTAATCTGTGAGTCTGTTTCTGTGTTGGAAATAAGTTCATCTGTAGCATATTTTAGATTCCAAGACCATAGCCAAGCAACACTCTCCATCCACGTCATGTGCAGACAAAGAGATGATCCCTGGAGAGCAGGGGCCGGCTCTGACTTAGAGCACACAGGGAGCAAGCTCCCAGCTGGGACTCGAGCCAAATGCCAAGTTTGTGCCCAGGCTCTGCACACACAGACGGGGGTCTGACACAAGTCCCCAAATCCCTCCTGTCCCTGGTTTCCTCAGCTCTAAGTACAGACACTGATGCAGATGGCGACGTAGGTCTCCGTATTGATAGCAACATACCAACTCCACTACCCCCGAGAATTGTCTTGAGGATTCAGTAAATTACTTCCTGTTCCTCAAAAGATGACTAGATAGGCAAACTACAGTACATGACACAATGGAACATGGATTCAACCTCCAAAAGGAAGGAGATTCTGACACCTGCCACAACATACACGACTCTTGGCTACGTGAAATAAGCCATCACAAAAAGACAAATGCCGCACGACTCCACTTATGTGAGGCACCCAGACTCATCAGACTCACAGAGACAGAAAGCAGAGTGGTGGTTGCCGGGCTGGGGAGAGGGGACAATGGAGTCAGAGGGTTTTTTTAATGGAAGTATAGTTTATTTACAATGCTATGTTAGTTTCTGGTGGACAGGAAAGTGATTCAGTTGCTGTGCTAGCATCTGGTGTATAGCAAAGTGATTCAGATATATATAGATATAGATATAGATTCTTTTTCCTATTCTTTTCCATTATAGTTTATTATAAGATATTTAATATAGTTCCCTATGCTGCACCATAGGGCCTTGTTGTTTATTTTATATAAGGTGGTGTGTATCCGCTAATCCCAGACTCCTCATTCATCCCTCTCCTCACCTTCCCCTTTGGTAACCATAAGTCTGTCTTCTAAGCCTGTGAGTCTATTTCTGTGTTGGAAATAAGTTCATTTGCGTCATATATTAGATTCCATGTGTAAGTGGTACTATATGATATTTGTCATTCTCTGCCTTTATCTGACTTACTTCACCTAGTGTGATAATCTCTAGGCCCTAAATGGGTTGCCCACATGGCACTTTCATTCCTTTTCGTGGCTGAGTAGTATTTCTCTCTGTGTGTATATACACCCCAGCTTCTTGACCCACTCATCTGCAGATGGACACTTAGGTTGCCTCCCTGTCTTGGCCATTGTAAACAGTGCTGCTATGAACTGGGTGCTTGTATCTTTTTGAATTAGAGTTTTCTTCAGATATATGCCCAGGAGTGGGACTGCAGGATCTTACCTGCCATTAGCTTAGCTCCAGTTTCAGTTTTTTAAGGAGCCTCCATGCTATTTTCCACAGTGGCTGCGCCAATTTACATTCCTACCAACAGTGTAAGAGGACAGGGTGTTAGTGTTTAATGAGGACAGGGTTTCAGTTTGAGAAGAAGTTCTGGAGGTGGATGGTAGAATGTACTTAATGCCACTATGCTGTATACTCACAAATGGTTGCAATAGTAAATTTTATGCTATGTTCATTTTATCACAAAGGAAATTTAAAAACTGAGTTACTTCTTAACACACTCAGTAACTCTTTCACAAGTGTTTTTTAAATGAATAGAAACACATTCATTGGCAATTACAAATAGAAACAAATACATTGGCAATTGCTACAAATGGCCCATGACTGAGGTGGAGGACCAGAAATAACCCCAAGGATCAAAAGAAAGAAAGAATTAAGTAGAAAGTCAAGTTGGGACAGTCCCGTGTGAGAAGGGACAGGAAACAAGCTGATACCTCAATGGTAGACGAAAATATAAACAGGAGGTGAGGTCCACCTGTCCCTTAAGAGGTAGAAGTTCACTCAGCAAGGATGTATAAGGAAGCAGCGACCAGCGACCACGCACCCTGCTCTATCCTTCCTGCAAAACTGCAGGACAAGCAAGCAAGAAAATAACCAGCCTCACTGTAACGCAGGCTGTAGGGAGCTGCTAAGATCAACCGAACCTGAGTGAGAACTAGGTCACGCAGGCTTGTAACTGTCAGAGCCAAGTGGAAGCTGGAAATAAAATGTGATTACCGTGGCCATGTTCGTACCTGAGCAGAAGCAGACCTGTGCTGCGACTCGGCTAACCACATTCATCAGCACCCCTTCCGCCCAAGTCTTTAAAACCCGAAGAGAGAGGTCACCAGCAGAGAGGGGAGAACAACCACTTACAGACATTCCAACAGGCCAACACCTGGGACCCAGCCCCAGACAGCCTGACTTAGCTGCTCTAGGATAGAAGCTGGACATCTAAAAACTCTCCAGGTGACTCAAACGGGCAGGCGGGCCTGAGATCCACCGAATTAGAAATAGCAACTGCGCTCCATCTAGTCCTGGTCCTGGGAGACCCTTGGGTAGAGGAAACAGCAGAAGATGCCCTAGAGGTGGACTCAGGAGGAGGATGCATTTTCATCCCTCAGTCAGAGGGGACCGCCTGTGATCTTACAGCTGCCCTTGACCAGAGGAAATCGAGGAAATCCACCCCACCTGCTCAGGAGGTGGGCTCCCCAGGGAGCTTAGTGCCCAGCTGGGCCCGTGCTGGTTAAGGGGCCCTCCTGCCACTGATCAGAAGGGATTCTCGGGGTGTGTGACCCTCTGGAAGGAACACCACTCCACCCCCACCCCCGCCCAACCAACAGAAAGGAGGGTCTCCTGGGCTTGACTCCTATATATTCTTTCTCACTCGGGAGTGGGGAGAAGGGAAGAGGACCCTGGGAGAGCGCTTACCGCTGAGCTGCCCAGCGCAGGGAAGCCTGGGCCTGGGCCCCCAGGTGGCCCAGGAGGCCGCTGAGGGCAGGCTGTTGAGAAGGAAGCTGAAAGTGCAGGCTGCTTCTCTCCTTCTCCAGGGCTTCTAATCTTTGTTGGATCATCTCGGCTGGAAACCCAAACGGATGAGAGAGAAATAAAGAGACGTGCGACTCGCAATAGACAACCCAGGGTCCCTGGCTCCACCCCCAGCCCATGGTCGCCTCAGTGACATAATAGAAAGGTCACGTGCTCTAGGTCAGCACTCTTCATCTCTAGGTTGATGTTTTTTACGTATCTTCTGTCTGTTTATTGAAAATACAGCCCCCTTAGCTTTCATTCTTCTAGGTCTCAGAGGTTTCAGTCCCTGTATTTATATGATGATCATCGGATGCCTCATCCTGTGCAGTTCAGCCAGTCATGTCTGACCCTTTGTGACCCCATGGACTGTAACCCGCCAGGCTCCTCTGTTCATGGGATTCTCCAGGCAAGAATACTGGAGTGAGTTGTCATTTCCTACTCCAAGGGATCTTCCCAACCTAGGGATCGAATCTGCATCTTGCATCTCCTGCGTTGGCAGGTAGGTTCTTTACCACTGCATCACCTGGGAAGCCCATACCTCACACGAATTATTTTTAACACCAGGATGATCACTTAGGAGAAAACCTGCTAATTTTGATGAGTTCTGTACAACCAGCTGAAAAAGATCAGTGCCCACGTGTTGATTTTGAGAATGTTTCCTTAGACACTGTTCATCGAGAGAGACTTACTCACACTTACTAAAGTCACCGAAGTGATGCTCAAACTCTGTCACGCTACAGACGAGCAGAGATCCACTTCTGCTCAGAGTACAGCTCCTATTATTTTTTCAAAGACATTTAATCTCCTAAGAGAAGGCATAAACAGTGATCACTGCCAGACATTTTTCTTCAAAGAAAATAACGCTGCAGAAATTGGAATCCCATTAACTAAGAACTTACCCTCATAATCAAACCCTCAAGAACTGGAAAGTTTCCCATAAAGCTTTTTTTTTTTTTTTTTAAGAAATGCAAGGACTGGAGTTAAAAATATATGTCAGACATCCCCTCCTGTTGGTCCTTGACAGGTGCGAAGGTCCTTGATCCCCTCTGCCCCCCTGGTAGTAGATGGGCTCTGGGGCCCCGGAGATCCCAGGCAGCCACCTCCAGCCACGAGCGCCACCTGCTGACCCCGGTGTGCAACGCAAATACTACCCTTTACTATCGGGGCTTCCCAGGGTGGCACGAGCGGTGAAGAACCCGTCTGCCAATTCAGGAGACATAAGAGAAGCGGGCTCAATCCCTGCACTGGAAAGATCCGCTGGAAGAGGAAATGGCAACCCACTGCAGTATTCTTGCCCAGAGAATCCTCTGGACAGAGGAGCCTGGCGGGCTACAGTCCATAGGGTTGAGCAAAGTCGGACATGACGGAACAGGCTTAGCACACACTCATCCTTCACTATGTGTGCCCCGGGAGGATGCTCCAGAGGCTCTGGGCTAGATTACAGAGTGTGCTAAGTCGCTCAGTGGTGTCCGACTGTTTGTGGGCCCACGGACTATAGCCCCAAAGGCTCCTCTGTCCATGGGATTCTCCAGGCCAGAACACTGGAGTGGGTTGCCCTTTCCTTCTCCAGGGGATCATCCCAACCCAGGGACTGAACCCACATCTCCTGCCTTGGCAGGTGGATTCTTTATCACTGAGCCACCAGTCCCTAGCTCACAATATACGTTTACATTTCTACGGCCCTGCAGTTCATTTTCCAAGTGAGCCATTCCTATAAGACTCAGTTTTAAATGGAAACACTATTTCAACGAGCTTGTTATTTTGAAAGCTCTTCGAACACACTTTTTATACTCCACCAGAAGAGGTCAGTGCTAATCACAGGGCACCCTTCTTCGGCAGCAACACGTACGTGGAGGCGATGAGCCCAGGTGTCATGGGGAGCAGCCCCAAGTCTCTGGGAGTGTCGATTGCAAGATCTTCCCATCAATTTGCTGCAGACCTTGGGACTAATAGCCAGAAACTTGCTGAGAGAATTTGCCAAGAATTCGTTCTAGTGACATCGGAAAAGGTCATCTACGTCCTGTTGGAGGTCAAGTACAGGTACTGCCAGGGCTCTTAGTCTCTGCCACCTTCTTCAGAAGGACGGTGGAACTAATTCAAACACCACACTTACAACACACAGTGGAGTCTGGCTGACAGGTCTACTAGGTTTGCGCCCAGAGTTACCCAGCCCGACCCGTTCTCTAACACCAGGCTTCATTCTTTTAAAATACTTTATTTTAATTAATGTTTACATTTTTATTACCAGTCCCTAGCTCACAATATACGTTTACATTTCTACGGCCCTGCAGTTCATTTTCCAAGTGAGCCATTTCTATAAGACTCAGTTTTAAATGGAAACACTATTTCAACAAGCTTGTTATTTTGAAAGCTCTTTGAACACACTTTTTATACTCCACCAGCAGAGGTCAGTGCTAATCACAGGGCACCCTTCTTCGGCAGCAACACGTACGTGGAGGCGATGAGGGCCCAGGTGTCATGGGGAGCAGCCCCAAGTCTCTGGGAGTGTCGATTGTAAGATCTTCCCATCAATTTGCTTCAGACCTTGGGACTAATAGCCAGAAACTTGCTGAGAAAATCTGCCAAGAATTTGTTCTAGCGACACCGGAAAAGGTCATCTACGTCCTGTTGGAGGTCAAGTACAGGTACTGCCAGGGCTCTTAGTTTCTGCCACCTTCTTCAGAAGGACGGTGGAACTAATTCAAACACCACACTTACAACTCACAGTGGAGTCTGGCTGACAGGTCTACTAGGTTTGCGCCCAGAGTTACCCAGCCCAACCCGTTCTCTAACACCAGGCTTCATTCTTTTAAAATACTTTATTTTAATTAATGTTTACATTTTTATTAACTTAGCAGCAGCAGCAGCTTGCTGTATAAAACCAAAACGTCAGTGAAAAGCAAGTGCGTAATACCTTATATGCTTTAAAATAGTATACTGATGCAATCCTGATGCAGTGATAAAGATGTGTCAAGATGTTATTACACAGAGATTTGTAGGAAACTGAGTTGGCACCTCAGCTCTGCCATTTCTAGCTGTGTGACCTTCAAATAACTTAACCTTTCTAAGCTTCCATTTCCTAATCTGCAGAAACAGGCCTAATAATAGTCTACACATGTCAAGGTCTTCTGAGGATTAAATGAGATAATCCACACAAAGCATTTAGCACCGTGCCTGGTGCCTGGCATATGTCCAAAAGGACTGGCTATTATTAGCTACACTACTGCATCCTGGCCCTCAAGAGTCCACGAGAAAGTTAGAGACCCAGGCTGGGCCCCCTCCACTGGGCACTGCACTGTAAATTGCACCTTCCGCCGCCAAAGGAGGAGTCTACGGAGAACCTTAGCTGCTCTAGCAGAAGCAAACACTAGAAAGGGGAAGCTGGCTGCCAAAAATCAGATTCACAATAAATGCCAAAGGAAAAGTAACTGTGATTATCCCAGGAAATAACTGTGATGAGCTACGTTCAATGCTGCCACTTACTTTAAATTATTTCTATTTTATGACTTTAGAAAGTGCACTAGATCACCTCACACCCGTCAGAATGGCCATCATCAAAAAGTCTACAACAATAAACGCTGGAGAGGATGTGGGAAAAGGTAACCCTCCTACACTGTTGGTACAAATGTAAATTGATGCAGTTACTATGGAAAACAGTACTGATGTTTTTAAAAACTAAAAATAGAGTTACCATATGATCCAGAAATCCCCCTCCCAGGTGTATATCCAAAGGAAACCTTAATCAAAAAGATACATGCACCCCTGTGTTCATTGCAGCCCTATTAACAGTAGCCAGGACATGGAAGCCACCTAAATATCCATCCACAGAGGAATGGATAAAGCAGATGTGGTCCATATACACAATGGAATATTACTCAGCCGTAAAAAAAGAATGAATAATGTCATTTGCGGCAACATGGATGGATCTAAAGATTAGCATACTAATTAACTGTCAGACAGAGAAAGACAAATATCATTATGATGTCGTTTATACATGGAAACCAAAAGAAAAAAAAAAGTGGTTGTTGCTGTTTAGTTGCTAAGTCCTGTCTGACTCTTGGAACCCCATGGACAGAGGCCATGGACTACAACCCGCCAGGCTCCTCTGTCCATGGGGTTCTCCAGGCAAGAAGACTGGAGTGGGTTGCCGTGCTCTACTCCAGGGGAACTTCCTGTCCCAGGGATCGAATCCATGTCTCCTGTCTCTTGCACTGGCAGGCAGGTTCTTTACCACTAGCACTACCAGGGAAGCTCTCATTTGCAGCTGGATGAGTATAAAAACATAACACTCATCAAATCTAAAATCTACTGCCTACCTCGCAAGATTCTGCTCCTCCTTCCAAAGGCACCGTCTGGGCCTGCGGTTGTGCATTCTCTGACTTGGCTTCTTCCTGTAACTCCAGGTTCTGGTGATCCTGGTGATCCTCCCTGTGGTCTCCCCACACTCACACCTTCTCCGTTTGCTCTGTGTCTGGTCCAACTCAATTCTCACTACTTCTGCAGCTAAGTTACCTTCCACCCAGGAGTTCACATCTCCACCATTTCATCTCTGCACATCACTGACAGGGCTCACCTCATGACACTCAGGTGTGAGCAGCTCATGAGCCAGTGAAAGGACACAGGAATTCAGAGACTGTCACGGGTTATCACAAGAAGTTCACCGAATTGCCGGGAGCCAGCGTGAGCAACTCCACCCATGGCAAAGGTCATGAGGAAGGAGGCTTGGCATATGCAAAGGCGTGATCAAGCCTCAGGAAACCCCCTGTTCCCGAGCATCTACCTCCAAAACCAGAGTCTGTTTTATGCTCTCACCTACACCTCTGACTTTATGGGGGGCTTTCCCCCATAACCATTTCTCTCAGAGAAGCAGTTAACTTGCAGCTCCAGTTAATAAAAATTCCTGGGCGTGACAAGAGTGTTTCAACTTACAAACTCCTCTGAAGGTCCTCTAGCCTGCCTGATCAGGTTCGTCCGGCCACATGTGATTGTTTACAACCTCCCAACCATGAGAGGCATGAAATGCTTTAAAACTTTCTAAATACAGACTCTTTTGAGAAGTTACAAAATTATTAGTATAGTATAGTGGGCTGATTAGAAATTATATTGGTGAAGGGTTTTTTCATTTGTCATGCCAATAATTACTGCTAATTCCCTGCCCTGGGAGTGACAAGGGTGTCTCAGGTCAAGCCTCTCTGCTGACAGACTAGCTTGTGTGACAGCCTCTCAACCATAAACAGCACAGAATTTGGAGTATTAGCATAGGGCTTTTCTCATTGTTGAGTCAATGATTGCCGCCAGGCCTCCATATCCTTAGGCACCTGGGAATATATTAATCAATGTATTTGGAATATAGAAAAGGAAATATAGTAGTTTTGAGGTTAGCAATACTAGACTTTTTGAGTTAATGAATTTTCTCTTTTGTTATAGATCACTGTACTTTGTTATAAATCCCTGTGTCCTTGCTAGGTAAAAATGTAACTTTATCACTATCTTAAGACTAAATAGATCTTAAAGGGAACATCGGTGAAAGGTTTTCATTTGTTGGGCTGATGTTTGCTGCTAAATCTCCATATTCCCTGCCCTTATAATGAATATAACTAGCATATAGGAGAAATAAGTATTAACCTTTAAGATTAATCATGTTAACCTTAGGTTAAGTAAATTCCTTTCTTAGTTGTAACTCACTACACCCTCACCCTATAGGAATGCAACTTTATTTGGAGGGTGGCACCTGATTTAAGAAAAAATCACCCCTGGAAAAAATAAGTTTTTTTGGTTAACTGACTGTTATCAGAAAGGGCCATAAAATGTCAGCAGGCCTCATGGCCAGAAGATGATGTAAAACCCATAAAACCTTTGTATAATTTTATATGAAGCACCTGACTGTGACAAGGGTCAGGTCTGCTGACCCCTGTGTGACTCTGTATTCATCCCTATGTATAACAAAAGGTATATAAACAAACCTGAAAAAGAAATCAGATCAGTTTCTGGAAAGACTGATTCCCCCGTGTCATTTCTTTCTTCAGTTCAGTTCAGTTGCTCAGTCATGTCCGATTCTTTGCGACCCCATGAATCACAGCATGCCAGGCCTCCCTGTTCATCACCATCTCCTGGAGTTCACTCAGACTCACGTCCATCAAGTCCGTGATGCCATTCAGCCATCTCATCCTTGGTGGTCCCCTTCTCCTCCTGCCCCCAATCCCTCCCAGCATCAGAGTCTTCTCCAATGAGTCAACTCATCTCATGAGGTGGCCAAAGTACTGGAGTTTCAGCTTTAGCATCATTCCTTCCAAAGAAATCCCAGGGTCGATTGCCTTCAGAATGGACTGGTTAGATCTCCTTGCAGTCCAAGGGACTCTCAAGAGTCTTCTCCAACACCACAGTTCAAAAGCATCAATTCTTCGGTGCTCAGCCTTCTTCACAGTCCAACTTTCACATCCATACATGACCACTGGAAAAACCATAGCCTTGACTAGACGGACCTTAGTCGGCAAAGTAATGTCTCTGCTTTNTTATTCAGCCTCTTTTTCTCCACTAATTTTCCTACTACACTATCCGTTTCTAATCTCTCTATATATCTGCAATTAAATAAGTTTCTTCCTAGGACACCTATTCTGTCTCCCCTTCGAATTACCCTGGATCCACCGGGACTGGACCCCGGCAAATGACACCTAAACAGGGTCTATTCAGCCTTTGAAAGGGGCTACAACTCAGCCTCTGGTTAAATAAAAAGAACTCCTTACAAAAAAGTAAAAAGGGCCAGCTATACTGCTAACTTGTGGAAAAAGATGTGCTTATATTTTTTCCACAAGATGCAGATTCACCAATTTGGATGACAGGCTGATTCGTCATGTCACAGTCCCCCAGGCACCTGGTTCCCCTGCTGCCACCGCAGCACAGAACAGCCGCGCTCCAGGAGCCGTGGGCGGGGCCAGCCTGGCTGACTAGGTCACGCTCGCAGCTGGTAGCCCCGCCAGAGTCTGCGTTCACTTGGCCACAGGCAAAAGAGGCAAGATAAACATCGAGATCCAGGCGGGACTGACAGCTGCTACAGTGCAAACTCTGACCAAAAATGATTATATTTACTCTATTTTAGCTTGTCTACCCTCTCCTTATGTTTTTTTTCTCTTTGATAACGATTCCAAAAAACTTAATATACAAATAAATTATACAGATAGACAATATAGTGTCTTGTAAACAATATATGCTCTCATCTTGTTAAAATTTAATGTGATCAAGATGGTTTGTGGACTTACTAATTTTAGGAAATTCAACTTTAATAACAACAACTACTACTATTACTATTACTGTTACTGTTACTTTTGCAGCAATATTATTGACTCAACAAATGCAAATGCCCAATATGTTAAAATATCATATTTTAGGTGTTTAAAATAGCTCAGATATTAGTTTAGACTTAGAAAAACTTCATAATCAGATACAGACCTTGAAATACTCTTGATTAGATTTTACTGCTGCTAGGGCTGCTAATGACTTTTTCCACACCTTCTCTAACTTTATTTCTAAAAAAAACATTCTGTCTAATATCTTCAGTTATACTGCTGTTGGTGCTCTAATTTTACTTCTTACAATCATTCTTCCTTATATTGTCAGGATTCTTTGGCAGAACATTCAAAAGCTCATGACTGAGCTGCACCTAGCTGTTTTAAAAATAAAAATAAAAAAAGAGGGAGATGCCAGAAGCCAGCGTGAGGAACTCCACCAATGGCAAAGGTCATGAGGAAGGAGGCTTCGGCATACACAAAGGTGGGATCGAGCCTCAGGAAACCCCCTGTTCCCAAGCATCTATCCCCAAAACCACAGTCTGCCTACTTTACTTACACCTCTGACTTTACAGGGGGCTCTCTCCCATCACCATTTCTCTTGGAGAAGGAGTTAACTTGTAGCTCCAGTTAATAAAAATTCCTGGGCGTGACAAGAGTATTTCAACTTACAAACCCCTCTGAAGTTTTTCTAGCCTGCCTGAGTGGGTTCATCCAGCCACATGTGATTGTTTACAGCCTCCCAACCGTGAGAGGCACGAGATGCTTTAAAACTTTCTAAATACAGACTCTTTTGAGAAGTTAGAAAATTATCAGTATAGTATAGTAGATTGATTAGAAATTATATTGGTGAAGGGTTTTCATTTGTTGAGCCAATATTTGCTGCTAAATCTCCATATTCCCTGTCCTTATAATGAATATAACTAGCATAGAGGAGAAATAAGTATTAACGTTTAAGATTAATCATGTTAAACCTTAGGCTAAATAAATTTCTTTTTTGACTGTAACCCACTACACCCTCACCCTATAGGAATGCAACTTTATTTGGAGAGTGGCGCTTGGTTTAAGAAAAAATCACCCCTGGAAAAAATAAGTTTTCTGGGTGACTGATCGTTATCAGAAAGGGCCATAAAATGTCAGCAGGCCTCATGGCCAGAAGATGATGTAAAACCCATAAGATCTTTGTATAATTTTATATGAAGCACCTGATTGTGACAAGAGTCAGGTCTGCTGACCCCCACGTGACTCTGTATTCATCCNGTGACTCGCATACACACACTGTACAATTCCGTTCATAGAAAGCTCAGAAACAGGCAAAACCACACTACAGAGATAGGGGTCAGAATAATGCTTATCATGGGGGAGGTAGAGATATTGTCTGGGAAACGGGGATGAGGGAGTCTCACTGAGTGCTGGAAATAGGCTGTACCCCGTTCTAGGCAGTGGTTACAGAGGGCACACACACAAAAGTTCACTGAGATTTGCACTGTACAAATACAGCTTCACGCACCTTATTACATTATTGGCCTTCCCAGGTGGTGCTAATGGTAAATAACCCACCTGCCAAGGCAGGAGACATAAGAAACGTGGGTTCAGTCGTTGGGTCAGGAACATTTGCTGGAGGACAGCATCGCAACCCACTCCAGTATTCTTGCCTGGAGAATCCCGTGGACAGAAGAGCCTGGTGGGCTCCAGACCATGCGGTCACAAAGAGCTGATCTGACTTAGTATGCACCTTATTACATTATTCTCTATTTTACCTCAGTTAAAAAATTTTAGTGCATAAAAAAATAAGAAGCACCTGAATTCCATCGCCAACTTCAATGCTGGTGGAGTTTTCAGTGTCCGACAGGTCACTTCCCCATTTAAGTCTCAGAGTTTCATCCACTAAATGGGAAGAAGGTCTCCTCAGGGGTCTAAAGAAGTCACAATTGGGATTAAACAGCAAAGAGATGTACTGGTGGGCAGCTCACATCAGACATGCTCTGTCAGCTCTGAGGCTGGAGGTCTGGTGTTACCGAGGCCACATCGGGCCCTGTGAGGGGCTCTCAGGGGCATGGGGGGCAGACTGGCACCGTGCCCTACCTCCCAGGTCCAAAAGAGAGGCAGCCAGCTTCTTCCTGCCAGGGCACTGACCCCATGCAAGGGGCTCCATCCTCATGATCTGACCACCTCAAAGGCCCCAGCTCCTAACGCCACCACATTGGGATTTAGGGTTTCAACATATGAATCCGTAGGCTGCAAACAATCAGTCCATCATATGCTTCACAGTGGGGAGGGGACGCTTCAGCCAGAGTGGCCCGTTTTATCTACCCATGTAGATGGTGTGTTTGAAAATGACTGGAAATAGCATTTTTCACTTTCTAAATAACATGCTTATTTGTTATTTCATGTATTCATTCCATTAACAAATATTCTGGTAACTGAACTTTGTTTGGCTGTAGGGTTGCCAGGATGAGCAAGACACCGTCCTGGTTGTTCAGGGACCCGGTGACTGGGGACAGGGGGTCAAAACTACAAACGTCTTGTCATGTCTGCCCATGAGGAGGGGAGCTGTCCCACTGGGAGAGGGGGTGCGTGAAGGAGTACATGCCGTGTGTGCCTGCCAGCACTAGGGTGCAGGGGGCAGGGCCTCGGCAAGCCACATGGAGGCCTGGGGGGCCAGCTGGTAATGTGCCCACCAGTGCCTGAGGGCAGATCATACTGCAGGGACAGCCAGCTGGGTGGGAGGCAGGTCGCACTGAGAAATAACCTGATGAAACAAGTAAGTGAATGTATGGAGGGTAAAGAGAGCCAGATGTTTCAGTATCAGAGGATATTCTTACAATTATGGAAAGAGATTAGGGCAGAAAGAACTTAGGATTGTCATATTAGAATTGGAAGAACTGGTGTGTGTGTGTGTGTGTGGTGTGTGCGCGCGCGCACGTGCAGCACACTCAAGTCATGTCTGACTCTTTGCAATCCCATGGACTGTACACCAGGCTGTTCTGTCCATCAAATTCTCCAGGCAAGAATACTGGAGTAAGTTGCCATTTCCTTCTCCAGAGGATCTTCCCGACCCAGGGGCTGAACCCACATCGCTTATATCACCTGCATTGGCAGGTGCGTTCTATACCACTAGCACCATCTTTAACACAGATACAGATAATTATGGAAATACAGATTTATATGTGACTGTGTTTACAGATATTTTCTATCTTTATCCACTGAGAAAGCCTAGACACAACAATACCCCAGTAGCAGTGGGCACACAGATCCTGGTTTCTAAATACCAGCCTCCTTGAAAGGAACTGGAGCCCTTGTAAGACTGGCTGACTCTAGGTCTGAGGCAGGAACAGTTCAAAATGAGTCTGGAATATCTTGTTGTACAAATAATAAGGACAACCCAAAGACTGATGGGGATGTATCAATAACTGCCCTGAATGAGCTCCCATAAGTGGTGCTGGTGGTAAAGAACCCGCCTGCCGATGCAGGGGACAGAAGAGATGCAGGTTCCATCCCTGGGTTAGGAAAATCTCCTGAAAAAGGAAATGGCAACCCATTCCAGTATTCTTGCCTGGAGAATTCCATGAACAGAGGAGTATGGCAGGCAATGATCCATGGGGTCACAAAGAGTCGGACACGAGTAAAGCGACTTAGCACATACACACAGCACAAGCCAAATCTGGAATAGTTCATGAATCAAATAAATAATGCCATGAATGAAGTACCACCCACTGCATAGAACAGGAATCTTGCAATTGCATCCATGCCAACATATTGCCAACTGCTCAAAAGGAATGGCTCTTCAGTAAGGTGCAGGGCAGAAGTGTAATCTTAGCATTTAATCAGTTTCTAGAGGACAAACGGTAAATGCATGCTGAGAAGCCTGGGAGCCACGGGTATAACCAGATGTTCAAGGCTAGCATCAGCGGTGCCCAGAGGAGTCTGCCTACTGAGACACATGCTAAGATGCACCAAGAAGTGCACAGTCCCTGACCTGCATTTCCATCACGCCTCTGCCAGGGCTGCACCGCCTGAGTCCAGTCAGGAGGAAACACTGGACGTCATCCAACAAAACATAAGGTCTGCACGCCTTAAAACTCTCAAGGACATAGGACCGAGTACCGCGGAATGGTTCCAAACAGGGGGACTGAGGGAACATGACGACCACGTGCAACACGTGTTCTGGACCAGGGAGGACAAATGCCCAGCGCTGGATCCCGGTTGGTGATGTGTGAACAGTCTGAGGACCGGACAGGAACAGTGGGTCAGTGTTGACTCCTCGGCTGACTGAGGCAGTCGCAGGGTGGGGGTGTGCAACAGGATCTTTGTTTGGGGATGTGTGTGGGGTACGTAGGGCTGCCGAGGTATTATGTCCGCTGTTGACTCTCAAGCAAGTGATACACGCATCCAGTGGGGAACCCAGAGGGAGACATGCGAGCTCTTGATACTGTACTTGCAACTTCCGTAAGTGGGGAATTATTTCCAGATAAATGCTTTCTAAAACTTATAAACAGCGACTTCCCTGGTGGTCCAGTATCTCAGACTTCATGCTCCCAATGCAGGGGGCCTAGGTTTGATCCCTGGTCAGGAAATTAAGATCCAGTATACCTGCAACTACAGATTTCACATGTGGCAACGAAGATCAAAGATCCCACAGGCTGCAGCTAAAGCACAACACAATCAAATAAGTAAGTTTTGTTTAAAATGTTTAATTTAAAAAGTAAATAAAAAATAAAACTTACAAGTAGACAACTGCAGCACAACTAAATCCGGTATTTGTGACTTGACATCATTTGTCTGAATTCTGCTCTGTCTTTAAGAAAATCTCTTCTATCATTCTATTTGGCCAGCGGTTGAGGAAACATAACTCACTATCTCTGGCTTTTCTTTCTTGTACACCTCTGCAAGCTTTCTGCACATATTGTTCNGCTTGAAAAGAGTCAGACATGACTGAGCGACTAATATGACTGTGGTCACTATATCATGGTAGTGACCTCTTGGCTATCGTGCCTCCCCGCTGCTCCCCAGGCATCCACGGGGAGGGCTTTCCCTGTTGCCCAGGGACAAGGAGAGGAGCTCTGTCCTCCCGGGGCTGGAACTGAGTGGAACACCCACCCTTGTGGCTGCCATAGGGTCCTGTCAGTCTCTGCTAGAGAGAGAGGCTGCGAGGCCAGAGGAGGAACAGACTTACTACTGCCCGCCTGCCCCCTGCATGGCCGTCCTGACCCTGCCCACGACACCCTGGCAATGCCAGGGCAAGCGTTCCAGTACAGGAGCTGCGGCTGACTCTGGGGTGCCGTGTATCCAAAACTCAGAGACCAGCCTCGCCCCCTGGTGNGAGGCCAGAGGAGGAACAGACTTACTACTGCCCGCCTGCCCCCTGCATGGCCGTCCTGACCCTGCCCACGACACCCTGGCAATGCCAGGGCAAGCGTTCCAGTACAGGAGCTGCGGCTGACTCTGGGGTGCCGTGTATCCAAAACTCAGAGACCAGCCTCGCCCCCTGGTGGCTTGGGTCACCCCCTGGTGGCTGGGACCACCCCCTCAGCATGTGGGCACAGGGACTGACTCAGGCAGGACAAACTTGACTTTCCCAGCACGTGGTAAAAACAGCACCATTATGCCAGGATGCGCCTCATGGGTGTAAAGTATGAGAATCATTAAACTCAGTAACCAAGGGAGAACTCAGTCCCCTTTCATCATTACCTCTCCATGAGCCTGACCACTGGGGACCTCCTTGTGGTTAGTGGGGACCTGGGCTGATCCTATGTCCACTTCTACACTCCTGTAGACCTCTTTGTGATCTCTCAGGACCAAGATTGGCAGCAACTCGGGTGGAGGGCCTGGAGCCAAAACAGGCCACTAGGGACCCAACTCTCTGCTTCTAGAAACACACAAGGACCCCATAGCCTGGAGAACCCACCCATGGTGAAGGGGACAGCAAAGAATAGGAGTGGACAAAAACCCAACCCTGCAGAGAAGACACTGTATCTGGTCAAGTGGCAGTTGGCATATTGTTTGTTAAGAGCAAAGCTGTGCTGGGCACTCGGTACTCATGGTCACCTGGACGACGAGCCTCACTGAGCCAGAGTGAGAATCCAGAAGGCAAAATAACCATTGTGAACCTGCCTCCCTGGGAAGAGGTGGAACTGTTTCAGTGATGTTGGGATTACAATGGACAAGGGCCACGGCTCAGAACAGAAGATAACAAGGTGCCTCATCCTCAAGTCCGGGCTCTGGATCCACCTATCATGTCATAGACCACTGACGAGGAATCCCAGGACTAGTCTGCCCAGTGTGTGCACACAGAAGCCAAGGAGAAAAAGCTGTCTTGGGAGGTGGGGAGAACAGAGCCCATGATACTGAACAAAGTCCTGCAGGCAGGGATTACTGTTTCTCTCCCCAAGGTCAAAGGCCTTGGGAAAACCATCTTGAAGTCCGGGGGTGTCTGAAAGAAGGGTAAAGTGCATCTCACTTGTGGCTTAAGGTTGGCAGAGTTCAGAACCCACAGGCCACTCTGGAGCCACCTTCAAATATGGTGAAAAGTCCTTGGGGAGAAAGCAGAGTGGGGGAGTCGGGAAAAGGCAAAAGTTCCTCCTGGAGCCCTGTTTCTCGAGGAGACGGGGTTCCCAGGTTTCCTGAAGACCGAGGCAGAACAGGGGCCCTTAGGTGTCCCTGGAGACAGCCCAGAGGAGCAGGACTGCCCCAGCCCCAGGTAGGGGGTGTGAGTCATCTGGGGGACCAGAGGGAAAGAAAGAAAGTGTTAGTCGCTCAGTCATGTCTGACTCTTTGCGACCCCATGGACTGTATCCTGCCAGGTTCCCCTGTCCGTGGAATTCTCCAGGCAAAAATACTGCAGTGGGTTGCCATTTCCTTCTCCAGGGGATCTGCCTGACCCAGCGATTGAACCTGGATCTCCTGCATTGCAGGCAGCTCCTTTACTGTCTGAGCCACCGAGGAAGCTCCGAGGGACCAGAACAGTATTTTTCAAAATGCTGGCCCACCCACTAGTGGGTGCTGATATCAATTTAAAGGGTGGAGACCAGCATTCATTTTTCCTGAGCTAAACAGAACAAACACAGCATGGAGGGGGGCTGTATTTTTGTCCGTGTATGTGTAGGATCAGGTGTATTTCTTTCTGTGGGTCACTGCCAAAAGCTGAGAAAGCCACTGACTCGGAGAATTAACTGGCCGGACAGCTGCAAACTTGCCCCAGACACTCCTCAGGTGAACGGATGAAGCCCCACAACCCCCAAGAGAAGGAAGAAGAAGGGAGGGGGCGGGTGAACCTCTCCCTGGGCGAACCTCTTCTGGGCACTCCTCATCCCAACAGCTGGCGAAAATAGCAGAGGTGGATCTGTAGGAAGTGGAGGGGAGGAGCTAGAAGGCTGAATCTGAGGACAACACTGGATTGAGGAGAACGCTGAGGGCGTAAAGGGATAATAGCCCAATCAATGACACAAAATCTCCAGAGCAGACTCTAAACCATAAGTTATAAACCAGAGTGGGACCGATATTTCAAAAAGTCTGCTCTGGGCTTTGGAGAAGTCTGATGTAATCATCGTGTTATAAGAAATCTAACCTTTGATGTAAGTGTAATAAGGAAGGACTATCACTTCAACTGGACCAGAAATAAGCTCTATCAAAAGACTAAATCCACTGTCAGGGTATCTGACCTCATAACAACATTTCTGGAAGAGAGGGGTGACTGTCATCACCTTACAGAGTCTGCAGAGCAAGTGACTTCCTGCCCAAACGTTCTGCTTGCAATTAATACATGTTGCCCCCAAGGGCAGGAGGAGTGCTCAGCTATGGGCCTCAGTTCAGTTCAGTTCAGTTCAGTCGCTCAGTCATGGCCGACTCTTTGCAACCCCATGAACTGCAGCACGCCAGGCCTCCCTGTCCATCACCAACTCCCGGAGTTCACTCAGACTCATGTCCATTGAGTCGGTGATGCCATCCAGCCATCTCATCCTCTGTTGTCCCCTTCTCCTCCAGCCCCCAATCCCTCCCAGCATCAGGGTCTTTTCCAACGAGTCAACTCTTTGCATGAGGTGGCCAAAGTATTGGAGTTTCAGCTTTAGCATCAGTCCTTCCAATGAACACCCAGGACCGATCTCCTTTAGGATGGACTGGTTGGATCTCCTTGCAGTCCAAGGGACTCTCAAGAGTCTTCTCCAACACCACAGTTCAAAAGTATAGATTCTTCGGTGCTCAGCTTTCCTCACAGTCCAACTCTCACATCCATACATGACCACAGGAAAAACTATAGCCTTAACTAGACAGACCTTTGTTGGCAAAGTAATGTCTCTGCTTTTTAATATGCTATCTAGGTTGGTCATAACTTTCCTTCCAAGGAGTAAGCATCTTTTAATTTCATGGCTGCAATCACCATCTGTAGTGATTTTGGAGCCCAAAAAAATAAAGTCTGACACTGTTTCCACTGTTTCTCCATCTATTACCCATGAAGTGATGGGACCAGATGCCATGATCTTCATTTTCTGAATGTTGAGCTTTAAGCCAACTTTTTCACTCTCCTCTTTCACTTTCATCAAGAAGCTTTTTAGTTCCTCTTCACTTTCTGCCATAAGGGTGGTGTCATCTGCATATCTGAGGTTATTGAGATTTCTCCCAGCATCCTTGATTCCAGCTTGTGTTTCTTCCAGTCCAGTGTTTCTCATGATGTACTGGCCCCAAAAGTTCAGTTCCCATAAATGACATTAATCATGGCATATTTTTCTATTCACTTTTGGATGGGAACTTTTCCCTATAGAAATCTAATTGTCCAAACACCGATGGTGAACAATAGTGGTTTTTCACACCACAATAGGGGCCTAGGACATTAGTGGGAAAAGTCTTAGGGTGGGAAGAAATGACCAGCTGATATTCTGAGTCCCACGGCCAGCATCCAAACAGCTGCTATCCTGAAAGACAGAGAGAGACAGAGAGGAGCAGGATGCTTCCCTGATCTTGAACGAGCATAGCCTTCCATCCAAATCCTCTTTTTATTTTGTCTAAAGAGGCAATGGTGGGCTCTGTGTATCTGTTTGTTTTGTTTAAAATTTGGGAAGTTTCATTAATAGGAGTTTGGTTTAGGATGTGGAGGTTTGCATGGTGGATCCAAAGCAATTGGTTCCACCTGCCAAGTAGAAAATGAATCCGTCTAAGTGGAATGGACACGGAATAACATCCTTGACCGGGACAAATGGCACTGGAAGCATACTGCTGTTTATGCTGAAAAACCCACCCTTGTCTGAGCTCATAGGAAGCACTCATGCCCTGTGGGTAACTAGAAGGATTTGTTTCAGTATGATTGGCAAACCACACTTGCCAATCCTGTACTCACTATTCAGAACCTCATTAGACTCAAGCACCATTATCCTTCCAGGCTGAGCCCCTCTGAGGTATACTGTTTTTAGACACTCAAAGGTGAAATTTTCATTAGATAGGAAAAAGAAGCCTGGAGACAGAAGGGATATCTTTCCTCTCTACAAAGTTTCAGGGTTTCCAAGCTATCATCTTTAAGTTCTTATCATGATACTTCTCAATATTTTTGCTTACTTCTTATTTTTGTGGTTTGTTTTGCTTTGCTTTTTTAGTGATGGAACCCATTTGGGGATGAACCTTACAGGAGTGCTAAGAACAGACAAAGCCCAGGGGCTCCATTGCTCTGGATGGTCCCCTCCTCCAGCCCAGGATCCCTGAGAACACAGCCTGAAAATCACAGCCTTCTGGCATTCTGAGGAAAATACATAGACACAAAAGTGTTGAGGAGCTGTAAATACTGCCTTTCCTGGTGGCTCAGATGGTAAAGATTGGAGAAGGAAATGGAAACCCACTCCAGTGTTCTTGCCTGGAGAATCCCAGGGACGGCAGAGTCTGGTGGGCTGCCGTCTGTGGGGCCGCACAGAGTCGGACACGACTGAAGCGACTTAGTAGCAGCAGATGGTAAAGAATCTACCTGTGATGCAGGAGACCCAGGTTCAATCCCTGGGTAAGAAACAGCAACCCACTGCAGCAATCTTGTCTGAAGAATTCCATGGCAGAGGAGCCGGGTGGGTTACAGTCCATGGGGTGGCAAAAGAGTCGGACATGACTTGATTAACATAAGTTGCCAAGTTTTTGTGAATCTGCCTCGAATTCACAGGATGTAAGTGAGCATTTCATGCTATGAGTCAAGAAAAACAAAGGTTTACATCTTCACACACTGTTTTGATAGACAGAAATTCTTATTTAAACAATGTGAGTGAATTTCTGATTCCATAGATATGTATAAAACATTAATCTCAGCAAGATTCACTCATCTGAAACAAGAGGCTAAGTCCCAAGCTGTGGTACTGAGGGTTTTATCAGATTTCTAACTTTTCAAAGCATGTTATTTTCCCTCCTAAAAACTTTTCTCTCCTTCTGCTTTTTTTTTTTTTTTTGTAACGTAGAAAGGATTAACAGAGACCATTATCCACAACATCCCAACCAGAGACAGGCCCTGTTAACATTTTGGCAAAGTTCTTTGAATCAGCCCACTTTCTGCATCCACTGTTGTCTTTGTGCAGTCGCTATGTTCAATCTTTGCAAATTCATGGCAGAATGCTAGGCTTCCCTGTCCTTCACTATCTCCCTGAGTTTGCTCAAACTCATGTCTATTGAGTCGGTGAGGCCATCCAACCATCTCATCTGCTTTCATCCCCTTCTCCTCCTGCCTTCAAGTTTGCCCAGCATCAGAGTCTTTTCCAGTGAGTCAGTTCTTCGCATCAGGGGGCCATGGTATTGGGGTTTCAGCTTCAGCATCAGCAGTTCCAGTAAATATTCAAGCCTGACTTCCTTTTAGAGTCACTGGTTCGATCTCCTTGCTACACCGATGATCCTTGCTCTCCAAGGGACTCTCGAGAGTCTTCTCCAGCACCACAGTTGGGAAGCACCCATTATTCTCTTTGTTTCTCACATGGGTTCAGGGGAGTGAACAGAGCAAATGCAATTGCACCCATTTAGTAGATAAAGTGCTTTCTCACACCAAGCAGATCTGGCTCTGGAAGAAGTTACAGAAGGACACATGCATTTTCCATTTTTAAATTTCCTGATCAGGACGGCCTGTGGCCCTCACTCCAAACAGAAATGTAATCCTTCCATGGGCTTCCTAAAGTGATGAAGCTGATTACCTGCAATCATCCATGCATTTGGTACCAAAACTAGGGAGACAAGCCAAGTGGACCTGTTCCCAGCAGCACATCCCTCCACCACAACCACCGGGCTGAACCTCCTCACATGCCCTCTGCTTCCCAGAACTGTCTGGAGGAGGAGCAAACTTGCAAAGTTCACAGACAGCCCTCCTGAAGAATCATTCAATAGCAGAAAACTAGAGGGAAGTAGTAAAGTGGAGGGAAATGCAAAAATGAAGCTGCAAGAGACAGTGAGCAGAAAACATCCCGTGACATTCTGGCAAGGAGAGGAAGCGAGCTAACACAGACAGGAAGTCACAAGAACACAGAGTGATCAAGTCCATGGCAGTAAAAATTCATTACGAACAAACCTCAGTGAAAAACAAACTCCCAGAGGAGCTAATTACATGAGATGCTCTCGCAGTGACTCAGGCAGCAGGAATTCATTCACAGCCACCCCAGGGACATGCAAGTCACCACATCCCAGAGCTTACGGGCTGCTATAGTGCCCGCCTCCTCCCAAACAATAAGCTTCCATCAGGTTAGCATTCTCTCAAGCCTGTCAATTGTAACCCAGTTTGTGTTAGGAGACAAGCTGGCACATTGTATAAAGGTCAAGTGGAAAACTGTCCCTTCTGCTACATCACTGTCATCAACTGATAAAGGTCATCCCACCCAATACACTGCTGTGACAGAAAACAACTTTGTTTGTCTACTGTGAAATATTCAAGAGTCCCTCTGCTATAGGCTTTCCGGTTTCTCTCTGCTCTAGGAAGCTACTAAATTTGTCACTCCAAGGTATTTCAGCTACTACTATGACAAAATCTTGTTTGCAAACAAATTAAAATAGAAAAACACAAAGACAGTAAGTTTAAAACATTATCTACATAGACTCATAATATCTAAATATTTAACGATGATTTTAATTGTAGTAACTAACATTCATTCAGTGTTATATATAACCCATATATTTAGTCTATACCATATCATTTAGGTCTCAAAACAATTCTATTATCCCATTTTACAGATGGGAAAACAGCAGCTTGCAAGGATTAGGTAATTTGTCCAAGCTCATACAGCTGGTAAGTGGCAGAGCTTGACTTTGTGATCTGAAAGGCACTAATAGTTTATGATTCAATTGTTAGTAGAATTATCAACTATTAACAAGATAACAGTGATCATCATCATCATTTATTGATAAGATGTATCTTAAACATTCACTAGCTCATCCAACAACCATTTCTTGAGAGTCTACCTTGACCAGGCACGATGCTAGGTGCGGAGAACAAAGGCTGAAATTAGGGAGAGTCTGCCTCTCCCAGAGGGCAGCTTACAGTTCAGCCAAGGCCACAGCAAACAGCTATATTAAAACATGCTGTATATGAGGCTAGGGAAACCTACAGAGCACTCAACAGAAGGGACCCTGAAACCAAGTCTTGATGGCTCGTAGGATCTAGGATGGGAAGGGAGCAGTGCGTGCAGGCAAAGGCGGAGTGCCATGTGGAAAGGCAGCCACCTCCAGGGACCATGCAGGGCTGAAGAAGGGGTTACATGGGGGAGAGGAGTGGCAAGAAATGAAATCAGCAGGCCAGACCGTGGGCAGGGCGAGAAGGTGTTGCTATAGACCAAGCTTAACATTTATCCTGAGGATGCTAATCACGGACAGAGGTGAAAGAGAAAGTGGTCCCCCAGGCACTGGAGAAGGGCAGCTGGCAGTAGCGACAGCCAAACTGGAGGAGAGTGGGAATGGAAGCAGGGACCCTGGAGAGACTAGCATGAGTCTGGGCAAAACCTGGTAGATCTAAGGACAGAAGAAAGAGATATCCAAGCGATGTGGTGGCTCAGTGTCTAGGGAATGGTGAGAGTCGAGCACGACTCCCAGTTTTTCTAGCCTGACTTGCCACTCAGTGCAGGGGGAAATGCTGTCAGAGAAGCTGGGTTGAGACCTCACAGAGCCCAGGACTTGGCCCTGCCGGGGCGGGATGGCAGGGAAAGTGCAGTCTTTGGGTCTTAGGCTGGACATTCTACACAGTCACACTGGAGGGGGAAGATGTCACAGATTGGCCAGTTTCTGATTATTTCAGAGACATTTGACTGTCCAAAAACAAACATACAATGAAAACAATTCTCAGGCTAGGACGAGTGGACAAATGAAACTGGGAGGTGGCAGAATTATCTGATGAATGTGCTGAGAGAACACAACAGAAAGTTGTTCAGTTTCTGGGCTTGGAGACTAGATGGCTGAGGTCGTCTCTCTCTTCACTGATTAACTTTACAACCCACTCAGTTCTTGTTCCAAATGCATGCCTTGCTGCCTTGATTCACCTGGTCTGCCTTTCCTCCTTGACAAACAGCACCAAAAGGCCAATGCAGGACCCACACTAGTGACTCAGTCAGGCAGAGGCAACAGTGAGAGCTGCTTAAAAACCTTGTCGAGTCTCCAGATTGTTTTGACCAGCAACCACTGCCAAAGCAGAAGTGAACAACTCTTTCCATAACTTTCACCCACAACCCAGGAGAAATCCTTTCCTTCTGCAGAGCATCTGCCTCCATCCAACTGAAGACCGGGGTAAATCTCCAAGCATTTATATACCATAAAGGTTTTTGTGTCCAAATCTTACAGAAAACTTATGCAAATTTTCCTAGATAACTCTTCTTAAGTGGGTCATAATTAGTCTTCCAAAGACAATTCCAGCTCCAGAGCAGCTGATGCATTCACACCGTGCTTCCAGTCCTCGTGGGTTTGGGAGCTGGAGCCATGGGCAGAAAGAGCAGCAGATGATGTCCGCAGAGCTTGTAAAAACCAAAGGGGACAGCCAGTCAGTTTCCTCTGGTGTGTCTCTGTCATCTACAATATGCTACTGGTATGCTTACTGTCAATTTTTTTATTAGAGGGGATGCAAGATTTAATTAAGTGTCTGGACAGTTTATTAAAAAAAAAAGAGCATCTGTCCAGTGATGCATCACCCTATGCAAGAAGCCCCATGAAGGAGCAGGGGCACTGTATCATTGCCATTATGCAGAAGAAATGGACACCATATCTGTAAGTGAGCATATTAAATGGATTAGATCATCATCTTGGACCTGCATCTTCACGCTCTCTGCCCACAAGGGTACAGGTCACAAGACAGCAGAGACCCACAGAAAAATGACCAGAACAGAGGATCAATCTCTCTTCAATCTCTTCTTTGTCCTTGTCTTTAGCCCTCCATTTATGTCTCATTTTCTTCCTTTTTCAAGTTTTTTCCAGCTACCCTCAAAACCAGGGAAACCAATTCTTTCAAGCCCAAGCAGGATTTCAGCTTCATTTTTGCAATGTCATCCAATGTCATTCAACAGAGAATGAGGCAGAGAACAAGAAACTCAAGGTCATGAAATTTAGACCGCAGAGAAGAAAAGTAGTTTGCCAGGAAAATGTGAAGAGCACTCAGACTCTAAATGCCTCATTATAATCTGCATGTTTTAGTATATATTGCTTTACCTCATTTACAAAATTTTGCAGCTTGAAAGAAATCAGGTTATGTGCAAATAAGCTGCTTATTGCCAAATAGAAAATAAGAAGCCAAACCATTCTATCTTATTTTCTGCCTGCTACTGATGCTAACTGCTGGCAAAGAGATGATTCAGAAGCAGCCCCACTCTGCATTGCGTTTTCTAACCTGTGGTACCCAGGGATGTGGGATGAGGGTGACGAGTGGGCAGAGAAAGGAGAACAAGCAATCCATCAATATCTGTGCACCAGGCACCTCACACACACACCATTATCACAGTTAACCTTCCAGCCACACAGCAGCACAGGGATTATTATCCCCAGTTTTTCCAGGAGTGAACTGGTGCTCAAGGACAGATGACAGGACGAAAGGACACTGTCACACTGACCCTAGGTCGCCTCACCCAATCCTGGGAGTGTGCACTCTGCATGCTGAGCTGGTTACTAAACACTTCACAGCTCCTGGTAGGTAAATTACACCTCAACTGAAAATACACAGAATTAAAACTAAATATGTAAATAAACACTGGGTGAATTTTTCACAGCTCCTGAAGGTGTTTTTAACTACAGATTCCCCCAGGTTGAATAAGAGTAAATTATTTCTAATTGTTATCTGTCTCTCTCCTTTTGACTCCCCCCTTTTATCCTCCTGGCCACCTCTGTCTCCTTCCTCCCTCTTCTCTTCTCTGTATAACTCCGTGAACATCTCTGAGCAGTCCAGTTGTGGAGTGCACATAAGGAAGTGATTACTGGCTAGCTTGCTCTCTCCTCTATTGATTCCACCTCATCTCATTCGGGTCACCTCTAACTCCCTCCTCCCTCTTCTCTTCTCCATGTAACTCTGTGAATCTCTCTGGGTTTCCCTCACTGTGGAGAAACTTTTCATCTTTAACCTAGATGTTTTATCAACAGTGCTGTATAGAAGAAGTCTTGAGGCTACTGTAAAAATAAGACTGAAAACCAGAAGCAGGAGGCTTAAGTCCAAATCCTGAGAACATCAGAGAACCCCTGACTCCAGGGAACATTAATTGACAGGAGCTCATCAAATGCCTCCATACCTACCCTGAAACCAAGCACCACCCAAGGGCCAACAAGTTCCAGAGCAAGACATACCACGCAAATTCTCCAGCAACACAGGAACACAGCCCTGACCTCCAATATACAGGCTGCCCAAAGTTACTCCAAACCCATTGACATCTCATAACTGATTACTGGACACTTCATTGCACTCCAGAGAGAAGAAACTCAGCTCCACCCACCAGAACACCAACACAAGCTTCCCTAACCCATGTAGAAATAGAAGAGTTGATTCTGCCAATTGATTTCAACCATCCTTCAATTCAGTGACAGGAGATGTGGGCCAATCGGCACCATATTATATATATGTATATAACAACCTGCTGATGGGCTGACTTTATGAGATGAACTCACAAAGCCGCCCAAGGTGCTACCACAGTCAGAGACAAATCAAAGATTACCTTGCTTCCTTGGAAGGACTAGGACAAACGTCTCTGGAAAATCTCTAATAAGAGGCGATTTTCAATCCAATCTGTGAGAGCAGGTTTGGGGAGGGACTGTGTGTAATCCACCACACTCCCCACCATCCAGCAGTGCTCGGACACCTAAATGAATGGACTCTGGAGACTGTTTTCATCCTAATCTTCTTGAATATTGTTAACATCCGTCATTTTGAAGTTCACATGTTGCTCTTGTTATTTTTTTAATTTAATTTTTATTTTATATTGGAGTATAGTTGATTTACAATGTTGTGCTACTTTCTGCTAGACAGCAAAGTAACTCAGTTATACATACACATGTATCCATTCTTTTTTAGATTCTTTTCCAACATAGGTTATTACAGAGTGTTGAGTAGAGTTCCCTGTGATGTACAGTAGGTCCTGGTTGATTTTTTATCAGTCATTCTTCCCACAATAGACAATCTCACCTCATCACAGACACAAGTAAACACAATTTTCTACCTGCTGTACCTTTAGCGGCAATAGTTGGTCCCCCAAAAGTCATGACCTGACGCAAGCTCTCCGTGAAAGCTTTCATACTGGAGCCAAGAAGAGAGGTTCCTTTTTCTTCACACCCTCCCCAGTACTTATTATTCGCAGACTTTTTGGTGATGGCCATTCTGACCAGTGTGAGGTGATACCTCGTTGTAAATGAACTTGTTTACAAAACAAAGACAGACTTGCAGACATTAAAAAAAAAAATCTTACAGTTACCAAAGGGGAAATGTGGGGTGAGGGATAAATTAGGAGTTTGGGATTAATAGATGCACACTACGATATATAAAATAAACAAGAATGATCTAGTGCGCAGCACAGGGAAATGTACTTAATGTCTTACAATAACCTAAAATGGAAAATAATCTGAAAAAGAATATATATAAATATATACAATTGAATCACTTTGCTGTATGCAGCAAAGTAACACAACATTGAAAGTCAACTATACTTCAATTAAAAAAATTTTTTTAAGATGATAGAACTCCCTTCAGCCTCCTCTCTCCTTCTCTTCCAGTGTCCCTTCTCTCTCCCCTCTGCATTAAACATCACATTGTGAGTAATTCAAGCAGCCCCATGAGCTGCAGACCCTGCTGAGACCCAGTTTACAGCCAGCACCACTGCCCAACGTCAAATGGAGCAGGATCGCATGTCCTAGTTAATACCAAATGGAGCGAAGAAGGGCTCTCTCTACTGAGATCTCCCCAAGTTGTAGCATTTTTTAGCAAAATAACTGTTGTTGTTTTGATAAGCCACTAAACTTGGAGTTGTTTGTTACACAGCAGCAGGTAACCAGGAGCAGATTTTGGTGCCACATTGGTGCTGCCATAGCAAAGAATCAAACACGCAGTCATAGATCTGGGGCTGTGTAGCTGCATGGAAGTTGGAAGAGCCCTAATGAGTGATCTTGAAGAGGCTATTGGTAAGTAAGGAAAGAAAGAAAAATGTTACTGGAAGCTGGAAGGCTGTTGAGCAACATTTTTATTTGAAAACTTTCAACTTCTAGATTTTGAAGTCAAACTTCCAAGGGACTACCAGAATTGCTTCTCTATCCCCGCAGTATAATGTAAGAAAAGAGAATAAGCCAAAGAAATAACTGTCACTATAAAGGAACCAGGACGTATAGGGCTTGAAATTCAAATTATTTCTTATTCCTAGCTTCTCCAGATAACAAACGATGCTAAGATTAAGAAACAGCTTCCAGGCAAAGAATCAAATTCAGAGTTCTGTCAGGAAAATATGGTCAAAAGATGAGGCCAAGGCTATATACTGTAAAGCCCTTTTTAAGATCCCAGAAAGATTTAAGGGTCATCACCGACCCTTTCAAACATTCGAACAGCCCCTTCAGACTCTGAAGAGTGTCAACCTCTGCCCCTCCAAGCCTTACAGGAAGCCTGAGAAAAGAGGCTTCTCTTGAAGAGACTTGTGGATATAGCTTTTGTCTGATGGAGCAGATTATAAATGGATTCACATAAAACCCAAAACGTTTTAAAAAGAATTATGCCAAGTTGAAAAATTAAAGAGAAAGTACAAAATGAAAAAGAGGCATCTGGACCCCCAAACCTGTATGAGTGGAAAGCAGGCTACACACTACTTCTTATGGAAAAGGAAGCATGATTCAAGAGTGTAGAACCGAGAGCGCAGAGGTCAGAGATGTAGAAAATAATTTCTAGGCAGTAGGGCTAAATCTTAATCAAGGAACAGACAACAGGTGGATTTCAGAATTGCTCAGCACCAGTGGCTGCTGCAGGCCTCCCACTTACCCCTTTGGAACAAGTATCTTTGGCAGTTACCCTATCCATCCCACCATCATAGGTTGGGTTTGTAGGGGTTGATTCCCTCATAGCTCAGTTGGTAAAGAATCTGCCTGCAACACAGGAGACTCAGGTTTGATTCGTGGGTTGAGAAGATCCCCTGGAGAAGGAAATGGCAACTCACTCCAGTAGTCTTGCTGGGGAAATCCCATGGGCAGAGAAGGCTGGTAGGCAATAGTCCATGGGGTCGCAAGAGTCGGACACAATTTAGTCACTAAAGCCAACCAACAGCCTATCTCATTAGTGCACAGGCGTTCAGATCATCCAGAGAAACTGTAACCCAGAAGCTGTGTTCAAGAAATCACCCCCTGAGGAGCCTCCTCGGCACCTGCATCTGAGTTAGACGTGGAAATGGGGACATCAAGTCTGAGCCTGATGCCTTAACATATGAGAGCTTTAAGGGGTCTTGAGAGGGAATGAGAATGTTTTGCACATGGAGAGAATGTGAAAGCATCTGAGAAGAGAGGGCAGTCTGTTGTGGTTTAACAAGATGCCCGCAAATTCTTTAGACCTTCCTCCCATCAACAGATGGAGTCTAATGACTCTGTGCTTGAGTAGGGGGTCACACTTGGTGACCTACTTTTAAGGAACAGAATGCACCGGTAGTAGCAGTAGTACCACTACCTGATTTCCAAGGGTAATCCCTGATAAGTGATTGTTTTTGCCTATATCTCTCCCTCAGGATGCCATCACCATATGAGGAAGCCAAGCAGTCCCATGGAAAGGCCACAGATAAGTACTCCAGCCATGGCCCCAGCAGACAGCACCAACCACCAGACACGTGACGGGGCATGGTCCCCACCTCCAGCCTCCAAACTGCCCAGCGAATGCCTAGAGCAGAGATGAGCTCTACCCAACTTGCCCTGATCCGCTGTAGGTTCATGAGCAAGGTAAGTTTTGTCACCATTTTTCTTAAAACAGTTTTATTGAGTGTGATCTACATACCGTACAATTCCCCTATTTAAAGTGTACAATTCAACCAGTTTTGGTACATTACTTTTTTTAAATTGTAGAAGGTATGGCACCCCACTCCAGTATTCTTGCCTGGAGAATTACATGGACAGACAGAGCCTGGCAGGCTATCGTCCATAGGATCACAGAGTTGGACAGAGCTGAAGCCACTTAGCATGCATGCATATATATATTTAACAAAATGTGCCATTTTAACCACTGTTAAGTGTACAAATTCCAGGGAGTAAGATGTGCCTCCCTTTTAGAGGAGGGCTTCCCAGGTGGCTCAGGGGTAAAGAACCTGCCTGCCAATGCAGGAGACACAGGAGATGCGGGTTCGATCCCTGGGTTGGGAAGATCCCCTGGAGAAGGAACTGGCAACCCATTCCAGTATTCTTGCCTGGAAAATTCCATGGACAGAGGAGCCTAGCAGGGTTGCAAAAGGTCCATGGGGTTGCAAAAGAGTTGGACATGGCCGAGCATGCATGAACACGCTATTTTAGAGCCAGCCGTGTTTCAGCCTACTGCAATAGCAACCAGGGGAAACGAGTGGTTTCACAGAACAAGTCAACCCACAGACACAAAAGTGAGCGTCCTGACCCCCTCGGTCCCCTGACCCCAGACACCCATCAGTAAGTCCTCTTTTCTTCCAGCACTAGTTTAAGTTGGTTCTCTTCCTCTTGAAAGTAGACTGTCCTCATGCAAAAAAAAAAAAAAAAATCAATTCTAATGTTAACTGAAATTTTACGTTCTTGTATAATTATTGCTTACCTCAAATAAGCTCAAGGAAAACATTCCTTGAGGGGAGGTCACCTCTCACACGTGTGCTGGTTTACCACAGCCTGGTAAACCTGACAAATGGCCCTTAAATAGCTGTTCATATGAAAGAGCGAGGATGATGTACCAGCTTAAGAGCCAGGCTCTGCTCCTAACTGTGGCATTTTGGGCAAAACAAGATGCTAGTGACAGCCAGGTTCATTTGTGGACAGGGAACGGAGTAGTCAACCCACTTACTCAAAGTCACAAAAGTTTACCTAGTTTTGTTTTTTTTTTTTAACTTTTCTAGGAAATGTCTACATATGACCACGGAATGGTCAAACAAGCATCCACTTTTGTGCAAATGCCTGGATGTGTTTAGTACTCAGCTCTGCTCTGAGTCCATTAGGCCTCTCATTATGGGTTTAATTGTGCGCCCAAAATCCTATTTACCTAGTTTTTTTTTTTTTTTAACTTTTCTAGGAAATGTCTACATATGACCACGGAATGGTCAAACAAGCATCCACTTTTGTGCAAATGCCTGGATGTGTTTAGTACTCAGCTCTGCTCTGAGTCCATTAGGCCTCTCATTATGGGTTTAATTGTGCGCCCAAAATCCTATCCTCCAAGACTTCAGAACGTGGCTGTATTTAGAGACAGAGTCTTTAAAGAGTTCTCACATAAAATGAAGTCCTTCGGGTGCACCTTAATCCAACAAGACTGGCGTCCTTAGAAGAGAAAGATTAGGACAGACACGAGGACCCAGGCAGAAGACGGTGTCTACACACCAAGGAGCGCTCAGAGGCAGCCAACCCTGCTGGCAGCTTCATCTTGGACTTCCAGCCAGAGCTACGAGAAATCGATGGCTCTTGTTTAAGCCACCCAGTCTTGTAGTGCTTTGCTATAGCAGCCTGAGGAATTAGCACATTCCTCCTATTAAAGGAAAGTCATCCATTTGTGCTTAAAACAGAGAGAGGCTGGACCTGAAATGACTGTAGTGGGAAGATTCGGTCCTCTTCCGGGTTTTTAAGCCACCCAGTCTTGTAGTGCTTTGCTATAGCAGCCTGAGGAATTAGCACATTCCTCCTATTAAAGGAAAGTCATCCATTTGTGCTTAAAACAGAGAGAGGCTGGACCTGAAATGACTGTAGTGGGAAGATTCGGTCCTCTTCCAGGTTTTGCCCGGGTCACAGACTCATCCCTTCTAGGGGTGTTTGCTGCTTCACAGTCTGCAGACAGCGGGGAAACGGCCCCTTGAAAACAACTGAAATTTCTATTTCACTTGAAAAGGTAAAGTTGTTGACATGTCTACAGTCTGGAATGCCTATCCAGGGGAGTGAGTCTCAGGCAGATACACAAAGAGATCAAGGCATGTTTACTGTTACTGTTAAAACACAACCACCTACTAATACCAGTTTAAAAAGTACTGCACTATTTACAATAGCCAGGACATGGAAGCAATCTAGATGTCCATCAGCAGCTCAATGGATAGGTAAGCTGCGGTACATATACACAAAGGCATACCGCTCAGCTATAAAAAGGGACACATTTCAGTCAGTTCTAAAGATGTGGATGAAACTGGAGCCTATTATACGAGTGAGTAAGTCAGAAAGAGAAACACCAAGACTGTATATTACACATATAGAGAATTTAGAAAGATGGCAATAATGGTCCTACATGCAGGGCAGCAAAAGAGACACAGATGTAATGAACAGACTTTTGGACTGACTCTGTGGGAGAAGGCAAGGGTGGGGTGTTTTGAGAGAACAGCGCTGAAACATGTGTATCATCACGTGTAAAACATATGACCAGTGCAAGTTTGATGGATGAAGCCAGGCACTCACAGTCAGGGCTCTGGGAAAACCTGGAGGGATGGGGTGGGGATAGACTTTTTGGTGATGGCCATTCTGACCAGTGTGAGGTGATACCTCGTTGTAAATGAACTTGTTTACAAAACAAAGACAGACTTGCAGACATTAAAAAAAAAAATCTTACAGTTACCAAAGGGGAAATGTGGGGTGAGGGATAAATTAGGAGTTTGGGATTAATAGATGCACACTACGATATATAAAATAAACAAGAATGATCTAGTGCGCAGCACAGGGAAATGTACTTAATGTCTTACAATAACCTAAAATGGAAAATAATCTGAAAAAGAATATATATAAATATATACAATTGAATCACTTTGCTGTATGCAGCAAAGTAACACAACATTGAAAGTCAACTATACTTCAATTAAAAAAATTTTTTTAAGATGATAGAACTCCCTTCAGCCTCCTCTCTCCTTCTCTTCCAGTGTCCCTTCTCTCTCCCCTCTGCATTAAACATCACATTGTGAGTAATTCAAGCAGCCCCATGAGCTGCAGACCCTGCTGAGACCCAGTTTACAGCCAGCACCACTGCCCAACGTCAAATGGAGCAGGATCGCATGTCCTAGTTAATACCAAATGGAGCGAAGAAGGGCTCTCTCTACTGAGATCTCCCCAAGTTGTAGCATTTTTTAGCAAAATAACTGTTGTTGTTTTGATAAGCCACTAAACTTGGAGTTGTTTGTTACACAGCAGCAGGTAACCAGGAGCAGATTTTGGTGCCACATTGGTGCTGCCATAGCAAAGAATCAAACACGCAGTCATAGATCTGGGGCTGTGTAGCTGCATGGAAGTTGGAAGAGCCCTAATGAGTGATCTTGAAGAGGCTATTGGTAAGTAAGGAAAGAAAGAAAAATGTTACTGGAAGCTGGAAGGCTGTTGAGCAACATTTTTATTTGAAAACTTTCAACTTCTAGATTTTGAAGTCAAACTTCCAAGGGACTACCAGAATTGCTTCTCTATCCCCGCAGTATAATGTAAGAAAAGAGAATAAGCCAAAGAAATAACTGTCACTATTGGAAAGAAAGAAAAATGTTACTGGAAGCTGGAAGGCTGTTGAGCAACATTTTTATTTGAAAACTTTCAACTTCTAGATTTTGAAGTCAAACTTCCAAGGGACTACCAGAATTGCTTCTCTATCCCCGCAGTATAATGTAAGAAAAGAGAATAAGCCAAAGAAATAACTGTCACTATAAAGGAACCAGGACGTATAGGGCTTGAAATTCAAATTATTTCTTATTCCTAGCTTCTCCAGATAACAAACGATGCTAAGATTAAGAAACAGCTTCCAGGCAAAGAATCAAATTCAGAGTTCTGTCAGGCAAATATGGTCAAAAGATGAGGCCAAGGCTATATACTGTAAAGCCCTTTTTAAGATCCCAGAAAGATTTAAGGGTCATCACCGACCCTTTCAAACATTCGAACAGCCCCTTCAGACTCTGAAGAGTGTCAACCTCTGCCCCTCCAAGCCTTACAGGAAGCCTGAGAAAAGAGGCTTCTCTTGAAGAGACTTGTGGATATAGCTTTTGTCTGATGGAGCAGATTATAAATGGATTCACATAAAACCCAAAACGTTTTAAAAAGAATTATGCCAAGTTGAAAAATTAAAGAGAAAGTACAAAATGAAAAAAAGGCATCTGGACCCCCAAACCTGTATGAGTGGAAAGCAGGCTACACACTACTTCTTATGGAAAAGGAAGCATGATTCAAGAGTGTAGAACCGAGAGCGCAGAGGTCAGAGATGTAGAAAATAATTTCTAGGCAGTAGGGCTAAATCTTAATCAAGGAACAGACAACAGGTGGATTTCAGAATTGCTCAGCACCAGTGGCTGCTGCAGGCCTCCCACTTACCCCTTTGGAACAAGTATCTTTGGCAGTTACCCTATCCATCCCACCATCATAGGTTGGGTTTGTAGGGGTTGATTCCCTCATAGCTCAGTTGGTAAAGAATCTGCCTGCAACACAGGAGACTCAGGTTTGATTCGTGGGTTGAGAAGATCCCCTGGAGAAGGAAATGGCAACTCACTCCAGTAGTCTTGCTGGGGAAATCCCATGGGCAGAGAAGGCTGGTAGGCAATAGTCCATGGGGTCGCAAGAGTCGGACACAATTTAGTCACTAAAGCCAACCAACAGCCTATCTCATTAGTGCACAGGCGTTCAGATCATCCAGAGAAACTGTAACCCAGAAGCTGTGTTCAAGAAATCACCCCCTGAGGAGCCTCCTCGGCACCTGCATCTGAGTTAGACGTGGAAATGGGGACATCAAGTCTGAGCCTGATGCCTTAACATAAGAGAGCTTTAAGGGGTCTTGAGAGGGAATGAGAATGTTTTGCACATGGAGAGAATGTGAAAGCATCTGAGAAGAGAGGGCAGTCTGTTGTGGTTTAACAAGATGCCCGCAAATTCTTTAGACCTTCCTCCCATCAACAGATGGAGTCTAATGACTCTGTGCTTGAGTAGGGGGTCACACTTGGTGACCTACTTTTAAGGAACAGAATGCACCGGTAGTAGCAGTAGTACCACTACCTGATTTCCAAGGGTAATCCCTGATAAGTGATTGTTTTTGCCTATATCTCTCCCTCAGGATGCCATCACCATATGAGGAAGCCAAGCAGTCCCATGGAAAGGCCACAGATAAGTGCTCCAGCCATGGCCGCAGCAGACAGCACCAACCACCAGACACGTGACGGGGCATGGTCCCCACCTCCAGCCTCCAAACTGCCCAGCAAATGCCTAGAGCAGAGATGAGCTCTACCCAACTTGCCCTGACCCGCTGTAGGTTCATGAGCAAGGTAAGTTTTGTCACCATTTTTCTTAAACAGTTTTATTGAGTGTGATCTACATACCATACAATTCCCCTATTTAAAGTGTACAATTCAACCAGTTTGGGTACATTACTTTTTTTAAATTGTAGAAGGTATGGCACCCCACTCCAGTATTCTTGCCTGGAGAATTACATGGACAGACAGAGCCTGGCAGGCTATCGTCCATAGGATCACAGAGTTGGACAGAGCTGAAGCCACTTAGCATGCATGCATATATATATTTAACAAAATGTGCCATTTTAACCACTGTTAAGTGTACAAATTCCAGGGAGTAAGATGTGCCTCCCTTTTAGAGGAGGGCTTCCCAGGTGGCTCAGGGGTAAAGAACCTGCCTGCCAATGCAGGAGACACAGGAGATGCGGGTTCAATCCCTGGGTTGGGAAGATCCCCTGGAGAAGGAACTGGCAACCCATTCCAGTATTCTTGCCTGGAAAATTCCATGGACAGAGGAGCCTAGCAGGGTTGCAAAAGGTCCATGGGGTTGCAAAAGAGTTGGACATGGCCGAGCATGCATGAACGCGCTATTTTAGAGCCGGCCGTGTTTCAGCCTACTGCAATAGCAACCAGGGGAAACGAGTGGTTTCACAGAACAAGTCAACCCACAGACACAAAAGTGAGCGTCCTGACCCCCTCGGTCCCCTGACCCCAGACACCCATCAGTAAGTCCTCTTTTCTTCCAGCACTAGTTTAAGTTGGTTCTCTTCCTCTTGAAAGTAGACTGTCCTCATGCAAAAAAAAAAAAAAAAATCAATTCTAATGTTAACTGAAATTTTACGTTCTTGTATAATTATTGCTTACCTCAAATAAGCTCAAGGAAAACATTCCTTGAGGGGAGGTCACCTCTCACACGTGTGCTGGTTTACCACAGCCTGGTAAACCTGACAAATGGCCCTTAAATAGCTGTTCATATGAAAGAGCGAGGATGATGTACCAGCTTAAGAGCCAGGCTCTGCTCCTAACTGTGGCATTTTGGGCAAAACAAGATGCTAGTGACAGCCAGGTTCATTTGTGGACAGGGAACGGAGTAGTCAACCCACTTACTCAAAGTCACAAAAGTTTACCTAGTTTTGTTTTTTTTTTTTAACTTTTCTAGGAAATGTCTACATATGACCACGGAATGGTCAAACAAGCATCCACTTTTGTGCAAATGCCTGGATGTGTTTAGTACTCAGCTCTGCTCTGAGTCCATTAGGCCTCTCATTATGGGTTTAATTGTGCGCCCAAAATCCTATCCTCCAAGACTTCAGAACGTGGCTGTATTTAGAGACAGAGTCTTTAAAGAGTTCTCACATAAAATGAAGTCCTTCGGGTGCACCTTAATCCAACAAGACTGGCGTCCTTAGAAGAGAAAGATTAGGACAGAGACACAAGGACCCAGGCAGAAGACGGTGTCTACACACCAAGGAGCGCTCAGAAGCAGCCAACCCTGCTGGCAGCTTCATCTTGGACTTCCAGCCAGAGCTACGAGAAATCGATGGCTCTTGTTTAAGCCACCCAGTCTTGTAGTGCTTTGCTATAGCAGCCTGAGGAATTAGCACATTCCTCCTATTAAAGGAAAGTCATCCATTTGTGCTTAAAACAGAGAGAGGCTGGACCTGAAATGACTGTAGTGGGAAGATTCGGTCCTCTTCCAGGTTTTGCCCGGGTCACAGACTCATCCCTTCTAGGGGTGTTTGCTGCTTCACAGTCTGCAGACAGCGGGGAAACGGCCCCTTGAAAACAACTGAAATTTCTATTTCACTTGAAAAGGTAAAGTTGTTGACATGTCTACAGTCTGGAATGCCTATCCAGGGGAGTGAGTCTCAGGCAGATACACAAAGAGATCAAGGCATGTTTACTGTTACTGTTAAAACACAACCACCTACTAATACCAGTTTAAAAAGTACTGCACTATTTACAATAGCCAGGACATGGAAGCAATCTAGATGTCCATCAGCAGCTCAATGGATAGGTAAGCTGCGGTACATATACACAAAGGCATACCGCTCAGCTATAAAAAGGGACACATTTCAGTCAGTTCTAAAGATGTGGATGAAACTGGAGCCTATTATACGAGTGAGTAAGTCAGAAAGAGAAACACCAAGACTGTATATTACACATATAGAGAATTTAGAAAGATGGCAATAATGGTCCTACATGCAGGGCAGCAAAAGAGACACAGATGTAATGAACAGACTTTTGGACTGACTCTGTGGGAGAAGGCAAGGGTGGGGTGTTTTGAGAGAACAGCGTTGAAACATGTGTATCATCACGTGTAAAACATATGACCAGTGCAAGTTTGATGGATGAAGCCAGGCACTCACAGTCAGGGCTCTGGGAAAACCTGGAGGGATGGGGTGGGGAGGGGGGTGGGAGGAGGACACATGTGCACCCTGGCTGATTCAGGTCAATGTGTGGCAAAAACTACCACCATATTGTAAAGTTATCCTTCAATTACAATAAATAAATTATTTTTTTAAAGACCTACTAACCCAAAATATAAAATAAAAAGTATTACAGTTCAGCCGGTAGGAAAGTGTGACCAAGTTCCAACTAATCAGGGAGAAGAGCTGGGGGAAAAAAAAGATTTTTTTGTTTGTCTTGGTGTTTTGTACTCAGAAGCATATAAAAACTTGGAGCTGTCAGATTCCATCATGAATAATGGCTGTGGCCACACCTCACGTGGTCCTTGAGGGGCAGGCCAATTTCCTCACAATCAGGGAAGCAAAGCAGAAGCCACCTAGAAACCCGTGACGTGGCCATGAAGAGGGACATTCACTCCCCTGAGCTTCTACTCCCAGAGTGACGGTGGGGGCAGTGGGTTAATATTCCACACTTAACACCAAGACTCCCAGCTGGAACATGGCGGAGAAAAGGCATCATGCTGAAATATATGTTTTAATCTGCTACAAATGAAAGGGATGCATATCCTATGCAGACAAACCCTCCAGGTCTGTGCACAAAGCTCCAGTCCCAAGTAGGTGTTACATAACTGACTGTGCCCTCGGCACACTGAAAAACACCAGCGCGCAAACCTGCCAAAACACAGTGATGCTGAAAGACGCCATCAGCTGAGATCTCTGCCCTTAGTTCACAGAATCAGAAACTCTTCTATAAACAGGAAAAGAACCTGAGACAAGGTAATCAAGAGAAGTAAATGGCATTTTACACACATTCTTTTTCTGCAGCATTTGTCTATATGTATCACTTCTGTCCCAATTTTTCAGTTTTTACCGAAAATAGGAGGCAGACACAGGAGCTTTCATTCTTGTAAGAACGAGGCTAAAGATTAACATTGAATCAATGTAAGTGCTCATTTCCTAACAGCCTACTGTTTTTAGATAAGATCGTGGACCATTTTCCTGATGCATCCCCAGCATGAAGCCCTCATTTGCTCCTCCCCCAGTGGTCACATAAATGAGTTGCCAGAATCCACAACCTTCCTAGCTGGGTTTTGTCCCCCACCACTGCTACGAAGCTGTTTTCCACAATGGGATGCAAGATGCTCTGGATCCTGCCAGGTTGGAGCACATGCTGGTCCTCTCTGAGCAGCACCCAGGGCCTTGCCCAAGAAAGGGGTTGGTGACAGTGCCTCCTGGGAACTGGCCAAGATCCCAGCTGATGGTGACTTGGCTGGTTCGTGCACTGGCATTTTTCATGAGTGCAAAGGATGCAGTCTCCTGATAGCTCAGCCATAAAGAATCCGCCTACCAATACATGAGATGCAAGAGATATGGGTTCAATCCCTTGGTCAGGAAGATCCCTTGAAGCAGGAAATGGCATCCTGCTCCAGTGTTTTTGCCTAAAAAGTTCCACGGACAGAGGAGCTTGGCCAGCATGGGGTCGCAAAGAGTTGGACACAAGTGAGCAACTGAGCTCAAAGCACATGAGGATGCAGTCAGTCGAGTAACACCTACTTGAGATCTGAGCTTCTGTTTTTGTGCGTTTTAATGAAAACCTCACTATCCCAGGGCCAGGGGAGAGACACTCAAGGGCCACAGGGGGTGAGCCCTCTGCATGACGGGTCAGAAGGATGCTGTTTCCAGACTGGGGTGCAGGGAGAGTAGGCAAGGGTGTGGGCAGGGGGCTGCAGACAGAAGCTGCGCCTACATTCACACTGGGGTTCCAGGTGCATGCTAAGTTGCTTCAGTCGTGTGACTCTGTGTGACCCTGTGGACTGGAGCCCACCAGTCTCTGTCCATGGGATTCTCCAGGCAAGAATACTGGCGTGGACTGCCATGCTCTCCACCAGGGGATCTTCCTGACCCAGGGAAAACCCGCATCTCTTCAGAAGCCCTGGGGTTCAGTGTAGCTCTTTCCAAGGCAGAACATGAAACAGCACAGGCTGCCAAGAATCACATTTTTGTTCTGGGGTAGCCAGAATGGGGCCCACCCCCCACTGACTCTGCTGTCCTGTGGGTAAAAAGTGACCAGATTCTACTCAGTCTTCTTTTTTGCTTTCTAGACTCAAATGAAATGCAGTGGAAAGGGACCCGTGGGTTTTCACCATGCTCACTCACATTTGTAGTCCCAAGACAAGATGCATTAGATTCCAGAAGCCATGGGTGGATGTTTAGAGTGGGCCCCTGGGAAAGACATGGGTGTCAGCTTGGATGATTTGCACACTGTCACCAAGGAGCCACTGCAGATGGGGGAAGCTTGCTAAGGAAAGAATTCAGGAAAAAAAGATGACAGCAGTTTAGACAAGAGCTGGCCATTTTCATGGTTTCATGTCTGGCCTCTGCTTGGATCATCTTTCTCTGAATGCCTTATATTTTATTGCACTAGAATTTTGTCACAATGACTACTGGTTGAGACACAAGGAGAGAGAAAGGAATTCAGTGCTGGCCACTCTCCACTGCAAGAAAGAAAGTCTAGGCAAGCAGGAAAGCCAGCTTGCTCCATGGCACAGCAATGCGGGTCACTGAAGAGCTGAAGTCACCACCTCACAGCCTCCTCGTGCCTGTGTGGTCACCAGTGGACACGCATGGCCAGGGGATGTTAGAGGCCACAAATCCACACAGGAACCACTAGACCAGTAACCGTGTCAAACACCGTGGTCCACACTCTCCTTTTCTCCCTCCCAGCACATCGCAGACCCGGGCCTCTCACCCCCAGTCCCTGGATGGCAGGGTCTCCCCCGTGGGACTCCCAGGTCTCAGCCTCGCCCCTCAGCTGACATGGGACAAGCGGTCAAGTGAGGAAACCAAGGAGCACGTGGAGTCCCTAGGAGAGAGACCCCAAGAAAATACCAAATAGCAACATCTTTTTCACCTCAGTCCTCCCAGCTTTCTGCAAGAATATGAGAATATAGTAACCTTCCTTCCCTAGCGATGGAGAGATGTCATTAGAGATCTGAGAAGGTTCCTTACTGGGTATCACAGGTAAAGCTGTCGGCATGTTAATGAGATAACAAAACACGGAGCTTTCCACTCTGTGCTCATGGCTCATTCCTCTGGAACACAAAGTTGTTATTACAAGTGAAACGAGAAACAAAGAGAGAAAAGCCACAAAACAAAATAAAACCAAGGGGGATAAGATCACCCTCTACATGCTCCTGGCAAACCTTGTGGACATCAGCAGACCCATTCCCTTCCCTAGAGACAGCGTAACTCCTCTCAGAACAAGGAGAGAGTCCACACAGACTAAACACCGAATGGCAAGGACATCTCAGCAGCTCTGAAAATGTTTATTAGTAACTCTGGATAACCTATCATAGATGAGAGAGGACGCTTTATTCAGCTCTTATGTCAACACATTTCATGACCACAAACTCTCCACCTCAACCTCCCTAATTACGCGGCAATTAGTTTCAGTTCAGTTCAGTTCAGTTCAGTCACTCAGTCATGTCTGACTCTGTGACCCCATGGACTGCAGCTTGCCAGGCCTCCCTGTCTATCACCAACTCTCAGAGTTTACTCAAACTCATGCCCATTGAGTCAGTGATGTCATCCAACCATCTCATCCTCTGTCATCCCCTTCTCCTCCTGCCTTCAATCTTTCCCAGCATCAGGGTCTTTTCAAAAGAGTCAGTTCTTCACATGAGGTGGCCAAAGTACTGCAGTTTCAGCTTCAACATCAGTCCTTCCAATGAATATTCAGGACTGATTTCCTTTAGGATAGATTGGTTGGATCTCCTTGCAGTCCAAGGGACTCTCAAGAGTCTTCTACAACATCACAGTTCAAAAGCATCAATTCTTCAGCGCTCAGCTTTCTTTACAGTCCAACTCTCACATCCATAAATGACTACTGGAAAAACCATAGTTTTGACTAGATGGACCTTTGTTGGCAAAGTAATGTCTCTGCTTTTTAATATGTTGTCTAGGTTGGTCATAACTTTCTTCCAAGGAGCAAGCGCCTTTTAATTTCATGGCTGCAGTCACCATCTGCAGTGATTTTGGAGCCCAAGAAAATAAAGTCTATCACTGTTTCCACTGTTTCCCCATATATTTGCCATGAATCTGGAGAAGAAAATGGCAACCCATTCCAGTACTCTTGCTTGGAAAATTCCTTGGATGGAGGAGTCTGATGGGGTACAGTCCATGGGGTCGCAAAGAGCTGGACAAAACTGACTGACTTCATTTCACTTTCCTTTATTGTGTAACTGTCACATCCATACACGACTACTGGAAAAACCATAGCTTTGACTAGATGGACCTTTGTCGGCAAAGTAATGCCTCTATTTTTTAATATGCTGTCTAGATTGGTCATAGCTTTTCTTCCAAGGAGCAAGCATCTTTTAATTTCATGGCTGCAGTCACCATCTGCAGTGATTTTGGAGCCCAAGAAAATAAAGTCTATCACTGTTTCCACTGTTTCCCCATATATTTGCCATGAAGTGATGGGACCAGATGCCATGATCTTAGTTTTCTGAATGGCAAGTAGTTTATGACAACTTATTCATCACCTGCTATGTGCCAGTCCATGCTCTGGGCCCTGCCGAGATCCATTTCAGATGCTATGCGCTATGTGCTAAGGGCTTCCCAGGTGGCGCTAGTGGTAAAGAAAAGTGAAAGTAAAAGTCACTCAGTCGTGTCCGACTCTTTGCGACTCCATGGACTATACAGTCCATGGAATTCTCCAGGCCAGAATACTGGAGTGGGTAGCCTTTCCCTTCTCCAGGGGATCTTCCCAACCCAGGGACCAAACCCAGGTCTCCCACACTGCAGGCAGATTCTTTACCAGCTGAGCCACCAGGGAAGAGCCCACCTGCCAATGCAGAAGACCATGAGAAACAGGTTTGATCCCTGGGTCAGGACAATCATCTGGAGGAGGGCATGACAACCCACTCCAGTATTCTTGCCTGGAGAATCCCATGGACAGAGCAGCCTGGCAGGCTGCAGCCCATAGGGTGACAAAGTGTCGGACACAACTGAAACTGCTTAGCACACACACACACACACACACACACGGTCTTCCCTGATGCCTCAGTTGGTAAAGGCTCTGCCTGCAATGGGGGAGACCCAGGTTCAATGCCTGGGTTGGGAAGATCCTCTGGAGAAGAAAATGGCAACCCATTCCAGTACTCTTGCTTGGAAAATTCCTTGGATGGAGGAGTCTGATGGGGTACAGTCCATGGGGTCGCAAAGAGCTGGACAAAACTGACTGACTTCATTTCACTTTCCTTTATTGTGTAACTGTCACATCCATACACGACTACTGGAAAAACCATAGCTTTGACTAGATGGACCTTTGTCGGCAAAGTAATGCCTCTATTTTTTAATATGCTGTCTAGATTGGTCATAGCTTTTCTTCCAAGGAGCAAGCATCTTTTAATTTCATGGCTGCAGTCACCATCTGCAGTGATTTTGGAGCCCAAGAAAATAAAGTCTATCACTGTTTCCACTGTTTCCCCATATATTTGCCATGAAGTGATGGGACCAGATGCCATGATCTTAGTTTTCTGAATGGCAAGTAGTTTATGACAACTTATTCATCACCTGCTATGTGCCAGTCCATGCTCTGGGCCCTGCCGAGATCCATTTCAGATGCTATGCGCTATGTGCTAAGGGCTTCCCAGGTGGCGCTAGTGGTAAAGAAAAGTGAAAGTAAAAGTCACTCAGTCGTGTCCGACTCTTTGCGACTCCATGGACTATACAGTCCATGGAATTCTCCAGGCCAGAATACTGGAGTGGGTAGCCTTTCCCTTCTCCAGGGGATCTTCCCAACCCAGGGACCAAACCCAGGTCTCCCACACTGCAGGCAGATTCTTTACCAGCTGAGCCACCAGGGAAGAGCCCACCTGCCAATGCAGAAGACCATGAGAAACAGGTTTGATCCCTGGGTCAGGACAATCATCTGGAGGAGGGCATGACAACCCACTCCAGTATTCTTGCCTGGAGAATCCCATGGACAGAGCAGCCTGGCAGGCTGCAGCCCATAGGGTGACAAAGTGTCGGACACAACTGAAACTGCTTAGCACACACACACACACACACACACACGGTCTTCCCTGATGCCTCAGTTGGTAAAGGCTCTGCCTGCAATGGGGGAGACCCAGGTTCAATGCCTGGGTTGGGAAGATCCTCTGGAGAAGAAAATGGCAACCCATTTCAGTATTCTTGCCTGGAGAATTCCATGGACAGAGGGGCCTGGTGGGTTACTGTCCATGGGGTCACAGAGAATCATACATGACTGAATGTACTTCACAGCCACACACACATGTACACAAACACAACAAACACCCACAAGCTAAGTGGCTTCAGTCACGTCCAACTCTTTGCAACCCCATGGACTGTAGCCTGCCAATATACTCTGCCCATGGGGTTCTCCAGGCAAGAATACCAGAGTGGGTTGCCATGCCCTCCTCCAGGGCATCTTCCTGACCCAGGGATCGAACCCCCATCTCCTGCGTTGTAGGCAGATTCTCTACCACTGAGCAACGAAGGAAACCCTTAGATAACAGAGCTGGTTTCAAATCTCCTTTCAAGGCAATCAGGCTCTGGGATGGTGGCTCATAAGCAATGGTGGTTCTTCCAGTTCTCTGCCCTTCCAGTGTATCCTACTCACCCCTCAGGGCCCAGTCATCTTCACCAGGAGGAACATGGCCCATGGACTGAGCCTCACTGGCTAGACTCGGCTGCCACGGTACCACAGGCCTGATTTTCCACGGAAGAAAGTCCCACACCGTGTTTTCCCAGGCATCAGCACGCACCTCAATCACCTGGAAGGCTTGAAGAAATACAGAAAGCCGGCCTACCCCCAAACATCTCCTTCGGGGGACAGCGACATACAAACAAGGAAAATAAACAGGCAGAAACGCTGAATCAAGTCACCTTTATTCTTTCAGCCTCCCTGTGAGATGTGTCTTATTCAACTTCTCCCCTGAGGTGTTTCAGAGACATTTGGAGAAAGGACGAAAGAAGTGAGGCCTTCATTTAATGAAGCCCATCGGGAGCACCGCATCCAGAAAAACTGAGGGTTTTCTTGATCAGAAAAGGAGGGTGCGGTTTTTCACCTGTGTCTGAAGCTTTGTGTGTTACAGAGAGAGCTGTGTTGTCAAAGGAACCAAGGCACGGCCCTTGGAAGAGAAAATAAAACCTGTGCCATAGCGGGAGCCTCAAAACCTAGGTGTCTCCCCCTGACAAAAGTCCCCAGGGACACCTGGGTCTGGGAATAGCTCATCTGCTCCTCTTTCACATCATCCTCCGCCAGGCATCATTCTAAAATCAAAATGTCCTGTCAAAGTGGAGTGGCAGAGTTTAAAGAGCTCCATCCCCAAATTCCTCCCCTTCCTCCCAAAGCCAGTGGTGAACAAGGACACCAGACAGCATCAGCTCTGCTCCATGTGTTTACTCGAATAGGATCTGCACCCTCCTTTTGGGAGTCACTTGCCCCATTCCTGTAGCACCCAGTCCCTAATGGTCAGTGATGTACTCTCTGGGAAACCAGAATACAGCCCCATGAGGCTCAAGACCAAACTTCAAGGCTAACCAGCTTCCAGGGGAGCCTTAAGTCTAAAATAGCTCCACGCCAGTTCTCACTGTGCTGAGCTTGGTTATCACCAGCATAGTTCTCAAGTTCATCAGTGCCTGGGGGAACAAGAAGCCCTCTAAGGCCCTCTCTTATCCCCCAGACCCAGCAGAAATGAGTGTGAGATCTTGCAATTGGTACCCAGGTCCTTAAGATCCTTTCCAGTCCAACCAGACCTGCAACCTTTCTTTGACATAGTCAACCCAGTGTCCACTTGGCAGCCATGATACCCTCATCCACTTTGGCCTGACTCCTATTTGGGTGCCTCACTCTGGTTTGGGTTTTTTTTGTTTTTGTTTTTTTTGTTTTTGTTTTTGTTTGCTTCTGACCAACTCTTCCATCTTCATGTCATGACTTCTTTCCAGCTTGACTATTTCAAGCCATCTACATGGGAATTCAATACATCCGAGCCCACTTACAGAGACCAGCATCATCTCTTAAGCTCATCCCAACTCCTACATCTGGTCCCCAAGCATGTGAAGTCAGAAAGCTCATACTCACAGGCATCCCAAGGCCAGAAACTGTATTCTCTTACTCCCCTATTCCTGCCACAGTGCTGGCCACACAGTAGGTGTTCGCCAATGTTTTTTGATGAGTGAATAAAGTATAGCTACATCACAAACTGGAGCTTCCCTGAGTGGCTCAGTGATAAAGAATCCACTGGCCAATGCAGGAGATGTGGGTTCAGTCCCTGGGTCAGGAAGATCCTCTGGAGAGGGAATGGCAACCCACTCCAGTATTCTTGCCTGGAGAATCCCACGGACAGAGGAGCCTGGTGGGCTGCAGTCCATGGGGTCGCAAAGAGTCAGACACACCTTAGCAACTAAACAACAACAACATCACACCTTAGACAGGCAGATGATGACTTCATATAACTCTTGTTGTGCAAGTACTCAGAGTACTTCTGGAAAGTCAATAAGGTTATACTTATGACCCAAAGGACTGTTCCTCCCAAACTGCTTTGAAATTCAGAAAACAACAGTGCTGTAAAATAGTCAGCTGTTACCGAGTGCAGGTGATCAGGGAACAGATTACACAATTCATTTGCACTGTGGAGGATACAGGTGACTAAGGAGGGAAAGCGAAACTGCACATTATGGGAAGAGAAGAAAGACTCCATAAACAAGGCCAAACTCACCCTTATCATAATCATCTTCTTCAATCGCTTTATCTTGAAGTTTCTGAAGCTTTAATCTTAAGGATTTGACCTATGTTGGTTTGAAAGGGGAAAAAATGAAAACCGAATTACAATCTTGTTCACACAAACTAATTTTGTTACAGTTAAGAACACTTAGAAACTATTTTGAAGCTGAACCACACTATTCTCCTTTAAAAAAAGAACCACAAATGTACATTTTTTTCAATGCCATATGCATTCATTTCTCCAAAAAAAAGTTACATAAAGAAAAAGCGTAATTTGAGCATAAAACCAAAAAAAGCGTCGGAATGTCGTTTTTAAACAAAAACATCACACTGTACCCTTATCTGTGTGAAAAATGCATAATAAAAAGGAATACAAATTTCCTGACCTGACCAAATGTTTTCTGTTCAAAAGCATCATATTAAATTTATGAAAATAAAGACACCAACATTAGAGGAGAAATCAGGAAAAGAAAACAATGAACTTCAACTCAGCAGGCCATCCTGAGGGCTGGGTGAGAATGAAAGACTTCATCAAAGACGTCCGAAGGATCTTTCCATTATAGAAATGGACACTCTTATTTAATCCACATGTAGACTCAAGGATGGTCTTCCCCAGTGGCGCAGCAGTAAAGAATCTGCCTGCCATGCAGGAGCTGCAGGAGATGTGGGTTCGATCCCTGGGTCGAGAAGATCCCCTGGAGAAGGAAATGGCAACCCACTCCAGTATTCATGCTTGGAGAATCCCATGGACAAAGGAGACTGGAGGGCTACAGTCCATAGGGTCACAAAGAGTCAGACTTAGCAATTGAACATGAGAATGAGCCTCAGTGATCCCATCACTTGTCTGAGAATGACCAACACATTCATTTCTCATTATTTCTCTTCTCAACAGGGAGCTCTGGGATCTTCTGAAGGGACATTCTTGGCCCATCGATAAATATATTTAATCTTGCTCCCTGGAAACCAGCTTCCTGCCATCCTTTGCCAGTTTATACCTACCTCTCCTTCCACACCTCTTTCAGGCGTCACCCCCTCCAGTCCATGTTAGGTGTCCTGCTTTACTATTGACAGCCTCACCTGTGTGCATGATCTGAACCATTTTGCAAATATTCACTCTTAAGTGTCAGGCACTGTTTGAGGGGTTGCAGATACAGCACAAAATCCTTGGCCCTCTAGCCTTATCAATTTTGTGTAAGAACACAAAAATAAACATCATAAGTAAGTTTTACAAGGCCTTAGAAAAGGATTAGTGCTAGGACAGAGGAAAAAAGCAGAACCATGTAAGGGGGACCAGGAAGGCTGGTAGACAGTTGGGTTGCAATTTTAAGTAATATCTCATTGAGAAGATGATATTTGAGCAAAAATATATGAGTGGTAGGGCTTTCCTGGTGGCTCAGTGGTAAAGAACCAGCCTGCCAATGCAGGAGACATGGGTTTCATCCCTGGGTCAGGAATATCCCCTGGAGAAGGACATGGCAACCCACTCCAGTACTCTTTCCTGGAAAATCCCTTGGACAGAGAATCCTGGTAGGCTATAGTCCATGGGGTCACAAAGAGTCGGACACGAGTGAGCAACTTCACTTACTTACTTACTTAGTCTTAAATAGTAAGGATGGAAGACAGGCTGAATGCCCAGCTCAATTGTCATTTGAAGTTATAGCCTCATCACAACCACATGAGGTGATGCAAAAGAACCACAGGAAAGAAGGTCAAAGAAAAATTTGCAGCCAATGCCCACCTCACTTTACCCCCTCATCCAACTATCCCTGTAGGACCCTGAGTTGCTGCCCTGTGATATGTCTGAATGTCCATCTTGGCTGGAAGCACAGCCACTAATGGGCATGTCTTATCCAGCCACACCACCCATGCAAGGCAGGCCCTTTGTCTCCTTTTCCTCCAGCTCCACAACCTCAGGTGGGACCCAGCACTTAGGGTCCTCCCACTTACTTCCCTCCTCTGCACCCCAGCTAGCATGTCCTCTCACCACAATTTTCTCAGTTCAGTTCAGTTGAGTTGCTCAGTCATGTTTGATTCTGTGACCCCATGGACTGCAGCATGCCAGGCTTCCCTGTCCATCACCAACTCCCAGACCTTGCTCAAACTCATGTCCAGTGAGTCAGAGTTGCCATCCAACCATCTTATCTTCTGTTGTCCCCTTCTTCCCCTGCCTTCAATCTTTCCCAGCATCAGGGTATTTTCAAATGAGTCAGTTCTTTGCATCAGGTGGCCAAAGTATTGGAGCTTCAGCTTCAGCATCAGTCCTTCCAATGAATATTCAGGACTGATTTCCTTTAGGATTGACTGGTTAGATCTCCATGCAGTTCAAGGGACCCTCAAGAGTCTTCTCCAACACCACAGTCCAAAACCATCAATTCTTCGATGTTCAGCTTTCTTTATGGTCCAACTCTCACATCCATACATGACCACTGGAAAAACTATAGCTTTGACTAGACAGACCTTTGTCAGTAAAGTAATGTCTCTGCTTTTAATATGCTGTCAAGGTTTGTCATAGCTTTTCTTCCAAGGAGTAAGCACTTTTTTCCCAACCCCTGGTAATGTCCCTGGGTGGCTATTTCTAAACAGTATAAAACACACAGTCGAGTCTCATATGTGGTTGTTAAGTTCCATAGAATCACTGGGAAAGCTCAGTTAGCAAATACTGAACCACTGTTTTCAGGGAGAAAATAGGGTTAGGTCATAAAATTTTTGTCAACTGATCAATATATAACCTTGTTTTATGCGTGTTTCAGTTTAAAGATACCGTCTGTGTATGCTAAGTAGCTTCAGTTTTATCTGGCTCTTTGTGACCTTATGGACCACAGCCTGCCAGGCTCCTCTGTCCATGGGATTCTCCAGGCAAGGATACTGGAGTGAGTTGCCATGCCCTCTTTCAGGGGATCTTTCTGACCCAGGGATCAACCCTAAATCTCTTATGTCTCCTGCATTGGCAGGCAGGTTCTTTACCACAAGCACCACCTGGGAAGCCCTTAAAGATTCTTTATTTAATATTTATCTCTGCTTCATTAACATTCAGCTCACAAGTCACACCTGAAAGAGGCTCATCTAACACACGTACTTTCTCCACTTAGGCACATGGCAACCTTCTTGTGCTTATAAGTACCAGACGGCACTGCCAGTCCTGTGCTTGGGAACCACCTTAAACAGTGACCTCACCAACAAAAAACGAATCAAACGTGGGAAAAGCATGGCATTAAAAAAATTTTTTAACTGAATCACTTTGCTGTACATCTGAAACTAACACAACATTGTAAATCAACTATACTTCAGTAAAAACAAACAAAATTTTTAAAAAAAAACTGTATATCAAATAAAAAAAAAAATCAGGCCACCTAAAGTACACTAGTCTACAGTCTGAGTTGAAACAAGACCTCAGCTAGAACATGCATGTTGGGTGGCCCAAATTTCTAGTCATTCTGTGCATGTCCACAAGGGCTTCCCTAATGGCTCAGCAGGTAAAGAAACTGCTTGCAATGCAGACAAAGGACACTCGAGTTTGATTCCTGGATCAAGAAAATCCCCTGGAGGAGGAAATGGAAGCCCACTCCAGCATTCTTGTCTGGAAAATCCCAAGGACAGAGAAGCCTGATGGGTTACAGTCCAAAGGGTCCCTAAGAGTCAGACAAGACTGAGTGACGGCATGCATGTCCACAAAAGACCAGGGAAGCACTGTGAGCCCTGACCTTGGACCTCAGTAAGTTTTAACAGTAAGTGAATTCCCAAATACAGATTCTGCGGATATGAAGGATGCACTTATTTAACGGGAGCTAAAATTCAAATTCCTGAGATTTTCATTTTCCTTAAGGAGAGAGAAGAGGATTAAGGAATTGGAATATAATGTTTTAAAAAGCAGCAGAACCCTAGAATCCCAGTCTTTGAAGGGATCTTTTTGAAGCTCCTTAGCTCAACCCTTCCCCAGTTCTTCAGCCCAAATGAGCAATCTGAGGTTTCTGCACAAACATGGTAGAAAAAGCAAGGCCTCCCTCATCAAGCACAACTCTACTGTCAGGAGCCTCTTCCTCCATCTGAAACAAAATCTGCATTCCTGTAAGACCTTCGCCCTGGACAGAGTTCCTTTTGTTACTCCACGACCCTGAATAAAGGTCCACACAACAGACATGCAAATCACTGGAAAGAGCATCATGCTACTCACTATCCAGGTGCTGGATAAACAAAGGAACTTACACTACAGATCAACTGTGTCCAGATCCTATCATTTGAGACAAGAGGTGAGTTTAATCTGAACTGTAGGGTGAGAAATGGAATATTTCCTGCCATACGAGCAAACATGGATGTCACAGCCATCACTGATTGCAGCCTTCCAATGTGAGCCAGTGAGCCCTGAGGCAACTCAGGAAGGAAAAGACTGTCATCTAGCAGCCATCAGACTGCAGCCACTCCCTACGGTGAGCCCCAAGGAAGCTCAGAATGTCAAAAACACAGAATATTGGCCCCAGATAGCTGAGGTGAGTATCAAAGGAATGATTTCAGTGAGCCCAGACTCTTGCATCTTCCCATACACAGAAAAGTGCTAAATTACTTAACCTGGGATATCTGGTTTTTGTTAATTAACAATAATCTTTTGATGTTCAGACTACCTTCCCTTTGTTGCAAAACTTCTATATAACCTGGCTCCCCCTGTTGCCTCCTTGGAGCATCTCTCAGGGTCACTTGAGATGCTATCTCCTGAGCTTAAGTCCTAAAAATTCCCACCAAAGAAAACATAACTCTCAACTTTTAGGCTGTGAATTTTTTTTTAAAGGTTGTGAATATTTTTTAAGTCAACAAGGAAGAAGAGTGAATTCTCCTTTTGACTCAAATTCTCTTTGCCTGAGCCATTTCTCTAATGAGCAATACTCTATAACACTGAGCAATATTCTTTGTTCTTTCTGGGCATCTGAACCAACCTGAGGCACTGTACATGGACCAGCACTTTTCATCCTCACGACAATCTATAAGGTGGGAACTGCAGTTACCTCCAACTACTACAAAAGCATCCTGAGGCACAGAACAACGAAGGAAATGACTTCAGGTCACACAGCAAGGAAGCAAAAGCAGCAGGCTACCAGTCAGGCAGTCCCGCCAGCATGCCAGGAGTACAAGCCCCAGGGGGACCCTCCAGAAACCAAGACCCCATAAAAAACTCTCCAGTGGCTTATAATTAATTATAAGAAGAGATATATCTAAGGTGTGTTTCATTTATTTTTAAAACTAAAGATCATGGCATCTAAAAGGTGAGCCAAGGTGGTTTTCTGCAACCACAGCCCCTAGAATTATAGCTCCCAGGCACCCTCAATGTCCTGATAGTTCAGAGACTGGCATGATGAGTCTGTGGCCCCCAGAAAGCATATCTGCTCAGGGTTTCACAGACTCCAAAGTATCAAAAAATCTAGGCCAGGACTAGATATCTTGATCTATATCTAGATACATGTATGCATGCTAAGTCACTTCAGTCGTGGCCAACTCTTTGCGACCCTATGGACTGTAACCCACCAGGCTCCTCTGTCCATGGAATTCTCCAGGCAAGAATACTGGAGTGGGTTGCCATGCCCTCCTCCAGGCGATCTTCCCAACCCAGAGATCAAACCCAGATCTCCTGCGTCTCCTGCATGGGTAGGTGGGTTCTATACCACTAGCGCCACCTGGGAAGACCCTTATATCATGGTAAGAGGACTTGAAAGGAAAGGAAAAACTGTTGGTTCTATCAAACCTCAGTGACTGGATGTTGTGGACTGACTACAGCAGACCCATTGCCAAGTGATTTTCTGCTTGGTTTTCCAGGAGGAAGGGAAGCTGGTCTTTATAACCACATTGTACTTCTGCTTGATTTATGTCAAAACTTGGATTTTTGAAATGCAGATGTGTTGCTGAGATTTTTCTTAGATTTTGGAAATAATGTGTTGAAAACTGGCATTCAGAGTCCAAAAATCACGATGGTGCAAACCTCCAATGAGTGTTTGGATCCTTGTGTGTGTGCCTCTCAGCATCTCTCCTTATGCCTCAGACACTCAATCCAAGAAGTCTATCAATTAGATTCTTGTGGCCCATCTTACCAAGATAAATTATTTCACTAAAACCAAAATTTTAATCAAGCACCAGGCAGTATGCCAGGCATCAGACATCCAAAAATGGCTAAGAGAAGTGAGGTGGAGATAAAGAGCTTGTGGTCAAGTGAGGAACTTGGACCACGAACAACTGATTATTAAAGTGACGAGTGCTGTCACAGAGCACATCCAAAGGGCTGTGGGAAGGAATGGAGGGAGGGATTCATTCGGTCTCGGGGCGGGGAGGAGGGAGGAGAGGTCTCACAAGGAAGTGGCTTTCAAGCCACAATGAAGGAATAAGAAGAGCTTAGCGGGTGGCACAAGGCAGGAAGCTCACTCCAGGCAGAGGCCTGAGACACAGGAAGAGAAAGCAGCCGAGCCGGAGGAGGAAGGCACTGGGCAGCTGCAGCAGGTTGGGAAAGGTCTCCATTGTCAGGATGAGGGGTTTGGAGACCATCCTAAGGGAAGCAAGAAACCACCAAATGTTTTAAGCCAAGGAATAACAGCATCCCAGCAGTATTCCCAAAGCCAATGCTGCTGACCTCGCAGAGGAGGAACTGGGGAAGAGAGACCCCTTACCGAACTCGGGTGAAATATAACAAGGACTTGAACCAGGCAGGGGCCATGGCCATGGCCGTGAGAGTAGGTTAGCAGCAGGACTGGGGGCACTTAAAGACGGATCAGAGGTTGGGAGAGGGCAGCGGGGAAGGTGCTGGAGAACCTGCAGCCCCTCTGAGGAGCTGGGTGCATTCTATTAGCTCAAATCAACAGTTACAGATCAACAGTGACACCTGTTAGGACTGGTTTAACGGGTGAGACAGTGGTCATGTCAGTTTTGGACATGCCTGACTCAAAGATTCCACGCCTCGCCTGGAAATACTGCACACTGCACCATCGCTTGCACACTGGCCCGGCTGCTCCATCTCCCTGGGTGATAAATCTGATGGCCAGTCTGGGACAGGGCAAACAGGGACGTGGCTGGGACTTTAGGCCACAGGTGAGGGGCTGAGAGCAGATGAGATCAGTCCCTCGAATGAGCGTGAGCCTCACATTTTCAGGTCCTCCTTCCAGTCCTGATGAGAGAGGCTCTACTTCCCTACTTACATGTACCCACACCACACACACATGCATACACATATGCACATGTGTACACACATCCACACATATGCACACATGTACATATGCACACACATGCACATAGGTATATGTGTGCACGGACATATGCATGCACACCCCAGAAGGAAAACAGTCTTTCAACAGGACAAGTCAGTGCGTCACCACAAAGCACCTCTGCCTGGGTTTCCCTGTGAACTTTCTAGGGTAGAACAACCCTGCCTACTCCAAGGTGGACCCACCCCTCAGATAACTAGGTGGCCAGCAATATTGCAGTGTTGGGACTTACATCCATACAATCCATCCCAATTTCCAAAGCACTTACACTCCCACCGGACCACAGAATAACCCTGTGTGGTGTTATCATCTCTAAACAAGGAAACTAAGGGGCTGAGGGGTTTAGGGACCAGAAACAAAGCCCCCTGATTCCATGTTGGGAGCTCCCACAGCTGCAGTGGGAGATGAGCTGTAAATGCAGAAGCAACTCTGGATCGCCCCCCATTTTAAGCATCACCACCTCTATATCCCTCAGTCCGTCCACACACCAGCCAGCTCCAGGGCCCCTGTTCCGTGGTCCCAACCTTCCGTTTCAAAGAAGAGTTACGCTGAGCCGACCCTGAGTCACCCATGCCAAAAACTGCAGAGGAGCCTGTGGCCCAACAAACAACAAACCTGAGCGTCTAAGGGACAGAGAAAATGAGAACAGATTTGAGTTCAGGCTGAAAGAAGAAGCCGAAATGGGGCAACATCTTTTTGCAGCCAACCACCAAAGGTGCCGCCACATTTTCCAGTGGGAAATCGGTCAACCCCAGAAGCGTCGTTTCTGGCCCTCTGCCTAGAACTAGACACCCACCTCCAGCCGCCTCCGCTGGCCCTGCAGGCAGTGCAGCAGCGCTGGCTCACATCTGCTGAGCAGGGGGTCCCACCGGTGAGCATCCGCAGAGCTGCTGGCTTCAAACCACAAGGGATCCAGGGAGCAGGAGGAGGCAGCATCCGTGTCCAACAATGGAAGAGTCTGGCACTCCAGCCCGGGGCTGCCCACCGAGGTCTGGGCAGAGTCTACCAGGCCCTGAGAAGCCTTGAGAGTGAAGGGGAGAGAGAGGAGCCGAGGGTGATCGTGGGGTCCGCCCGAGCTGGCAGCCTTGGCCTCCATCTCCTCCAGGCTCTGATGAGGGCCCTCAGCCTCTCTGGAGGGTGGGCAGCCTTCTGCTTCTCCCCGTTCCCCAGCAGAGCCCAAGGAGAGGCGAATGAAACTAAAGCTGGAGGTAAAGACATCCTGAGAGCTGGCAGGGACGGAGGGGGCCTGGGGGCCACTTTCGAGGCTGCAGCTGGTGTCACTCATGTCCTCTGGGGATGGACAGCCTTTGTTCCAGGCTTCCCGGCAAGGACTCGGGGCCTCGCGAGTGTCCATGGACAGCAGCTCCCCTCGACAGCCAGTGGCCCTGGGGCCACTCAGCCTGCTGAGCCTATTGGGCAGGGCAGTGCCAGCTCGGGGCTGAGACCCAAGGAGCCCTGGGCTTCCTCTCACAGCCGTCAGAGCTGGTCCTCGGTGCCCCACGGTCAGAGCCGAGGCGGCCGTGCTCCTGGGAATGAGGCTCCCAACTGAGCGACCTCGCCACTGGCCTCCAGGGTCAAGGCCACACGGGCCGGCCCTGGACTCAGGGTGGTGAGACTCCTCGCCGCACGCCCCTCCCTGGGCCCGGAATGGAGTGCCCACTGGCGGGGAGAGGAACCCGATCCTGGGCCCAGCTGCGCTTCTCATGTAGCCCGGCCTCCGTGCCAGCCGCCTCCTCCGAAAAGACGCTGCAGGTGGTGAGCAATCTTGGCTGCCTAGAGAGAGGGAGAAAACATCATCATAAACACACACACACATCTCCCTGGCTCAGCCAGAACTGGGATGGAAAACAACCCCAGGCTCAGTGGTCATCCCTTGGGCATCTGTCAAACAGAGATGCTTGCTCAGTAATCACCAGGCCAACCTGGTAAAGAAACTGATGATCCTCAGGAAGCGACCCCGGGGATGTGCAGACACAGCCCAGTGTCCCAGCTCCGCTGTTCAGCAGAGCAGCTGGCACAGCTATTATGCTAACATGTCTCAAGCACAACATCGGCAGTTCCTTCTGAGCCTCCGGCATCCTGCCTGTTGATCTTTTAGGTGCATCAGCGCTTTCATCCTGGAGTGGCCTGGGAAGCAAACGAGCTGAAGCCGAATGCCAGCGCACTCCTCAGAATGAGGGCCAACCACCCACTCTGGCTACTCTTAAAATATACGTAAGGTTTGGTTACCTGAGTGTTCCACGGCTTTGCATGCCTGTGGACCGTGGAGAGCTGACTGAGACCCTAGGCCCATCAATTCATCTCACAATGAATTATAGGAGGCCCTGTTTGCTGTGTTCTCCAAACCAAGGGCTGTGTTCCCCTCCCAGCTATGTGAGAAGGATAGAGACAATGAAACTGTTGATGCCTCTCAGAGGCATGATGCTATAGCAGCTGACAGCATAAGTTTCGGCACCTCATTGCCTGGTTCAAACCATATTGTGCCATTTCTTGCTGTGTGACATTTCAGAAGTTACTTAGTCTCTCTGTGCCTCAGTATGCTAATCAGTAAAATGGAGATATCAACAGTACTTCTTTCCTAGGATGGTGGTGAGCATTAAACTAAATGAGTTACTACTACAGGCAGACCCCTCAGAACTGTGCCTGGCACTCACGATAATTGTGATTAAAGTGTTATTAACAGTTACTATTTTGATATTTTGTAGCACCTCGTTACTCATCAGGTATCCTCATCTGCATTAATTTCCATAGCTCCCTACCAAAGTCATGTGAATCAACCAGGAATTGTAACATTTATTTCAGTTAAGGAAACCGGCTCAGAGAAATCAAACTCCTGCAAGTGGCCGAGTCTTGGGGCCCAGCCACACCTTGAATTAGACTGGATGGAAGATGCAAGAGCAGACAACGTGAGGCGTAGCTGTGTGTCGGGTAGCCTGTGCTGAGAAGTGGAGCACAGCTCCCCACCCCTACTGGGTCCACACATCTTGCCCTGCCCTACCTCCCAGAAAACAGATGGTCTCAGAGTCTCCATCAGGTAAACAGAGAGCGCCAGGCATCCAGGATCCCACTGTGTTATGACCATGCCCTGCATTTAAGTTGCTTGATATACGCTGGATAAATTAATGGATGTGAGGATATATGGAAGGAAAGTAGAATGGATGGATGGATGGACTGGCGCCCATCTGACCCCAAATCACATGCTTTTTCTATATCCTTTACCTCCAAGCACATCACTTAGGATGACAACTTGCAATGACAAGAAGTCAAAGAAAGGTTTTATCTTTTCTCTTTTTTTTCTTTTTCTTTTCTTCCATCAAAGTTTGAATTGGTGGAAAAGAACATGGCAAAAATGTGCAGAAAATGTACAGAAAGAATCATTAACACATCATTTTGGACCACTCAGTAGGATAGCTATTAAACACACACAGAAAATAACAAGTGTTGATGATGATGTGGAAAAATTGAAACCAGTGTGCTCTATAGAAATGTGCACTTATGGAAATGTAAAATGGTATAGCTGAAAAGAGTAGAGAAATTCCTCGAAAAATTGAAAATAGAATTACTACATGGTCCAGCAATTCCACTTCTTAGTATATGCCCAAAAGAATTGAAATCAGGTTTCAGAAGAGATAACTGTACCCCTGTGTTCATAGCGACATTATTCACTATAGACAAAGGTGGAAACAACCCAAGAGTGCCTTGACAAATGGATGGGTCACACATGGTCTATCCACACGATGGGAAATTATTCAGCCTTATTTAAAAAAGGGAAATTCTGACTCCTGTCACAACATGAATGCACCTCAATCTTGAGGACATGATGCTCAGTGAAATAAGACAGTCACAAAGGGACAAATATTGTTTGATTCCACTTAAATGAGATACCTTGAGGAGTCAAATTAATAGAGACAGAAAGCAGACAGACGGTTGCCAGGGGCTAGAGGAAGGCAGACGGCTGGAGGTAGGAGAATGTTGCGAGCTAGTGCTCAGGGGGGATAGAGCTTCAGTCTGAGAAGATAACAAAGTTCTGGAGATGGACAGCGGTGACAGAAACAAAACAATGTTAATGTCCTTAATGACACTGAACTGTACACTTAACAATGGTTACAAGGATAATTCTGTGTTATATGTGTTTCACCTCAATTTAAAAAAAAATTTTTTTTTAATAGACCAAACTAGGTCACTCTGCTCTGTGATCCCAAGGAGACCCATCCTTTCCCTCACTGCTCTCGCCTGCACCTGGAGGTGGGCGGCACAGGACTGCAGGAGCTCAGGACAGGGCAGAGGGATGCCAAGAAGAACTAACTCTCCTCTGCCTGTGAAACTGGCAAAATATTTTTTGAAGAGCAAGGAATCCAGAAGGAAGCAGAGAGAACCCTGAATTCTGGCTTCAATTACCAAAGGAAAACTGTTCAGCAATTTCATACCTTCAAAATGGAGTCCTGTGAAATCTGTATTGTCTTTTGGCTTAAAGAGACTTTAAGCTAATTTTTTTATGCAAGTCCAATCACACAGATAACCCTTCTGAAGTTAAAGGAGCAACATTAAGTAGAAACTAGTTTGTTTGAAATTTCACTTTTTTTCAAATGCCTGTAGAACCTTGGGTCTGAGTAGCCCTCCGTAAAGCTACTCAACCAAGGGTCTGAAACCTCCCCAGGCCTGGCCCAGCTGCCATCCAAGCGGTTCCCCAGTGGGAGCCTGAGTTCCTGGGGGGAGGAGGGGTGTCCTATAAGATGCCGTCAGGCCACACTGTTCATCAAATGAGGGGCTGAGAGGTAGGGCTGAGGAATGGGCGTAGCCCGGCCCCTGAATATCCTCCTGTACACCAGACATCCCCCAGGTGTGAGCCTTCCCAGAATGTGACCCCAGAAACAGAGATTGTCACATGGTATCAATCCTAAGCCTCCAGAGAGGGCAGAGGAGCTGACAGCGCTGGATCTGGAGGGCACCTGTGGAATGAGCTAGAAGGAGTATACGAAACCCATACGGAGCACATGGCTGCTCTGAAACCTTTCTCCACTTACTATTTAATTTTTTTTGAGGAAATTTATGATGTCCTTCTGGAGAAGGAGATGGCAACTCACTCCAGTATTCTTGCCTGGAGAATCCCCATGGACTGAAGAGCCTGGCAGGCTGCAGTCCATGGGGTTGCCAAAAGTGAGACATGACTGAGCAACTTAACACACACATACACACTTGATGTCCCTCTGTGCGTGCATGCTAAGTCACTTCAGCCATGTCTGACTCTTCGTGACCCTATGGACTGTAGCCTGACTTCTGTCCATGGGGTTCTCCAGGGAAGGATACTGGAGTGAGTTGCCATGCCCTCCTCCAGGGGATCTTCCCAACCCAGGCATCGAATCCTCATCTCTTATGTCTTCTGCAGTGGCAGGCAGGTTCCCAACTGGGAAGCCCCGTCCCTCTGACCAGAAACCAACTGTTACTTATCTATCCTGCCTGAAATCCACCCTGACATCCAAGCCCAGCCTTCACATTCTGCGGTAAGGAAGGCTTCTAATGCATTCAGCCCTTGGAGAGAAACAGTCCTTCTGGCACCCTGCTGCAGTCAGCTCTGGAAACACAGGTTCAAATGGGCAGGAAGTCAACTGTGGCAAGACGAGGGCAGGACCTGAAGCCAGCTGTGCCCTCTGTTCCATGTAAACTCAGAGAGGGCTCCAGTCTGCCCAGCTGGCCCCAGACAGGCTGAGGCAGAGGCAGGGCCTCAGCAGCTGTCTCCTTCCCTTGCAGCCTCACTCTCCACAGCAGCTCCAAGGGAGGGGAGCACAGTCCTCTCACCTCTCCACACCGCAGACCGGCAGGTCCCTGCTTATGTGGAATCCCGTCTCCACCCGCATCCACCCAGTGAGCTCTGACACCGAAGGGAGTGAAAGACGGGGGCTTTGACTCGGCCCAGATGTCACGGGGCTCCCACACACAGCCCAGATAAGATACCCAGAAGCATCTGCTTACATAATTTACGCAGAAAATGGGAGAAACCAGTGTTTCCAGCCTGGTCGGCAAGGATCCTGCCTGCCTCGCCTCTAAGGCTCTCCTTTTATCCATCAGCTACCTTGTCCAGATCACCCAGCTCACAGGCCTTCACCAAGAGTCCACATTTATTAAGAGTCCCTATTTATCAACACCCAGTTCTGTCAGTTACTCTCCAATAGAAACTGTTCTCAACTTATGCTATAAATAGGCTCCATGCAATCCTTTCAACAGCCCCCAGCCCAAATCCTAGTATACAGAGAAGGCATCTAACATACATTGACCAGATCATATTCATTTTGACTAGGAAATCTAAACTACGCGATTTAAGAAAACATATTCATGAATTTACTTGGAAGACTTTAAAGCCAATTCCCAAGTTAAAATCTACACAAAATGCTCGTGTGGGTTTGGGAAAGTTGCTCGGTGATGCTAAGGCCCCCTGGGGAAAGCAATGCTGCCTCGTGAAGGGGAAACACAGGGACTCGGAGGCACTGCTGAGGATGTGTAGAACAGTGAAATACAAGCGCGTGATGACTACAAAACATGACCTGGGTATAAGTATACAGTGGAAACATAAGTGAATATACTCTTTTCATGGAAGGAATTTTAATCCTATTTTTCATGGTCAAGGCATAGACTTTTATAAAATGTTCAGGTTAACCAGAGGTTCTGGATCATAAAGAAACCACCCATCCCTGAGGATTAACTTGTTTTCCAAGAACCAGAATCCAATCATATACATTAAGCACAAACACTCAACCAGGCACAACTTCATCTTTCTCAGACAGTTCAGAAAGCACCTGGGGATTCAGAAGTGCCTCGGGGTCACTGTAATAAGAATCTGGTGAGCGAGACAAGTGCTGGAGAGAAATAAATCAAGATTTGCTGCATTTCCATTTTAATTGTGCGATCCACGCCAACAAAACCAGTCCTCACTGAACACAGGATACTGGATGGGGATGTATCCCCGCCCCCAGACTGCTTATGATCCAGCAGGGGATGTAAGTCACGTACAAAAACCGTCCCAAGATGGAATGACTAATCAACCACAGAGAATGGAGAATTCCCTGTGAAGTTAGCTAGTGGAGTTACCAGAGACGGCAATGGCATCCCACTCCAGTGTTCTTGCCTGGAGAATCCCAGGGACGGGGAAGCCTGGTGGGCTGCCGTCTATGGGGTCGCACAGAGTCGGACACGACGGAAGCGACTTAGCAGCAGCAGCAGCAGCAGTGGAGTTTCCTGGGGCTTCCAGGTGGCGCCAGTGGTAAGGAACTCACTTGCCAATGCAGGAGACGTGAGTTCGATCCCTAGGTCGGGAAGATCCCCTGGAGGAGGGCATGGTAACCCACTCCAGGATTCTTGCCTGGAGAATCCAGGGACAGAGGAGCCTGGTGGGCTACAGTCCACAGGGTCACACAGAGTTTCGGGCACGGCGGAAGCGACCGTGCACACGCGCAGTGGAGTCGCCTAGCTGGCTCAGCTGTTTAACCTGACAGCAAAGCAGAGGGCTCTCTGAGCTCCGGAGTACTCCTCACTGTATGTGCTACCCCAAAACTCACCTCCTCGAGTTAAAGGGAAGGGTAAGGTGAACAGAGACCGTTCCGGGGGAGACAGGACAACTCTTATAAGCAACCTGCGCCCAAAAGTCCCCCCATCAGCCTGACCAGAGCCTCCTGGGCTGTGAGACTTGCTCCTTCCCTGTCTTCCTGGAAGGCTCCCCTGCCCCCTCCTTTATCCTCAGGGGCACCTCCCCAACCTCTCCCACGTCCCACCCCTCCGAGCACCTGCCTCTCAGAGGACACAGACCCTGTCCTTGAAGGAGCATGGTGAGCTCTCAGGGTCCCGCCTTCCTGGGAGGGGGCATTGGCGATCACGCAAGCACACGGAGGAACAGAGACGGGGAAGGTGACGGGCGGACTGGCAGTGCCCAGCCACAGGTAACAGAGCCCTGGTTTTGGTCAGTGGGGTCCTGAGATCTGATGAGTGAGCAGGAGGCAGGGAGGCCACGGGGGAGGCTGCTGGGAAGATCTGGAGAGAGGAAGGGATGGAGATGCAAGGGCAGATGGGGGACCCTGGTGACAGGCAGGTGGCAGGATGGAGCCAGCCGTTGCACCCGGCTGCACCAGGACTGGCTCTTTGTCCTGAGAGTGATCTCTGGAAAGAGGCGGAATCTGATCTGCATGTTTTACGAGATTCTCTCTGTGGGGAAGAGACGAGGCAGCAACAAGAAAGGACACAAGGACAGCAGTTAGGAGGCACCAAACCCAGGGCAAAGGAAGCCCGCAGCTTCCTACACACAGCAGCGGGGCACCAAGCCAGGAGGCGCCATCCCGCTGATGTCTGCATCCTGCTCTGCTCCACAGCCACCCCAGGACTCCTCATGACAATGGGCAGAGAGCACACTTTCTTCTGAGCATTATGGGCACGCTGCCCACCCTCCACCACCCTCTGATGACATGTAATTTTTTAATATTTAGTTTTGGGGCTGTGCCGGGTCTTAGCTGTGGCACATGGGACCTTCATTAGGTCATGAAGGCTCTTTCACTGTGGCGCTGGGACTCTCCAGTTGCAGCACACAGGGCATGTTGCTCCCTGACATGTGAGATAGTTCCATGACCAGGGATCGCAGCCACACCCTCTGCATTGCAAGGCAGATTCTTAGCCGCTAGACCATGAGGGAAGTCCCCAAGAAACATTTAGGCAAAGAAACATTTCAGGGCCAGATAAATGATATTCTCAATCTTTCTATAAAGAACCCCTTCAGAATCATCCTAACTAGTCTACCAAGATGCCTACATTTTTAAAAGCATGCATTAGGCCAAAAATGTCTTTCTTTTTCCTTGTCAGTTTCTACCATTATACACATATCCATATAAAACTCCCCATACCTAAAACAAGCCAGCAGCATCCTCAAGAACCTAAGCTTAAATTGGGGGCTAAAATCAGAAGTCCAACAGGAAGCACATTTTCAACAGCGTCATCAATGGGCAGGGAGGACCAGGCTGCTGTGTGTGTGTGTGTGTGTGTGTGTGTGTGTGTGTGCGCGCATGCACACATGCATACTCAGGGGTTCACACATGCCAGAGTATAATAAAAAGACACATGCAAGTATGTATGTACATACACAAATATTTATGGGAATGTACATTATATATATACATGAGCTTCCCTGGTAGCAAAGTCAGTAAAGAATCTGCTGGTAGAGGGAACAGCAAGTATACAGGAATGACACAATTCTTTCTCAGGATCACTGAGAGTAGGCAGGGCAAGGCCTCGGGGGAAGAAGGGACGGCAGGCTGTGGGCAAGCCTGGAGGGCTTCCAGGTGGAGGCAGTACAAGGCAGGGACCTGTGCTGGAGAGAAGAGGAATAGATGAGAACAGAAGAGCCTGGGGAAAGGACAGTGCCAGTTAAGGAGGAATTCTGGAAGAAGGGGAGGGCTCAGGAGAGAAAGAACCAGAAGGAAGCCACTGGTGACTCCAGAAGGTGTTGCGTGAGGGACACCATTACACCAGCGCAGCCTGTGTGTCCAGCTGCTGTCACCGCTGTCCTTGGCTTTAGTTCTGCAGCTGAAATGCTGAGATTTTGGATCAGTGGTTCCCAAACAAGGCTGCACATTAGAATCACAAAACCAATACAATATTATAAAGTAATTAACCTCCAATTAAAATAAATAAATTTATATTAAAAAAATAATAAATGTCATCTTTTAAAAATTCCACAGTCCAGGCCACAACCCAGGCTGATGACATCACAGAGTTAGGGAGAGGGACTCAGGCCTGAGTCCTTTGGAGGCTCCTAAGTGACCCCGTAGGCAGTGGGGCTGGGAGCCTCTGCTTCACATAGGAGTCCTGAATAACCTCCTAGAACACTTGGGAGTTCAAGCCTATCCTAAACTTATTCACAGCACTGTAGATCATGTTTCTTCACAGAATCTTCCTCTTTTGTTTCTTGGAATGCAGCTGTAGTTTTTGCCCACTACATGCGGACCAAGTGTGATCTGTATTTAAAAGTTGTCCCCATACATCTGTTCTAAATCTTTTCCTCCACATAGGGTTTCCACTTTCTATAAGACAATGGGAGGCCCACCCCCAGACATGACCACCCATGAGGAAGGCCCAGGAGGCCAGCAGCTTTCTCACTTCCCCAAAACCCCCTCCACCCACCATCTGCAGTCAGGACAGCAGGGCTCAAACACGGTTCAACATTCAGCCCACTTTGGTGTTTAAGGGTTAAACCCACACATGCACCATTCAGTGTGGGATCCTGGATCGGATCTGGGAACAATGAAAGGATATTCATGGAAAGTTGGCGAAACTCAAATAAAAGCTGTAGGTTAGCTCATTGTACCAATGTTAATTTTTAAGTTTTAATTATCCTACCATGATACAGGGCTTCCCAGGTGGGACAGTGGTGAAGAATTCGTATACCAATGGAGGAGACCCAGGAGATGTGGGTTCGATCCCTGCATTGGAAAGATCCCCTGGAGGAGGAAATGGCAACCTGCTCCAGTGTTCTTGCCTGGAAAACTCCATGGACATAGGAGCCTGGTGGACCGCAGTCCATGGGGTCACAAAGAGTCAGACACACATAACTTAGCAACTGGACAACAACAAATATATAATATATATTATAACATATTATATATATTAGCATATGGAAACCTGGGTGAAGGAAACTCTATTATCCTTCCTGCTGCTGCTGCTGCTGCTGCTAAGTTGCTTCAGTCGTGTCTGATTCTGTGCGACCCCATATATGGCAGCCCACCAGGCTCCTCGTCCCTGGGATTCTCCAGGCAAGAACACTGGAGTGGGTTGCCATGTCCTTCTTCAATGCATGAAAGTGAAAAGTGAAAGTGAAGTCGCTCAGTCGTGTCCGATTCTTAGCGACCCCATGGACTGCAGCCCACCAGGCTCCTCCGTCCATGGGATTTTCCAGGCAAGAGTGCTGGAGTGGGGTGCCCTTGCCGCCTCTGTATTACCCTTCCTACTTTTCTATGAATCCATAAATATTCCTAAATAAAAAGCATATTTAAAAAGCATGTACATATCCACACATAAATACAAATTATGGACCTGTGTTTTTCAGTAGGAAATGGTATGGGCTCTGGAGACAGATAACCTGCATTTAAAATTTCTCTCTGCCACTTCCAAGTGAGTGCTGTTGGGTTACTTGCGACTCTGCCACTCGTGTTATCTGGTCTGTCGCCTGGGACTCCACCCCATGGCATTGCTGAGACGCTAGAGAAGGTTACCAGTTTCACTGTCCTCTGCCAAGCCTGGCACACAGTACTCATTCAAAAGCTATTTTTACTTGCAGTTCAAGAATAGAGCAAAAGTATCATCTTAAAGCCAAGGCACCTGGACATGGCCCCCTGTAGGCAGTGGAAATGAAAGTGTTAGTCGCTCAGTAGTGTCTCTTTTCAACCCCATGGACTGCAGCCTGCCAGGCTCTTCTGTCCATGGAATTTGCCAGGCAAGAATACTGGAGTGGGCAGCCAATTCCCTTTGCCAGGGGATCTTCCCGACTCAGGGATTGAACCCAGGTCTCCTGCACTACAGGCAAATTCTTTACCATCTGAGCCACCAGGGAAGCCTTGTAGACAGAACTTAAGGTAAAGATAAACCAGAGCAGGAGGAGGCTGTTGGGGGCCAACACACACGGCATCCAGCATGGTATCCTTAGACGCTTAACCCACCCACTCTCGTTGGCCAGTACCTGCCCAACTCTCTGATCCAATGTCCTGAGTTCTCTTTTCTTTCCTTTTTACCCCTGGATCTCCTTCCTCCAGATAAAGCAAGTAGTAGAGGAATTTAGCAACTAGAGACTCATAAAACCCGTGAAAGGGTTTGCTCTGAAATCACTGAGCAGCCTCTCTCCACGGTACTATTAATTCTCATAAACGATTGTCTTTTTTCTGTCCGTGTAAAGTGCTACTCAAAAATCTGATCACCATCTGAACCCCCTCAAGAGTGCTGTTAGCTCCAGATGGGTGTCGCTAATGAATTTTTTAACTGCTACCCTAATAAAATATGGATGAACCAGAAGAAGCCCTCTCTGTAGCTGTTACTTCAAAACAAGTTTCTGCTCTTATTTTTGCAGCAAAGAACCATAAGCTCTCACATCCACCCTAACAAAAGAGAGCTTTGCTCAGACTTGTCCATCTGTAAAGTTCACAGTTAACCTTTTTCATGCTGTATTTCATGCACTGGCTTATTTTCATGGCTTTCTAAATGCCCCACTTTGCATGCCAAATTTGAGATGTGTTTATTAAAAAATGCTCCTAAGTTGTCAGCACTTTACACATAAGTAGTAGCCTGTCTTTCAGGGAAATCTCTACTTTGCACTAAATTTTTATAATACTCAGAATTTAAGCCCATATCAAAGGTTTGTGCCCCTTTAAATGCCTGTCCTTAAAAATGATACAAACAGCAAATGTCTGCTCTATGGTCCTACTAGAAAACAAGAGGAAATTTGCTATTTTTTTTTTCCACACTCCAATACTGGAGTGTGGAAATACTTGATGCCCTGGTGTGAAGAAATTAAATGATTCCTCTGTTATAAAGATGCTCTAAGCCACTGTGAGCATGGGGGAGGGTGCTGAGGGTGACCTGTCACTTAACTGGGTCTTTGATGCAAGGAAATATTTTATAACAGAATATGATTGTCTTTCTTCTGCATTTGAGGATTCTTCTTTCATAAAACTTTTCTAGTCTCACTTCATATTAAGACACTATATATAGCATCCAAGTTTTAAGAGGCCATATCTCCATTCAGGAAACTCAAATCTTTCTGATTGATTCAAACGCCATTAGCATTTGGAGTGGATGAAAACCAGGCAGGGGCTGGACTGGAGTTAACCTCTGCACCACCTGGAAAGAAGGGGTTTGTTTAAAAAGTCTTACTTTCTGGAAGGCAGCAGTAGGGAATACTTAGGATGTTTAAGAGAGCAAACTGTTTTCAAGTACCCATTTACATTCACATAGCACAAACTCATTATACAGAATCCTTGCGTCTTCTTGCCTTTGGAGTGCCTCTTCACAGTGGAATCAATGGGAACAAAGCGATACATTTTACTCTTAAGCATAAGTCTCCACGGATGCTTTGATGCTTAAATATCTCAAGTGTGCTTTGGTTATATCAATATGTTTCCATACCGTAGAAAGCAACTAAACATCTTCACGCAACTCCTTTTGAAAACTTTTGTTCTCAAAATGAGGTATTTTGCGATTTTTTTTTTTTTATAAAGATGAGATTCTATTGTCTCCACCAGTCACTACTATCAGGGAAAGTATCACAAAAAATCTCTCAGATCAGGACCATCTGCCAAGGGGGTCAAAGAGCCGGAGATGCTGGCTGCTCCCCTGGAGCCTGGTGTTCAGAGCATAGTGATGACACCCGCAGATATCACAGCCAAGCCAGGCCAGCACGAAGCCAGGTCACCCAGGGAATCATTCCTGCAGTCCAGGCTTCCCAGAGAGATGCGTATCACCAAGGGATGCTACGGCCCAGCAGGCACACACAGGAGTTCAAGCCACCCATGGGACCAGGCCCCACAGTCAATTACCCACGAGGCTCAGCATCCCAGGATTGACAAGACTTGCAAAAGGAAGAATGACATTCTCAAGAGAGTCTGGGACTACCCTGGTGGTACAGTGGATAAGACTCTGCCTGGCAATGCAGGGGACATGGGTTCAATCCCTGGTCCTAGAAGATTCCACATGCAACTAAGCCCACAGGCCACAACTACTGAGTCAGTGCTCTAGAGCCGGGGAGCTGGAACTACTGAGATTGCTGCCACAACTTCTGACGCCCGTGCACCCTGGAGGCCGAGCTCTGCGACAGAAAAAGCCACTGCAATGAGAGGCTCGAGCACCACTGCTAGAGTTGTCCCCACTCCCGGAAACTAGAGAAAGCCCACGTGTAGCCACAAAGACTGAGCGTGGCCAAAAATAAATAAAATAAGTACTTTTTTTTTTTTAAGAGAGAGTCTGAACCTACCTCTGCCCCTCAGAGCTCCTTGTCTTGTCAAAGTAAACCTTCTTTGAACTTGGCTTTCTCACCTAGGGACCGTTACCAACCTCCTCGCAACGGAGAGGCCCTAGAGAGCTTTGCTCTGAGCCACATCTGGCCGCACATGGCCCACAGTGCGGAGCTGCCTGTCTGCCCTGCAGGCGGGAAGGTTCCCACCAATCCCCACCCGCTCCCCCGGCCCAGAAGGGTGAAAACAGCGCTTTTGTCCTCTGTCCTCCTAGTCAGTGTTCCCTGCTCCCCGTCAGGGGGCATCTCTGTGTTAGCATCCTTCTCCAGATTAGACCCACACGGTGTGTAAGATGTCAGTTTTGTATTTATGAGCACATTCCAGTCCTGCCTTCTGGGCATTGCAGCCATGTCACCTTGGAGCCACGATGTCTATGGACAAGCCCTGCGTTTCCTCCGAGGATGACTAACCTCATCTGTCAAGTATGAGGTTCCCAGTTCAAGACTCAGAGAGAGGATCTGGCTGCACAAACAGGAGCTGGATTCTGTCAGCTCCCATCTACGTGACGTGAGAAAGTGACTCAGCCCACCTATACCTCGGTTTGTTTGTGTATAAAACAGGCATAGGGACTTCCCTGGTGGCCCTGTGCTTACGAATCCACCTGCCAATGCAGGGGACATGGGTTTGACCCCTGATCTGGGAAGATTCCGCACACTGCAGGGCAACTAAGCCCATGAGACCCAGTTACTGAGTCCACACACACTACGGTCCATGCTCCTCAACAAGAGACGCCCCTGCAATGAGAAGCCGGTGCGCCACAACTAGCAAGTGGCCCCCAGGGAGCGAAAGAGACCCAGCACAGCCGAAAATAAAGAGAGAAAGGCCATAATCCCCACACCCTGAAGGACTGTTCCGAAGATACGATAAAATCACTGGCATGCATTTCCAAAAGCCCATCAGATTAGTGGTGACACAGGCTCCAAAAATTCGCTTCTTTCCTCAAGTTCTCGGGCACCGGAAGACATCATTGTATTCTAATAGCATCTTACAATTTTCCTGAACTGTGTTATTTATATTACTCAATGTTTCCAACAGTCCGCTGCTTCAGACTTAGTTTTGTGCTGTTTTTTTTTTTTTCTCTTATCTTCTTAATAAGGTAGAAGACAGCAGAGAGAAAATAAATGGGTGACTATAAAAGCACAGAAGTCCATGGAAATTCCCAAATTATCAGAAAGATATCAGACGTCTGTAAGCAATTTCTGACAAATGTAAGAAACTCCTGAAGATTTTAATTGATCTATATTTTCCCCTAGAGGTACAGAAATCCTTGCCATGTGCATGCCTCGACCAGCCACTGCTTTGAAAACTTTCTCATGTTCCTTAAGGGAACTATTAAGGGAAAGAATGACATTTCACACTTTTTTCAGAACACTCAGAATCAAGGGTTTGTCCCTCTCTCTCTTCATTTACTTTTTCAGTCTTTGGGCTATTTTTCTCAACTTCCATCGATATCTGAAGGCCGACTCCTTTTTAAAGCACGTGTTTAACAGCAAAAACAAACTAGATGAGTCTGTTTTTCTCTAGAATGGGTTTTAAAACTTGAGTTAACTCTCACTAAGGGAATAGAGCCTTCTCTGTACACAGGCTGTTTTGAAACAAATGAGGCAACCCTGGGTAATAAATTGGCTTTAATTCACTTATTAACTGAAGGAACGTGAAAATGAGATCAGACAGTTGCTGAGGTGTTCTTTAAGCAATCTGGGAAAACAGGAGACACTCCAACAGACTGGAAACACAAAAGCACCCTCCCGGGTTCTAAAAAGGGAAATAGATCCTTCCTGCAAATTGAAGCCTAGCCACTGCAAATCAACGTGCAGGACACAGACACCGGATGAGCTGCCAGAGGTTAATCACAGGGATGTTATATGAACACTTACAAATGGAGGACGCCTACACGGTTTATTCAAGGTAAGTCAATGGCACCCCACTCCAGTACTCTTGCCTGGAAAATCCCATGGACGGAGGAGCCTGGTAGGCTGCAGTCCATGGGGTCGCGAAGAGTCGGGCACGACTGAGCAATTTCACTTTCACTTTTCACTTTCATGCATTGGAGAAGGAAATGGCAACCCACTCCAGTNGACAATGGGCAGAGAGCACACTTTCTTCTGAGCATTATGGGCACGCTGCCCACCCTCCACCACCCTCTGATGACATGTAATTTTTTAATATTTAGTTTTGGGGCTGTGCCGGGTCTTAGCTGTGGCACATGGGACCTTCATTAGGTCATGAAGGCTCTTTCACTGTGGCGCTGGGACTCTCCAGTTGCAGCACACAGGGCATGTTGCTCCCTGACATGTGAGATAGTTCCATGACCAGGGATCGCAGCCACACCCTCTGCATTGCAAGGCAGATTCTTAGCCGCTAGACCATGAGGGAAGTCCCCAAGAAACATTTAGGCAAAAAAACATTTCAGGGCCAGATAAATGATATTCTCAATCTTTCTATAAAGAACCCCTTCAGAATCATCCTAACTAGTCTACCAAGATGCCTACATTTTTAAAAGCATGCATTAGGCCAAAAATGTCTTTCTTTTTCCTTGTCAGTTTCTACCATTATACACATATCCATATAAAACTCCCCATACCTAAAACAAGCCAGCAGCATCCTCAAGAACCTAAGCTTAAATTGGGGGCTAAAATCAGAAGTCCAACAGGAAGCACATTTTCAACAGCGTCATCAATGGGCAGGGAGGACCAGGCTGCTGTGTGTGTGTGTGTGTGTGTGTGTGTGTGTGTGNATATAAAACTCCCCATACCTAAAACAAGCCAGCAGCATCCTCAAGAACCTAAGCTTAAATTGGGGGCTAAAATCAGAAGTCCAACAGGAAGCACATTTTCAACAGCGTCATCAATGGGCAGGGAGGACCAGGCTGCTGTGTGTGTGTGTGTGTGTGTGTGTGTGTGTGTGTGCGCGCATGCACACATGCATACTCAGGGGTTCACACATGCCAGAGTATAATAAAAAGACACATGCAAGTATGTATGTACATACACAAATATTTATGGGAATGTACATTATATATATACATGAGCTTCCCTGGTAGCAAAGTCAGTAAAGAATCTGCTGGTAGAGGGAACAGCAAGTATACAGGAATGGCACAATTCTTTCTCAGGATCACTGAGAGTAGGCAGGGCAAGGCCTCGGGGGAAGAAGGGACGGCAGGCTGTGGGCAAGCCTGGAGGGCTTCCAGGTGGAGGCAGTACAAGGCAGGGACCTGTGCTGGAGAGAAGAGGAATAGATGAGAACAGAAGAGCCTGGGGAAAGGACAGTGCCAGTTAAGGAGGAATTCTGGAAGAAGGGGAGGGCTCAGGAGAGAAAGAACCAGAAGGAAGCCACTGGTGACTCCAGAAGGTGTTGCGTGAGGGACACCATTACACCAGCGCAGCCTGTGTGTCCAGCTGCTGTCACCGCTGTCCTTGGCTTTAGTTCTGCAGCTGAAATGCTGAGATTTTGGATCAGTGGTTCCCAAACAAGGCTGCACATTAGAATCACAAAACCAATACAATATTATAAAGTAATTAACCTCCAATTAAAATAAATAAATTTATATTAAAAAAATAATAAATGTCATCTTTTAAAAATTCCACAGTCCAGGCCACAACCCAGGCTGATGACATCACAGAGTTAGGGAGAGGGACTCAGGCCTGAGTCCTTTGGAGGCTCCTAAGTGACCCCGTAGGCAGTGGGGCTGGGAGCCTCTGCTTCACATAGGAGTCCTGAATAACCTCCTAGAACACTTGGGAGTTCAAGCCTATCCTAAACTTATTCACAGCACTGTAGATCATGTTTCTTCACAGAATCTTCCTCTTTTGTTTCTTGGAATGCAGCTGTAGTTTTTGCCCACTACATGCGGACCAAGTGTGATCTGTATTTAAAAGTTGTCCCCATACATCTGTTCTAAATCTTTTCCTCCACATAGGGTTTCCACTTTCTATAAGACAATGGGAGGCCCACCCCCAGACATGACCACCCATGAGGAAGGCCCAGGAGGCCAGCAGCTTTCTCACTTCCCCAAAACCCCCTCCACCCACCATCTGCAGTCAGGACAGCAGGGCTCAAACACGGTTCAACATTCAGCCCACTTTGGTGTTTAAGGGTTAAACCCACACATGCACCATTCAGTGTGGGATCCTGGATCGGATCTGGGAACAATGAAAGGATATTCATGGAAAGTTGGCGAAACTCAAATAAAAGCTGTAGGTTAGCTCATTGTACCAATGTTAATTTTTAAGTTTTAATTATCCTACCATGATACAGGGCTTCCCAGGTGGGACAGTGGTGAAGAATTCGTATACCAATGGAGGAGACCCAGGAGATGTGGGTTCGATCCCTGCATTGGAAAGATCCCCTGGAGGAGGAAATGGCAACCTGCTCCAGTGTTCTTGCCTGGAAAACTCCATGGACATAGGAGCCTGGTGGACCGCAGTCCATGGGGTCACAAAGAGTCAGACACACATAACTTAGCAACTGGACAACAACAAATATATAATATATATTATAACATATTATATATATTAGCATATGGAAACCTGGGTGAAGGAAACTCTATTATCCTTCCTGCTGCTGCTGCTGCTGCTGCTAAGTTGCTTCAGTCGTGTCTGATTCTGTGCGACCCCATATATGGCAGCCCACCAGGCTCCTCGTCCCTGGGATTCTCCAGGCAAGAACACTGGAGTGGGTTGCCATGTCCTTCTTCAATGCATGAAAGTGAAAAGTGAAAGTGAAGTCGCTCAGTCGTGTCCGATTCTTAGCGACCCCATGGACTGCAGCCCACCAGGCTCCTCCGTCCATGGGATTTTCCAGGCAAGAGTGCTGGAGTGGGGTGCCCTTGCCGCCTCTGTATTACCCTTCCTACTTTTCTATGAATCCATAAATATTCCTAAATAAAAAGCATATTTAAAAAGCATGTACATATCCACACATAAATACAAATTATGGACCTGTGTTTTTCAGTAGGAAATGGTATGGGCTCTGGAGACAGATAACCTGCATTTAAAATTTCTCTCTGCCACTTCCAAGTGAGTGCTGTTGGGTTACTTGCGACTCTGCCACTCGTGTTATCTGGTCTGTCGCCTGGGACTCCACCCCATGGCATTGCTGAGACGCTAGAGAAGGTTACCAGTTTCACTGTCCTCTGCCAAGCCTGGCACACAGTACTCATTCAAAAGCTATTTTTACTTGCAGTTCAAGAATAGAGCAAAAGTATCATCTTAAAGCCAAGGCACCTGGACATGGCCCCCTGTAGGCAGTGGAAATGAAAGTGTTAGTCGCTCAGTAGTGTCTCTTTTCAACCCCATGGACTGCAGCCTGCCAGGCTCTTCTGTCCATGGAATTTGCCAGGCAAGAATACTGGAGTGGGCAGCCAATTCCCTTTGCCAGGGGATCTTCCCGACTCAGGGATTGAACCCAGGTCTCCTGCACTACAGGCAAATTCTTTACCATCTGAGCCACCAGGGAAGCCTTGTAGACAGAACTTAAGGTAAAGATAAACCAGAGCAGGAGGAGGCTGTTGGGGGCCAACACACACGGCATCCAGCATGGTATCCTTAGACGCTTAACCCACCCACTCTCGTTGGCCAGTACCTGCCCAACTCTCTGATCCAATGTCCTGAGTTCTCTTTTCTTTCCTTTTTACCCCTGGATCTCCTTCCTCCAGATAAAGCAAGTAGTAGAGGAATTTAGCAACTAGAGACTCATAAAACCCGTGAAAGGGTTTGCTCTGAAATCACTGAGCAGCCTCTCTCCACGGTACTATTAATTCTCATAAACGATTGTCTTTTTTCTGTCCGTGTAAAGTGCTACTCAAAAATCTGATCACCATCTGAACCCCCTCAAGAGTGCTGTTAGCTCCAGATGGGTGTCGCTAATGAATTTTTTAACTGCTACCCTAATAAAATATGGATGAACCAGAAGAAGCCCTCTCTGTAGCTGTTACTTCAAAACAAGTTTCTGCTCTTATTTTTGCAGCAAAGAACCATAAGCTCTCACATCCACCCTAACAAAAGAGAGCTTTGCTCAGACTTGTCCATCTGTAAAGTTCACAGTTAACCTTTTTCATGCTGTATTTCATGCACTGGCTTATTTTCATGGCTTTCTAAATGCCCCACTTTGCATGCCAAATTTGAGATGTGTTTATTAAAAAATGCTCCTAAGTTGTCAGCACTTTACACATAAGTAGTAGCCTGTCTTTCAGGGAAATCTCTACTTTGCACTAAATTTTTATAATACTCAGAATTTAAGCCCATATCAAAGGTTTGTGCCCCTTTAAATGCCTGTCCTTAAAAATGATACAAACAGCAAATGTCTGCTCTATGGTCCTACTAGAAAACAAGAGGAAATTTGCTATTTTTTTTTTCCACACTCCAATACTGGAGTGTGGAAATACTTGATGCCCTGGTGTGAAGAAATTAAATGATTCCTCTGTTATAAAGATGCTCTAAGCCACTGTGAGCATGGGGGAGGGTGCTGAGGGTGACCTGTCACTTAACTGGGTCTTTGATGCAAGGAAATATTTTATAACAGAATATGATTGTCTTTCTTCTGCATTTGAGGATTCTTCTTTCATAAAACTTTTCTAGTCTCACTTCATATTAAGACACTATATATAGCATCCAAGTTTTAAGAGGCCATATCTCCATTCAGGAAACTCAAATCTTTCTGATTGATTCAAACGCCATTAGCATTTGGAGTGGATGAAAACCAGGCAGGGGCTGGACTGGAGTTAACCTCTGCACCACCTGGAAAGAAGGGGTTTGTTTAAAAAGTCTTACTTTCTGGAAGGCAGCAGTAGGGAATACTTAGGATGTTTAAGAGAGCAAACTGTTTTCAAGTACCCATTTACATTCACATAGCACAAACTCATTATACAGAATCCTTGCGTCTTCTTGCCTTTGGAGTGCCTCTTCACAGTGGAATCAATGGGAACAAAGCGATACATTTTACTCTTAAGCATAAGTCTCCACGGATGCTTTGATGCTTAAATATCTCAAGTGTGCTTTGGTTATATCAATATGTTTCCATACCGTAGAAAGCAACTAAACATCTTCACGCAACTCCTTTTGAAAACTTTTGTTCTCAAAATGAGGTATTTTGCGATTTTTTTTTTTTTATAAAGATGAGATTCTATTGTCTCCACCAGTCACTACTATCAGGGAAAGTATCACAAAAAATCTCTCAGATCAGGACCATCTGCCAAGGGGGTCAAAGAGCCGGAGATGCTGGCTGCTCCCCTGGAGCCTGGTGTTCAGAGCATAGTGATGACACCCGCAGATATCACAGCCAAGCCAGGCCAGCACGAAGCCAGGTCACCCAGGGAATCATTCCTGCAGTCCAGGCTTCCCAGAGAGATGCGTATCACCAAGGGATGCTACGGCCCAGCAGGCACACACAGGAGTTCAAGCCACCCATGGGACCAGGCCCCACAGTCAATTACCCACGAGGCTCAGCATCCCAGGATTGACAAGACTTGCAAAAGGAAGAATGACATTCTCAAGAGAGTCTGGGACTACCCTGGTGGTACAGTGGATAAGACTCTGCCTGGCAATGCAGGGGACATGGGTTCAATCCCTGGTCCTAGAAGATTCCACATGCAACTAAGCCCACAGGCCACAACTACTGAGTCAGTGCTCTAGAGCCGGGGAGCTGGAACTACTGAGATTGCTGCCACAACTTCTGACGCCCGTGCACCCTGGAGGCCGAGCTCTGCGACAGAAAAAGCCACTGCAATGAGAGGCTCGAGCACCACTGCTAGAGTTGTCCCCACTCCCGGAAACTAGAGAAAGCCCACGTGTAGCCACAAAGACTGAGCGTGGCCAAAAATAAATAAAATAAGTACTTTTTTTTTTTTAAGAGAGAGTCTGAACCTACCTCTGCCCCTCAGAGCTCCTTGTCTTGTCAAAGTAAACCTTCTTTGAACTTGGCTTTCTCACCTAGGGACCGTTACCAACCTCCTCGCAACGGAGAGGCCCTAGAGAGCTTTGCTCTGAGCCACATCTGGCCGCACATGGCCCACAGTGCGGAGCTGCCTGTCTGCCCTGCAGGCGGGAAGGTTCCCACCAATCCCCACCCGCTCCCCCGGCCCAGAAGGGTGAAAACAGCGCTTTTGTCCTCTGTCCTCCTAGTCAGTGTTCCCTGCTCCCCGTCAGGGGGCATCTCTGTGTTAGCATCCTTCTCCAGATTAGACCCACACGGTGTGTAAGATGTCAGTTTTGTATTTATGAGCACATTCCAGTCCTGCCTTCTGGGCATTGCAGCCATGTCACCTTGGAGCCACGATGTCTATGGACAAGCCCTGCGTTTCCTCCGAGGATGACTAACCTCATCTGTCAAGTATGAGGTTCCCAGTTCAAGACTCAGAGAGAGGATCTGGCTGCACAAACAGGAGCTGGATTCTGTCAGCTCCCATCTACGTGACGTGAGAAAGTGACTCAGCCCACCTATACCTCGGTTTGTTTGTGTATAAAACAGGCATAGGGACTTCCCTGGTGGCCCTGTGCTTACGAATCCACCTGCCAATGCAGGGGACATGGGTTTGACCCCTGATCTGGGAAGATTCCGCACACTGCAGGGCAACTAAGCCCATGAGACCCAGTTACTGAGTCCACACACACTACGGTCCATGCTCCTCAACAAGAGACGCCCCTGCAATGAGAAGCCGGTGCGCCACAACTAGCAAGTGGCCCCCAGGGAGCGAAAGAGACCCAGCACAGCCGAAAATAGAGAAAGGCCATAATCCCCACACCCTGAAGGACTGTTCCGAAGATACGATAAAATCACTGGCATGCATTTCCAAAAGCCCATCAGATTAGTGGTGACACAGGCTCCAAAAATTCGCTTCTTTCCTCAAGTTCTCGGGCACCGGAAGACATCATTGTATTCTAATAGCATCTTACAATTTTCCTGAACTGTGTTATTTATATTACTCAATGTTTCCAACAGTCCGCTGCTTCAGACTTAGTTTTGTGCTTTTTTTTTTTTTTTCTCTTATCTTCTTAATAAGGTAGAAGACAGCAGAGAGAAAATAAATGGGTGACTATAAAAGCACAGAAGTCCATGGAAATTCCCAAATTATCAGAAAGATATCAGACGTCTGTAAGCAATTTCTGACAAATGTAAGAAACTCCTGAAGATTTTAATTGATCTATATTTTCCCCTAGAGGTACAGAAATCCTTGCCATGTGCATGCCTCGACCAGCCACTGCTTTGAAAACTTTCTCATGTTCCTTAAGGGAACTATTAAGGGAAAGAATGACATTTCACACTTTTTTCAGAACACTCAGAATCAAGGGTTTGTCCCTCTCTCTCTTCATTTACTTTTTCAGTCTTTGGGCTATTTTTCTCAACTTCCATCGATATCTGAAGGCCGACTCCTTTTTAAAGCACGTGTTTAACAGCAAAAACAAACTAGATGAGTCTGTTTTTCTCTAGAATGGGTTTTAAAACTTGAGTTAACTCTCACTAAGGGAATAGAGCCTTCTCTGTACACAGGCTGTTTTGAAACAAATGAGGCAACCCTGGGTAATAAATTGGCTTTAATTCACTTATTAACTGAAGGAACGTGAAAATGAGATCAGACAGTTGCTGAGGTGTTCTTTAAGCAATCTGGGAAAACAGGAGACACTCCAACAGACTGGAAACACAAAAGCACCCTCCCGGGTTCTAAAAAGGGAAATAGATCCTTCCTGCAAATTGAAGCCTAGCCACTGCAAATCAACGTGCAGGACACAGACACCGGATGAGCTGCCAGAGGTTAATCACAGGGATGTTATATGAACACTTACAAATGGAGGACGCCTACACGGTTTATTCAAGGTAAGTCAATGGCACCCCACTCCAGTACTCTTGCCTGGAAAATCCCATGGACGGAGGAGCCTGGTAGGCTGCAGTCCATGGGGTCGCGAAGAGTCGGGCACGACTGAGCAATTTCACTTTCACTTTTCACTTTCATGCATTGGAGAAGGAAATGGCAACCCACTCCAGTATTCTTGCCTGGAGAATCCCAGGGACAGAGGAGCCTGGTAGGAGGCCGTCTATGGGGTCGCACAGAGTCGGACACGACTGAAGCGACTTAGCAGCAGCAGCAGCAGCAGCAGCAAGTCGTGTCCGGACTCCCCCTGTGGTCCAGTGGTGCAGAATCCACCTTGCAATGCAGGGGACATGGGTTCCATCCCTGGTCAGGGAACTAAAATCCCACATGCTGGGGAACAACTAAGCCCACGAGTCGCAACTAGAGAGTCTGCATCGCAACAAAAGATCCCACGAGCCACAGCTAAGGCTCAATGCAGCCAAATAAATAAATGCTATATTAAAAAAGCGAATCATGTCCAACTAACTTCATTTAAGCAAGAACTAATACAAAGAAAAAGACAGTAGAGAGAGATCAGTCAAGAGAGCAGAGGAGAAGAACCCTGAGCTCACCTCCTCTCGTGGGCACACCGAATCACAGCTGTATTTATGGGACAATCAGCAATGAAAAACACCTCCCACGGCTAAAAGACATAAAGAAGGAAATACCACAAGACAGCGAAGGAGGGATGGACTCGTGACATAGTCCAGTCCCTCCTCCCGTCCTGGGTGGGTAACACACAAGCTGGAGAAGGTTGTGATCACAACTGCAGAGGTTTTTCCAAAGGAGTGAGCCCCACATCAGGCTCCCTAGTCTGAGGGTCCTGCCTGGGAAGATAAGCCCCCAGAGCATTTGGCTTTGAAAGACCAGCAGGGCATACTTTCGGGAGTCTCAGAGGGCTGGGGAAACAGAGACTCCACTTTTAAAGGGTTCACACAAGATCTCATGTGTTCTGGGTCCTGGGGCAGAAGCAGTGATTTCACGGGAGCCTGGGTCAGACCTACCTGCTGATTCTCAGAGAGTCTCCTAAAGAGGCAGGAGGCAACAGCAGCTCACCCTGGGGACACAGACTCTGGTGGCAGGTGTTTGGGGTGAGCTCTTTTTTATACCATGTGGACACTGGTGCCACCGAGAGCCACTGTGGAACCCTCCCTCTAGCTCATTAGCCCCAGGACCCAGCCCTTCCCTAGCCCAACAGCCTACAGGCACCAGAGCTGAGATGCCTCAAGTTAAGCAACTAACTGGGCAGACACACAGCCTCACTCACCAGCGAACAAGCTGCCTTAAGACTCCTTGAGCCACAGACACCCCTGGACACGGTCCTGTCCCCTGGAGGGCCCAGGACCCAGATCCACCCACCAGTGGGCAGGCACCAGTCCCTGGGCCCCAGCCTAGCCCTCCAAGGAGCCTGCTCTAGCCTCCAGACCAGCCTAACCCACCAGGGAACAGACACCAGACACAAGAAAACCACAATCTCAGGGCCTGTGGAACCAACCTTCCCACTGGGACAGACTGGACTCTGGCCCCACCCACTAGCAGGACACCCCAGATCCTGTACCCAACTATGTCTAGTAACTGACCCCCACACACCAACAATCCAACACCACTTCAGCGAGTCCTGGGCTCTACAACCAGACTCAAGACAAGCTCTGCCCACCAGTAGACCCAGCACTAACCCCAGGACCTGGCTTCACCCACCAACGAAGTGGCAATTGCCCCAGAGTCTCCTAGACGATGACTCCACCCATCAGTGAGCCAGCAGTGGCCCTGGGGCTGGGTTTGGCAGTCAGTCACCCCATGACCTGGCTCTTGCCAACAAGTGGCCTGCAGCCTTCATACAAGGCAGATCCTGGCAGCCAGTCAAACTGGGAGCCAACCATGCTTACCAGACTACCCACATAGTCAGCCCCCCACAACAGAAGGACTCAAGCTGCCCTCACAGAAGGAACCCCTAGAGCATACTGCTTGGGTAACAAGAAGGCAATGCACTGCTGGGACACAGAACGTCTCCTACAGCAGGCCACTTCTCCAAGGCTGGGACACACAACCACCAGATACATAAAAACAGCAAGTTAGGGGAAAAGGTGAAAGAGGAACATGTTCCATAAAGGAGAGAAGCCCAGAAGAATGAAACGAAGTGGAGACAGGCAGTCTACCAAGTAAAGGGTTCAAGGTAATGGCCCTGAGTGCATGCCAAGTCACTTCACTAATGTGCAACTCTGTGCAGCCCTGTGGACTGAGGCCTTGCAGGCTCCTCTGTCCACACCTTCCAGGCAACAGCGCTGGAGTGGGTTGCCACACCTCTTCCAAGAATAATCGTAAAGATGACCAAAGAACTTGGGAGAAGAATGGATGCACAGAACAAGAAGTTAGAAGTTTTTAACAGAGTCAGAAAATACAAAGAACAACCAAACCCAGATGAAGAATACAATAAGAGGAATGAAAAGTAAACTAGAAGGAATCAACAGTATACCAAAAGATACAGAAAAATGGATCAGCGGTCCGGAAGACAAGAGTAGGGGAAATTACTGAAGCCGAACAGAAAACAAGAAAGAAAGGAAATGAGGACAGTTTAAGAGACCTCTGGGACAACATCAAGCATACCAACATTCACATTGTAGAAGTCTCAGAAGGAGGAAAGAACGAGGACTTGAGAAAATATTTGAAGATGTTATAGCTGAAATACTCCCTATCATGGGAAAGGAAAAAGTCATCCAAGTCCAGAAAGCACAGAGACTTCTATTCAGGATGAGGTCAAAGAAAAACATACCAAAACATGCTGTAACTTAAATGGCAAAAATTAAAGAGAGAATATTAAAAAGCTGCAATGGAAAAGCAACAAATAATATACAAGGAAACTCCCATAAAGCTATTAGCTTATTTTTCAGAAGAATCTCTACAGATCAAAAGGGAATGGCATGATATATTTAAAGTAATAAAAGGGGAAAATCTATAACCAAGAATACTCTATCCACAAGGTTCCAATTCAGATTTGATGGAGAAATCAAAATCTTTACAGATGAACAAAAGCTAAAAGAGTTCAGCAGCACCAAACCAGCTTTATAAAAAAATGAAAGAAAAAAAAAAGTTAAAAAGAAAAAGCCAAAACTAGAAACATGAAAGTTACAAAAGAGAAGGCTCATCAGTAAAGGCAAACATATAGTAAAGGTACAAAACTACCCATACACAAAGCTAGTAGGAAGGTTAAAAGACAAAAGTAGTAAAATCATCCATATCCACAATAAGCAGTGAAGGGATACAAAAAACAATTTGACGTAAAACATGATATTA